>OZ024911.1:255000-601407 GCA_964017125.1 Flabesymbios commensalis
ACCTCCCAACCCGATCATATTCGTTTCTTTATTTTTTATTAGCACATGAAATACCAGCTTTTGAACATGTTAAAAATAGAATGTGACATCAAAAAACAAGATTTCACAAAGTCGTTGACCTACATTTTGTCAAATCCTAATAATTTTCACTCACTTGTGACGCGAGACACAACTTCAAGTGGGTGGAAATTCCAATTAAATAATTTGGCGGTTAAAAAGGTTAAATCCCGACCTTGATTGGACCACGGTGACAAATACACCTGCGGCATTGTACCAAGTCAATGTGAACTCATCAATGCGCATCATCATTTTTAATCCAGGTCTAACGGTACTTAAAAGGTCAGCAATAATCATATTTGGTGCGTGGGCCTTACAGGCCTAAATGGGGGAGGGGTAAATTAAAAGTGGATTTTTTTCAGTTTTAAAATACCGGGGGGTACTGTGAAACTAGCTTCAACATACCCCCCCCCCCCCCACCGGTACGCTGAACCTACTTTCAACGTGCCCCCCGGTACGCTAAAACTAGTTTTAACGTAGCCCGGGGGGGGAGTAATCTGAAACTAGGGGAGGAAACTTGAAAGTGGGCTTTTTCTAGTTCCAGCGTACCGAGGGGTACGTTGCAACGTACCCTCCCCCCTCCCGGTAAGCTGAAACCAGTTTCAACGTACCCCCCCCCCCCCGGTTTGCTGAAAGGGGGGTACGCTGAAACGGCTACACCGGTAATTAATTTACATCTCCATTAATGTCAGTTATATTCTCATTACACACCCCTGCGAATGATGACGGCGGGATTCTTAACCCCTGTGAATGGTGACAGCGGGATTCTTCACCCCTGTGAATGGTGACGGCGGGATTCTTCACTCCTGTGAATGGTGACGGCGGGATTCTTCACCCCTGCGAATGATGACGGCGGGATTCTTCACCCCTGTGAATGGTGACAGCGGGATTCTTCACCCCTGTGAATGGTGACGGCGGGATTCTTCACCCCTGTGAATGGTGACGGCGGGATTCTTCACCCCTGTGAATGGTGACGGCGGGATTCTTCACCCCTGTGTATGGTGAATGTAGCTTGCTGGGACTTTAACGATGATTTGTCACCATCACTTAGTCAACTTAATCACCCCTCAGGTGTGACCTCTGACGTGACCTTCACTAATCTACTACCCTAGTTTCAGGGTGTGACCTGAGGGTGTGACCCCAGATAACTCGCATCACCAAACACCACGCATCACCTCACAGAAATCGCGTGATGAGGCTGCCGTGTCGTCCTCTCCGAGGCCGTGGATGGAAGGATTTGCTATACCCAAAAAATCCAACATGCCGGTGACTGAGAGCGATCCCGACCCCAAGGTCCGAAAAATGTCCATAACTTTTTAATGACTGACCTCTGAGCTGAGCATGCGGGCATGGAACTGAAATGTTACTGATTCTAAAAAATATATTTTTGACCTGATCATTCCCCGATATTTTCCGATATGACAGTCCAAAGAAATGTCCCACGATTTTTGTGGCTGAAACCTGTTTCAGCCGCTGGGGCTAGTGATGCAGGAGCCACACGCGAGCTTAACATTGATACACTGGTTTCAACCGGGGCCGCCATTAACGTTATCGCCTAGTCACGTCGAGAGGGGGAAACAAGAATATTTCTCTGAAAAACCCAAGCCGAATCAGTGGGGTTCAGACCTGGGACGCCTGCATGACTAGCGAGGCAGTCGGGCGCTATATTAGACAGACAGACAGATCTTTTATTGACAGAAAGGAAGTTACATGTATATACAAGATTGTTAACTTGGTAAAAAATCTTGTGATAATATACATCGTCCCCTTGGATATGAACTTTGTCAAGTGGCAGATACACGCAGTCAGGCGCTCTAACAATGCGCCACGCCCCCTCTCTAGAATCCGCGTGAATCAGATACAAGCAATTGATCACTTTAACTCTTTGAAGCCTGAATTTACCATTGTCATCTTCATCCACTACAAGCCGCGAATTGCTGTCGCAATTCTCGACTTGAAGTGAATGAAGATAATTTGATGTGGTTTAAAAATTAAAAAAAATTATCATGTATTGGTAAACCAGTTTCATCCTTCTTATCGATTGCCACGACACAGACATCACCGGTCATCAGTAGCCATGTAGCAAGAGAAACCTTGGTATTACATTTTTGTATTTGTTTCGATTGCAAAATAAAATATGTTTATACAAAAAAAAAACCAGTTTCATCGGAATTTCCATGCTAAAACCCTTGGATGTAGGACAATTAAGTGTGTTTTCAGGGATGTAAAATGATGCTTTAATGCAGCGTGAGGACTTAGAGGGTTAAAGCTGACCACTTGACTCCTACACACCATAGTTCGTGATGTAAGAAATCAAGTCGTTTTTCATGGCTGTAAGATAATGCTTTGAAAAGCAATACCTGCATGTGTCCCAGAGGATTAGCCCTCACAGTGCGGCGAGCGACTTTAGACGTCTACAGAGAGCCATTGCACTGAGAGAGTAAAATATTTATATTGGCCCTAGCTAACTGAGATATTTATGATGATTTCAAATTGAAAAACTCTTTTGGTCTCCATGGGTCATACAAAAATATTTCAGAATTATTTTGGTTAATAATTAGGCAGCAATGAGCCACCATCGCGCTATATGTCCCGTGTCCATCGTGTAACTTATCACATTGAGCCATTATATAATATTTTGATGTTGCTCTTATATATGATAGGCCACCACACCAAGCAGGAGCCTTCAGGGTGCGACCATTAGAGAAACAGGGGGGACTTGAGTTTTTGATTCAATTGTTTTTTTAAAGAATGCATTAACTTTATCATTTTTTTCCAGGCTGTCTATGAACCAAATATTATCCCCCGATGATTTAGGGGTCTTGTCAAGTTAAAAAAAATCAAAAAATCCGAGAAAAACTCGGATTTATCTGACACCATCCGCCCACCCACTCCACTATCCAATTTTAATTTTTTTTTGAAACATCAAAACAACATAAAAAACACACAAAAACAGTTTAAAAAAAATAAAAAAATCGAGTTGGGGCTTGACCCACCCACCCACTTCCGAGTTTTCCTCGGATTTTTAATTTTTTTCAACTTGACAAAACCCCTTAGATGTATATTTATTTTCCTGAGCCCCGTTTATGTGTGTTATTAGGCGGCTGCCTATCCGGGTAACAGCGACGTCCAGTAATCAGAAAACATTAAACCAAGGTTGTTATTATGGTGGACAAGTGTCGCAAGCAGCGCACCAACATTAACACATACAGCGCGGGGATCAACTTTATACGTCAAAATATGACGTCTATAGACGTCAGATTCTGACATCTGACGTCGATCCCCGCGCTGAAAGATTTAAAATATTTATAATAACCGTAGACCGATAACATAGGTATCCAAAGGGATCAGAAAGATCTGACTGAGACATTTATGATGATTTAAAATTGAAAAAACCTTTTGGTCTCAGGTCTCATACACACCTATTTCAGCGTTTTAAGGAGTAAGTCAATAGTTATAAGCCTATGCCTTGTCTATTGGACCTCACCTGCGATATCAATATCACATAAATCATACACGGCAAATGTTAAACCAATCTCGCCCTGCAAAAAAAACAGAGAACCAACGTTGGCTTTACGTAGGACGTTGCAAGCGGTGGAACATTCATTAGGAAAACATTGTGTTAAGAGTCTAGAGTTTGCTTAAAAGAGATATCGACACAATTTTTTGTTTCAAGGATGGCCAACGGTCACAACATTTGGCCAACAATAAACAACATTGGGTCGCTGATTCATGTTGCCGGGAGATGGGGACACACCAGAACATTGCTTGGTGCTGTATTAATGTTGGCCCACCATCTACCACGTGATTCATGTTGGCAGGAGATGAGGGCAAAACAGGACATTGGTTGATGCTTTATGGATGTTGGCCCACCATCCACCACGTGATTCATGTTGGCAGGAGATGAGGGCAAAACAGAACATTGGTTGATGCTTTATGGATGTTGGCCCTCCATCTACCACGTGATTCATGTTGGCGGGAGATGGGGACACAACAGAACATTGGTTGATGCTTTATGGATGTTGGCCCACCATCCACCACGTGATTCATGTTGGCAGGAGATGAGGGCAAAACAGGACATTGGTTGATGCTTTAGGATGCTGGCCCTCCATCTACTACGTTATTCATGTTGGCGGGAGATGGGGACACAACAGAACATTACTTGGTGCTGTATTAATGTTGGCTCACCATCTACCACGTGATTCATGTTGGCGGGAGATGAGGGCAAAACAGGACATTGCTTAATGCTTTAGGATGCTGGCCCTCCATCTACTACGTTATTCATGTTTGCGGGAGATGAGGGCAAAACAGGACATTGGTTGATGCTTTATGGATGTTGGCCCACCATCTACCACGTGATTCATGTTGGCAGGAGATGAGGGCAAAACAGGACATTGGTTGATGCTTTATGGATGTTGGCCCACCATCTACCACGTGATTCATGTTGGCAGGAGATGAGGGCAAAACAGGACATTGGTTGATGCTGTATGGATGTTGGTCCACCATCTACCACGTGATTCATGTTGGCAGGAGATGAGGGCAAAACAGGACATTGGTTGATGCTGTATTAATGTTGGCCCACCATCTACCACGTGATTCATGTTGGCGGGAGATGAGGGCAAAACAGAACATTACTTGATGCTGTATTAATGTTGGCCCACCATCTACCACGTGATTCATGTTGGCGGAAGATGAGGGCAAAACAGGACATTGGTTGATGCTGTATGGATGTTGGTCCACCATCTACCACGTGATTCATGTTGGCAGGAGATGAGAGCAAAACAGGACATTGGTTGATGCTGTATGGATGTTGGTCCACCATCTACCACGTGATTCATGTTGGCAGGAGATGAGGGCAAAACAGGACATTGGTTGATGCTTTTTGGATGTTGGCCCACCATCTACCACGTGATTCATGTTGGCGGGAGATGAGGGCAAAACAGGACATTGCTTTGTGCTGCATTAATGTTGGCCCACCATCTACCACGTGATTCATGTTGGCGGGAGATGAGGGCAAAACAGGACATTGGTTGATGCTGTATGGATGTTGGTCCACCATCTACCACGTGATTCATGTTGGCGGGAGATGAGGGCAAAACAGAACATTGGTTGATGCTTTTTGGATGTTGGCCCACCATCTACCACGTGATTCATGTTGGCGGGAGATGAGGGCAAAACAGGACATTGGTTGATGCTGTATGGATGTTAGTCCACCATCTACCACGTGATTCATGTTGGCAGGAGATGAGGGCAAAACAGGACATTGGTTGATGCTGTATGGATGTTAGTCCACCATCTACCACGTGATTCATGTTGGCGGGAGATGAGGGCAAAACAGGACATTGCTTTGTGCTGCATTAATGTTGGCCCACCATCTACCACGTGATTCATGTTGGCGGGAGATGAGGATAAAACAGAACATTGGTTGATGCTTTATGGATGTTGGCTCACCATTCACCACGTGATTCATGTTGGCGGGAGATAAGGGCAAAACAGGACATTGCTTTGTGCTGCATTAATGCTGGTCCACCATCTACCACGTGATTCATGTTGGCGGGAGATGAGGGCAAAACAGGACATTGGTTGATGCTGTATGGATGTTGGTCCACCATCTACCACGTGATTCATGTTGGCGGGAGATGAGGGCAAAACAGGACATTGCTTTGTGCTGCATTAATGTTGGCCCACCATCTACCACGTGATTCATGTTGGCGGGAGATGAGGGCAAAACAGAACATTGGTTGATGCTTTAGGATGCTGGCACACCATCTACCACGTTATTCATGTTGGCGGGAGATGAGGGCAAAACAGAACATTGGTTGATGCTGTATGGATGGTGGCCCACCATCCACCACGTGATTCATGTTGGCGGGAGATGAGGGCAAAACAGGACATTGCTTTGTGCTGCATTAATGTTGGCCCACCATCTACCACGTGATTCATGTTGGCGGGAGATGAGGGCAAAACAGAACATTGGTTGATGCTTTAGGATGCTGGCCCACCATCTACCACGTTATTCATGTTGGCGGGAGATGAGGGCAAAATAGGACATTGGTTGATGCTTTATGGATGCTGGCCCACCATCTACCACGTTATTCATGTTGGCGGGAGATGAGGGCAAAATAGGACATTGGTTGATGCTTTATGGATGTTGGCCTACCATCTACCACGTGATTCATGTTGGCGGGAGATGAGGGCAAAATAGGACATTGGTTGATGCTTTATGGATGTTGGCCTACCATCTACCACGTGATTCATGTTGGCGGGAGATGAGGGCAAAATAGGACATTGGTTGATGCTTTATGGATGCTGGCCCACCATCTACCACGTGATTCATGTTGGCGGGGAGATGGGGACACAACATGACATTGGTTGGTGCTGTATGGATGGTGGCTCACCATCTACCACGTGATTCATGTTGGCGGGGAGATGAGGACAAAACAGAACATTGCTTAATGCTTTAGGAGGCTGGCCCATCATCTACTACGTTATTCATGTTAGCGGGAGATAAGGGCAAAACAGGACATTGCTTAATGATGTATGCATTTAGCCCCACCATCTACATAACATTGCTTGATGCTCTATGGATGCTGGCCCACCATCTACATGACATTGCTTGATGCTCTATGGATGCTGGACCACCATCTACATGACATTGCTTGATGCTCTACGGATGTAGCCCCACCATCTACATGACATTGCTTGATGCTCTATGGATGCTGGCCCACCATCTACATGACATTGCTTGATGCTCTATGGATGTAGCCACACCATCTACATGACATTGCTTGATGCTCTATGGATGCTGGCCCACCATCTACATGACATTGCTTGATGCTCTATGGATGTAGCCACACCATCTACATGACATTGCTTGATGCTCTATGGATGCTGGCCCACCATCTACATGACATTGCTTGATGCTCTATGGATGTAGCCCCACCATCTACATGACATTGCTTGATGCTCTATGGATGTAGCCCCACCATCTACATGACATTGCTTGATGCTCTATGGATGCTGGCCCCCCATCTACATGACATTGCTTGATGCTCTATGGATGTAGCCCCACCATCTACATGACATTGCTTGATGCTCTATGGATGTAGCCCCACCATCTACATGACATTGCTTGATGCTCTATGGATGCTGGCCCCCCATCTACATGACATTGCTTGATGCTCTATGGATGTAGCCCCACCATCTACATGACATTGCTTGATGCTCTATGGATGCTGGCCCACCATCTACTACGTTTATCCCACCGTATCACAACACGGCTTTGACCAACGTATAGACAACATTGGTTCAATGTGAAGTGTTTGCAGGGTATACTTTTAAAAGTATACCCTGCAAACACTTCACATGTGGTCGCACATTTTAGTCGAGATCAATCAGCTTATATAAAATGGTGATAACAAGATGATAGGTCTACAGACCTGAGGTAATTGAGTAGTTTAACCCTTAAAGCGCTGAATATTTTTGTAAAAAAACGTGGAGACCAAAGGGTTTTGTTCACTTTGAAATCATATTAAATGTTTTAGTTAGCTCTTTCTAATTCATTTGAATACCTATGTTATGGGTCTATGACCAATATAAAGAATTGGTACTCTTACAGGACGGGGATCGACTTTAGACGTTAGAATCTGACGTCTGTAGACGTCAGATTCTGACGGCTAAAGTGGATCCTCACACTGCAAGGGTTGTGTTATCAATGACATGGGTAATCCAAGCCCTAGCAGCCTCGCGGTGACCGAGGACTGAAATCTTAGCTATAGTGATCCCAGAGCAAATGACAGCTTTTTGAAATACATGTAGATACCCGAGCGAAGCAAGTGATTTTTTTCAGAAGAGAGATGATTATTTCAGAAGGTGTGAATAAAATATTTTTTCCACATACTTTGGGAGGGGACTATGTATCTCCGGGTTGTCTAGAAAAATTAATATTGTTTTACTTCAGCCTTTCGCAGCACATTTTTCACAATTATTTTTATGTTTTCCTAATGGTCGCCACTTAGAAGAGGGTTTGATCAGGTGTGGTGACCAGTGCCTATTCTGCCACACCTAACAATGTACTATGCATTTTTCGCATATATATGAATTAGGCGATCCAATCAGGCTAAAATCAGCAAAAAATCAATGATTTTATTTTGGCTCCTTTATATGACCATATGATGTAAACATGTCCATAGACTAGAACTGCAAAAGTTTTTTAATTTTTATGCTGTGCACTTACCAGCTAGGCGAGATATAGTGACGAAATCCCAGTATTCATGCATGTCCAAAATAAGAAATCGGATAATTTTCGCCTGATTGTGTCGCCTTAAATCTAGAAAACAAGTTATAGGAATGAATCAACCCTTTCACTGCTGAGTGTGATTATAGTCGTTTTCAAGTTGTGTTTTTATTGAGAATGAAATGTGTTTTTAAACATCAATATTTCCGACCGTTTCGTCCCAAAATAAATGAATATGAGTAATTTCCACCCACTTAAAGTTGTGTCTCGCTACCGCGGGGCGGGGGCCCTAGGGTAGTGGTTAGCACCGCTGCCTTTCACGCCAGAGTTCGGGGTTCGGTTCCCAGTCTCGGCGGTTTGAAAGAAACAAAAATGTTTCTTCCCCATCCACGTGTGAAAGTTAGTATTGCGGGGAGCCTCCCTGCTGCTGGTGGCGTATTTAACCCTTGTGTTGCTGGTGGCCTATTTAACCTTTGTGCTGCTGGAGGCGTATTTAACCCTTGTGTTGCTGGTGGCGTATTTAACCTTTGATCTGCTGGTAGTGTATTTAACCTTTGAGCTGCTAGGGGCGTATTTAACCCTTGTGCTGCTAGGGGCGTATTTAACCTTTGTGCCGCTGGGGGCGTATTTAACCTTTGTGCTGCTGGGGGCGTATTTAACCTTTGATCTGCTGGGGGCGTATTTAACCTTTGTGCTGCTGGTGGCGTATTTAACCTTTGTGCTGCTGGGGGCGTATTTAACCTTTGTGCTGCTGGAGACGTATTTAACCTTTGTGTTGCTGGGGGCGTATTTAACCTTTGTGCTGCTGGGGGCGTATTTAACCTTTGTGTTGCTGGGGGCGTATTTAACATTTGTGCTGCTGGGGGCGTATTTAACCTTTGTGCTGCTGGTGGCGTATTTAACCTTTGTGCTGCTGGTGGCGTATTTAAACTTTGTGTTGCTGGGGGCGTATTTAAACTTTGTGCTGCTGGGGGCGTATTTAACCTTTGTGCTGCTGGGGGCGTATTTAACTTTTGAGCTGCTGGGGGCGTATTTAACCTTTGAGCTGCTGGAGGCGTATTTAACCCTTGTGCTGCTGGTGGTGTATTTGACCTTTGAGCTGCTGGGGGCGTATTAAACCTTTGTGCTGCTGGTGGCGTATTTAACCTTTGTGCTGCTGGTGGCGTATTTAACCTTTGTGCTGCTGGTGGCGTATTTAACCTTTGTGCTGCTGGAGACGTATTTAACCTTTGAGCTGCTGGGGCGTATTTAACCCTTGTGCTGCTGATGGCGTATTTAACCTTTGTGTTGCTGGAGGCGTATTTAACCTTTGTGCTGCTGGTGGCGTATTTAACCTTTGAGCTGCTGGGGGCGTATTTAACCTTTGAGCTGCTGGAGGCGTATTTAACCCTTGTGCTGCTGGTGGTGTATTTAACCTTTGTGCTGCTGGTGGCGTATTTAACCTTTGAGCTGCTGGGGGCGTATTTAACCTTTGTGCTGCTGGTGGCGTATTTAACCTTTGAGCTGCTGGGGGCGTATTTAACCTTTGTGCTGCTGGTGGCGTATTTAACCTTTGTGCTGCTGGGGACGTATTTAACCTTTGAGCTGCTGGTGGCGTATTTAACCTTTGTGCTGCTGGGGGCGTATTTAACCTTTGAGCTGCTGGGGGCGTATTTAACCTTTGTGCTGCTGGTGGCGTATTTAACCTTTGTGCTGCTGGGGGCGTATTTAACCTTTGTGCTGCTGGTGGCGTATTTAACCTTTGAGCTGCTGGGGGCGTATTTAACCTCTGAGCTGCTGGAGGCGTATTTAACCCTTGTGCTGCTGGTGGTGTATTTGACCTTTGAGCTGCTGGGGGCGTATTTAACCTTTGAGCTGCTGGTGGTGTGTTTAACCTTTGATCTGCTGGTGGTGTATTTAACCTTTGAGCTGCTAGGGGCGTATTTAACCTTTGTGCTGCTGGTGGCGTATTTAACCTTTGTGCTGCTGGTGGCGTATTTAACCCTTGTGCTGCTGGAGGCGTATTTAACCTTTGTGCCGCTGGAGGCGTATTTAACCTTTGTGTTGCTGGTGGCGTATTTAACCTTTGAGCTGCTAGGGGCGTATTTAACCTTTGAGCTGCTGGGGCGTATTTAACCCTTGTGCTGCTGGGGGCGTATTTAACCTTTGTGTTGCTGGTGGCGTATTTAACCTTTGAGCTGCTAGGGGCGTATTTAACCTTTGAGCTGCTGGGGGCGTATTAAACCCTTGAGCTGCTGGTGGTGTATTTAACCTTTGATCTGCTGGTGGTGTGTTTAACCTTTGATCTGCTGGTGGTGTATTTAACCTTTGAGCTGCTAGGGGCGTATTTAACCTTTGTGCTGCTGGGGGCGTATTTAACCTTTGTGTTGCTGGAGGCGTATTTAACCCTTGTGTTGCTGATGGCGTATTTAAGGCAGCTAAAATTGTATTGTTGTAGATGGCCTACTCAGTAAATCAAATAATCAAAATAAGGAGGTGTTTATGTTTTATAATACCTTTCATCATTTGAAGCTGGAATTGGCGTCATAATAGTAGTTCAAATGAATCGAATAATTCATTTTCGGAACTGTCTATTTGTAATAAATTGTTGAATGTCTCGTCAATATTTGCAACAATTCAACAGCATAATAGTTAATGTAACCCGGGGTGTTACTATGTAACCCGGGGTGGTACTGTAACCTGGGGTTGTACTGTATCCCGGGATGGTACTGTGACCTGGGGTGGTACTGTAACCCAGGGTGGTACTGCGACCGGGGTGGTACTGTAACCTGGGGTGGTACTGTAACCCGGGGTGGTACTGTAACCTGGGGTGGTACTGTAACCTGGGGTGGTACTGTAACCGGGGGTGGTACTGGAATCCGGGGTGGTACTGTAACCCGGGGTGGTACTGTAATCGGGGGGTGGTACTGTAACCCGGGGTGGTACTGTTACCTGGGGTGGTATTGTAACCCGGGGTGGTACTGTAACCCGGGGTGCTACTATAACCTGGGGTGGTACTGTAACCTGGAGTGGTACTGTAACCCGGGGTGATACTTCAACCTGGGGTGGTACTGTAACCCGGGGTGGTACTGTAACCTGGGGTGGTATTGTAACCCGGGGTGGTACTGTAACCGGGGTGGTACTGTAACCTGGGGTGGTATTGTAACCCGGGGTGGTACTGTAACTCAGGGTGGTACTGTAACCCAGTGTGGTACTGTAACCCGGGGTGGTACTGTATCCTAGGGTTGTACTGTAACCCAGATTGGTACTGTATCCCAGAGTGGTACTGTAACCTGGGGTGGTACTGTAACCTGGGGTGGTACTGTAACCTGGGGTGGTACTGTAACCCTGGGTGGTATTGTAACCTGAGGTGGTACTGTAACCCGGGGTGGTACTGTAACCCGGGGTGGTACTGTAATCTCGGGTGGTACTGTAACCTGGTGTGGTACTGTAACCTGGGGTGGTATTGTAACTCGGGTTGGTACTGTAACCTGGGGTGGTACTGTAACCTGGGGTGATATTGTTACACGAGGTGGTACTGTGACCAGGGTTGGTACTGTAACCCGGGTGGTACTGTAACTCGGGGTGGTACTGTAACCCGGGGTGGTACTGTAACCTGGGGTGGTATTGTAACCCGGAGTGGTACTGTAACCCGAGGTGGTACTGTAACCCGGGGTGGTACTGTAACCTGGGGTGGTAATGTAACCCGGGGTGGTACTGTAACCTGGGGTGGTACTGTAACCCGGGGTGGTACTGTAACCTGGGGTGGTACTGTAACCCGGGTGGTACTGTAACTTGGGGTGGTACTTTAACCTGGTGTGATACTGTAACATGGGTTGGTACTGTAACCTGGGGTGTTACTGTAACCTGAGATGGTACTGTAACTTGGGGTGGTATTGTAACCCGGGGTGGTACTGTAACCCGGGGTGGTACTGTAACCCGGGGTGGTACTGTAACCTGGGGTGGTAATGTAACCCGGGGTGGTACTGTAACCTGGGGTGGTACTGTAACCCGGGGTGGTACTGTAACCTGGGGTGGTACTGTAACCTGGGGTGGTACTGTAACCCGGGGTGCTACTTCAACCTGGGGTGGTACTGTAACCCGGGGTGGTACTGTAACCTGGGGTGGTATTGTAACCCAGGGTGGTACTGTAACCCGGGGTGGTACTGTAACCTGGGGTGGCATTGTAACCCGGGGTGGTACTGTAACTCGGGGTGGTACTGTAACCTAGTGTCGTACCGTAACCCGGGGTGGTACTGTATCCTAGGGTCGTACTGTAACCCGGGTTGGTACTGTATCCCAGAGTGGTACTGTAACCTGGGGTGGTACTGTAGCCTGGGGTGGAACTGTAAACTGGGGTGGTACTGTAAACCTGGGTGATACTGTAACCTGGGATGGTACTGTAACCCGGGGTGGTACTGTAACCCGGGTTGGTACTGTAACTTTGGGTGGTACTGTAACCTGGGGTGGTACTGTAACCCGGGGTGGTACTGTAACCTGGTGTGTTTCTGTAACCCGGGTGGTACTGTAACTTGGGGTGGTACTTTAACCTGGTGTGATACTGTAACCTGGGGTGGTACTGTAACCTGGGGTGGTACTAGTACCTGGGGTGGTACTGTAACCCGGAGTGGTACTGTAACCTGGGATGGTACTGTAACCCGGGATGGTAATGTAACCTGGGGTGGTACTGTAACCTGGGGTTGTATTGTAACCCGGGGTGGTACTGTATCCCGGGGTGATACTGTAACCTGGGGTGATACTGTAACCTGGGGTGGTACTGTAACCTGGGGTGGTACTGTAAACAGGGGTGGTACTGTAACCTGGGATGGTACTGTAACCTGGGGTGGTACTGTAACCCTGGGTGGTATTGTAACCTGGGGTGGTACTGTAACCTGGGGTGATACTGTAACCTGGGGTGGTACTGTAACCTGGGGTGGTACTGTAACCAGGGGTGGTACTGTAACCTGGGATGGTACTGTAACCTGCGGTGGTACTGTAACCCTGGGTGGTATTGTAACCTGGGGTCGTACTGTAACCTGGGGTTGTACTGTAACCTGGGGTGGTACTGTAACCTGGGGTTGTATTGTAACCCGGGGTGGTACTGTATCCCGGGTTGGTACTGTAACCTGGGGTGGTACTTTAACCTGGGGTGGTACTTTAACTTGGGGTGGTACTGTAACCAGGGGTGGTACTGTAACCTGAGATGGTACTGTAACCTGGGGTGGTACTGTAACCCTGGGTGGGTATTGTAACCTGGGGTGGCACTGTAACCTGGGGTTGTACTGTAACCTGGGATGGTACTGTAACCTAGGGTGGTACTGTAACTTGGGGTGGTACTGTAACCTGGGGTGGTACTGTAACCTGGGGTGTTACTGTAACCTAGGGTGGTACTGTAAGCAGGGGTGGTACTGTAACCTGGGGTGGTACTGTAACCTGGGGTGGTACTGTAACCCTGGGTGGTATTTTAACCTGGGGTGGTACTGTAACCTGGGGTGGTACTGTAACTTGGGGTGGTACTGTTACCTGGGTTGGTATTGTAACCTGGGTTGGTACTGTAACCTAGGGTGGTATTGTAACCAGGGGTGGTACTGTAACCCGGGGTGGTACTGTAACCTGGGGTGGTACTGTATCCCGGGGTGGTACTGTAACACGGGGTGGTACTGTAACACGGGGTGGTACTGTAACCTGGGGTGGTACTGTAACCTGGTGTGGTACTGTAACCTGGGGTGGTACTGTAACCCGGGATGGCACTGTAAACTGGAGGGGTACTGTAACCCGGGGAGGTACTGTAACCTGGGGTTTTACTGTAACCCGGGGTGGTACTGTAATCTGGGGGTGGTACTGTAACCAGGGGTGGTACTGTAACCTGGGGTTGTACTGTAACGCAGTGTGGTACTGTAACCAGGGGTGGTACTGTAACCCGGGGGGGTACTGTAACCTGGGGTGTTACTGTAACCTGGGGTGGTACTGTAACCTGGGGTGGTACTGTAACCAGGGATGGTACTGTAACCTGGGGTGGTACTGTAGCCTGGGGTGGTACTGTAACCCGGGGTGGTACTGTAACCTAGGGTGGTACTGTAACCCGGGGTGGTACTGTACCCCGGGGTTGTACTGTAACCCGGGGTGTTACTGTAACCCGGGGTGTTACTGTAACCCGGGGTGGTACTGTAACCTGGGGTGGTACTGTAACCTGGGTGGTACTGTAACCCAGGGTGGTACTGTAAACTGGAGTGGTACTGTAGACCGGGGAGGTACTGTAACCTGGGGTTTTACTGTAACCCGGGGTGGTACTGTAATCTGGGGGTGGTACTGTAACCAGGGGTGGTACTGTAACCTGGGGTTGTACTGTAACGCAGTGTGGTACTGTAACCAGAGGTGGTACTGTAACCCGGGGTGGTACTGTAACCTGGGGTGTTACTGTAACCTGGGTGGTACTGTAACCTGGGGTGGTACTGTAACCTGGGGTGGTACTATAACCCGGGGTGGTACTGTAACCTGGGGTGGTAATGTAACCTGGGGTTATACTGTAACCTGGGGTAGTACTGTAACCTGGGGTGGTACTGTAACCCGGGGTGATACTGTAACCCGGGATGGTTCTGTAACCTGGGCTGGTACTGTAACCAGGGTTGGTACTGTAACCCGGGGTCGTACTGTAACCCGGGGTGGTACTGTAACCTGGGGTGGTCATGTAACCTGGGGTGGTACTGTAACCCGGGGTGGTACTGTAACGTGGGCAGGTACTGTACCCGGGGTGGTACTGTAACCTGGGGTCTTACTGTAACCTGGGGTTATACTTTTACCTGGGTTGGTACTGTATCCATGTCTTGTGTCTGCTAGGAACCATAATCGCTCGCTCACCACATCTGAGATCTGTCACAGTACCGTTTTAAAATGTCAAATTTGATATATGCTGCATTATTATGTCTCCCCTCTATAGAGGTGGAGATATATTGCTTTACTTCTCACCACTCATTTGTTCGTCCGATCAGTTTTGTGTCTGGCAGTTTTGTGTCTGAGCGTTCTCCCAGTCTATCATGCAGATGGTCAAACACGAGACGTTGACCCTATGCCGGGCTATTGTTGGCCCACTGAGCCAACATTAGCCCAGTATTGGGTTACCGTGTCGTGTTTGACGCCATGCTGAATGTGGGCCAGCGTCACAGACGGCGGGCCAACATTAACCCAGCTTTTGTTCACGACATCGTGCCGGTATTACAGCCAGCATGAAGTAGGCCTACTGACTACGGTTGAATGGATACTAGCCAGCACCGGCGACGCTGGCCAAACTTTTATCAAACATTGGGTTGGTGTAGGCTTGCACTGGCAGACCCGCAGCCCAGCGAACACAGGCGTTGAACCAGTGCTGGTTTTATGCTGGGCTAGTGTCGCAAACGCAGGGTTTTGCCCACGGTGGGCGGCGCTGGGCGGCCGCCTCCATCACTCTGATACGCCGCCCACCACAACAGTTGGAAAAAACATGGAAAACTGAGTATTTCGGGTATAGAAACATGGCTGTAGGCCTCCTAGTTATAAAAATGCCGTTTTTTGATGCCAAGACCGCCCACCACTGTCTAATGTTTTGCCAGAACCCTGCAGACGGTGGGCCAGAATTGGACCAGCATTGGGTCAACGTCTCGTGTTTGCTGGGAGTATTGACAGGCCACATTTGTGTTTTGCACATCACTGGGTGTGAAGATATTAAAACTGTTGCCCAACTGATTGAGCCTAAAGACGATTTAGTTACTGTAGATCATCTTCCCGGCAGCAAGTCTTGACACAGCGAGGCCTTAGGAGTAGCAAACCTTGCAGGAGAAGAAAAAAACGGGTTCCACCACATCAAAATACATAGTCTCTACCTGTCTACTGTCCAGAGCAGCCATTTGGTAACATTAATTACAAAAGCCATTGACACAACATCTAATAGCTATCAACCTTTATGGTTACGCTGCTGGAGGGGAGACATATCCAAGTTTTTTTTTACAAAAAAACCGACTCTTTTAGTATATTTTAACATACCAGCATTCTAACATATCGTGCAAAGCCAAAAGGCAGCATCTGCTTACTTTACAGGCTACTTCTTTTTGGCTTTGTCGAGCAGTATGGGCCTATTATTTTATTATAATGAATACGAACCACCGCGCCCCCATCCGGGTCACCGTGGTACTGGCAGGGATGGGGTCATAAACGTATTTGTATTTGAATCTAGCGTATTTGTATTAATATCTGACTGTTTTTGATCGCCGTATTTTATGTATTTGATCAAATAAAATTCAAATACAATTTTTTCACAAGGTTGACTAAGCAAATTCAGTTGACATATAAAAATCACTATCATGTTTCATTGACTAGCGTACCAATTCACTATGCTTGTATTTAATGTTTGGCACTTACGACATACAATGTCAATTTTTTATTTTAACCAAATGGCGGCCAGTACGACCTATTTATTTAATTTTGGGGGGACTGTGACCCGGGTTATCAACGCAAAAAAAAACATGAATAATCCCGATAATAGCCCCCCAAAATAGCAAACTTCACAAAATACACTGGAATTCTTATTATATTTTACTTATATGCCTACATTAGATCTTGTATGTCGATTTAACCCGGGTTATCCCAGAAACGTTGAAACAATGTTGTTTTAATGTTGAGCGACCGTCTTCGACGCTGGCCCAACATTAAAACAACATTGGTTCAGCTTATTGTGTTTGCTGGGATCGCTGTGACTTGGATTGGGATGTGATGGATCAGCAGGGAGTAAATGGTCAGCAGTAAGTGTAAATAGTCAGCAGCAGGGTGTAAATGGTTAGTAGCAGGGTGTAAACGGTCAGCAACAGGGTGTAAATGACCGGCAGCAGGGTGTAAATGGTCATCAACAGGGCGTACATGGTCAGCAGTAAGTGTAAATGGTCAGCAACAGGGAGTAAATGGTCAGCAGCATGGTGTAAATGGTCAGCAGCAGGGTGTAAATGGTTAGCAGCAGGGTGTGAATGGTCAGCAACGGGGTGTAAATGGTCAGCAGCAGGGTGTAAATGGTCATCAACAGGGCGTACATGGCCAGCAGTAAGTGTAAATGGTCAGCAACAGGGAGTAAATGGTCAGCAGCAGGGTGTAAATGGTCAGCAGCAGGGAGTAAATGGTCAGCAGCAGGGTGTAAATGGTTAGCAGCAGGGTGTAAATGGTCAGCAACGGGGTGTAAATGGCCAGCAGTAAGTGTAAATGGTCGGCAGCAGGGTGTAAATGGTCAGCAACAGAGTGTAAATGGTCAGCAGCAGGGAGTAAATGGACAGGACCAGGGAGTAAATGGTTAGCAGGGTGTAAATGGTCAGCAGCAGGGCGTAAATGGTCAGCAGCAAGGTATAAATGGTCAGCAGCAGGGTGTAAATGGTCAGCAGCAGGGAGTAAATTGTCAGCAGCAGGGTGTAAATTGTCAGTAGCAGGGTGTAAATGGTCAGCAGCAGGGTGTAAATGGTCAGCAGCAAGGTGTAAATGGTCAGCATCAGGGTGTAAATTGTCAGCAGCAAGGAGTAAATGGTCAGCAGCAGGGTGTAAATGGTCAGCAGCAGGGTGTAAATGATCAGCAGCAGGGTGTGAATGGTCAGCAGCAGGGTGTAAATGGTCAGCAGCAGGGTGTGAATGCTCAGCAGCAAGGTGTAAATAGTCAGCAGCAGGGTGTAAATAGTCAGCAGCAGGAAGTAAATGGTCAGCAGCAGGGTGTAAATTGTCAGCAGCAGGGAGTAAATGGTTAGCAGGGTGTAAATGGTCAGCAGCAGGGTGTAAATTGTCAGCAGCAGGGAGTAAATGGTTAGCAGGGTGTAAATGGTCAGCAGCAGGGTGTAAATAGTCAGCAGCAGGGTGTAAATGGTCAGCAGCAAGGTGTAAATAGTCAGCAGAAGGGTGTAAATGGTCAGCATCAGGGTGTAAATTGTCAGCAGCAGGGAGTAAATGGTCAGCAGCAGGGTGTAAATTGTCAGCAGCAGGGTGTGAATGGTCAGCAGCAGGGTGTAAATGATCAGCAGCAGGGTGTAAATGGTCAGCATCAGGGTGTAAATGGTCAGTAGCAGGGTGTAAATGGTCAGTAGCAGGGTGTAAATAGTCAGCAGCAGGGTGTAAATGGTCAGCAGCAGGGTGTAAATGGTCAGCAGCAGGGTGTAAATATTCAGTAGCAGGATTTAAATGGTCAGCATCAGGGTGTAAATGGTCAGTAGCAGGGTGTAAATGGTCAGTAGCAGGGTGTAAATAGTCAGCAGCAGGGTGTAAATGGTCAGCAGCAGGATTTAAATGGGCAGCAGCAGGGTGTAAATTGTCAGCAGCAGGGTGTAAATGGTCAGCAGCAGGGTGTAAATATTCAGTAGCAGGGTGTAAATGGTCAGCAGCAGGGTGTAAATGGTCAGCAGCAGGGTGTAAATATTCAGTAGCAGGATTTAAATGGTCAGCAGCAGGGTGTAAATTGTCAGCAGCAGGGTGTAAATGGTCAGCAGCAGGGTGTAAATATTCAGTAGCAGGGTGTAAATGGTCAGCAGCAGGGTGTAAATGGTCAGCAGCAGGGTGTAAATGGTCAGCAGCAGGGTGTAAATTGTCAGTAGCAGGGTGTAAATGGTCAGCAGCAGGGTGTAAATGGTCAGCAGCAGGGTGTAAATGGTCAGTAGCAGGGTGTAAATATTCAGTAGCAGGGTGTAAATGGTCAGCAGCAGGATTTAAATGGGCAGCAGCAGGGTGTAAATTGTCAGCAGCAGGGTGTAAATGGTCAGCAGCAGAGTGTAAATATTCAGTAGCAGGGTGTAAATGGTCAGCAGCAGGGTGTAAATGGTCAGCAGCAGGGTGTAAATATTCAGTATCAGGATTTAAATGGTCAGCAGCAGGGTGTAAATTGTCAGTAGCAGGGTGTAAATGGTCAGCAGCAGGGTGTAAATTGTCAGCAGCAGGGTGTAAATGGTCAGCAGCAGGGTGTATATATTCAGTAGCAGGGTGTAAATATTCAGTAGCAGGGTGTAAATATTCAGTAGCAGGGTGTAAATATTCAGTAGCAGGGTGTAAATGGTCAGCAGCAGGGTGTAAATTGTCAGCAGCAGGGTGTAAATATTCAGTATCAGGATTTAAATGGTCAGCAGCAGGGTGTAAATTGTCAGTAGCAGGGTGTAAATTGTCAGCAGCAGGGTGTAAATGGTCAGCAGCAGGGTGTAAATATTCAGTAGCAGGGTGTATATATTCAGTAGCAGGGTGTAAATGGTCAGCAGTGTAAATGGCGTCATGTTAGCCCAGTCTAGGCCCTATGTGGTGGATGTAGGTTTTATTAAATCTGTGATTAACGCTTTCAGCGCGGGGACCGCCTTTATAGGCCTACGTATAAAGACGATCCCCGCGTTGATCTAGATACGTCAGATTCTTACGTCTAAAGACAATCCCCGCATTAAAAGAGTAAACATATTTATAATGGCCGTAGACCCATAACATAGGTATTCAAATGAAGCGGAAAGAGCTAATTTGGACAATCATGAAGATTTCAATTGGAAAAAAACTTGCGAGCCGTCGTCCGTGAAACCTCACCCTTTAACCGCTACAACGCTGGATTAATTTTGTATAAACCATGGAGGCCAAAGGGTTTATTTCAATTTGAAATCATCATACATGTCTCAGTTAGCTCTTTCCGATCCATTTGGATATCTATGCTATGGGTCTACGGCCATTAGAAATATATTTACTCTTACAGCGCGGGGATCGTCTTTAGTCGTCAGAATCTGACGTCTACAGACGTCAGATTCTGACGACTAAAGTCTATCCCCGCGCTGTAAAGGCTAATAGCCTTGACCTGTAATATTTTCACCGAGCTACCTAGTACAATGAAGTATGGGAGACGGGGTCTTATATAGCACTGTTTTCACCGAGTAGCCATGCGAAAGAGTTTCCGGTGACGTCACTGCGTTTCACAGAAAAGTGGACTGTGAGTTGATGTGATTTGTTTCATAGTGTACAGTAGTATATTTACAGTCGTCAGAATGTAGACGTCAGATTCTGACGACTAAAGTCAATTCCTACACTGTAAGGGTTAATCTGAATTTGGGTGTAGCTGATTAAATCAATGGTATTGAAACTGAACGCTTAAACATCAGAAAGTTTAAGCGCAGATTTGCAAATGTTCTGTTTAAAATAGGCACACATGAGTCATTTTCACCCCTTTTTAGCTGAGCGACGCGCTAGTGAGACGTTACTTCAAGTGGGTGGTATTTTCAATTAGGTAACTTAATCCTCGACCCTTTAAACCCTGGTGATACATTAAAGCATCATTTTGTATCTCTGAAGAATGACTTAATTTCCTATAACCTACGGGGTTTAAAACGAAAATTTCGTGGAACTGTTCTAATAATAACGATAATTGTTTTTCCAATTACCACCCGCTTCAAGTCATCTTTTTCCACTACAAGTCGAGAATTGCGGCAGCAATTCGCGGCTTGTAGTGGATAAAGATGACAATGGTAAACTCAGGCCTGAAAGGGTTAAAGCGTTGAATTATTTTTGTCGAAACCATGGAGACCAAATGGTTTTTTATATTTGAAATCGTCATAAATGTCTTAGTTAGCTCTTCTCGATTCATTTGAATACCTATGTTATGGGTCTACGGCCATTAAATATAAGTTTAATTCTTACCGCGCGGGGATCGACTTTAGTCGTCAGATTCTGACGTCTGCAGACGTCAGATTTTGGCGACTAAAGTCGATCCCCGCGCTATAAGGGTTCAAGGGTTGGTTATTCAGGTCTTCCTGCTTCGTTAGAAAATATCTATCTGTAGGGTCTACGTCGTCTACGATCATAGCAAGTATTTAGGGGGCCATCATTCAATCTACAGGGGGGGGGGGCTAGAGTTTTTGTCGCGGATAAATTATTTATTATTTATTTATTTATTCCAGCCCGGCTCGTCGACACGCTGAAAATTTTAAATTGTGCTACATGTTTATTTTATAGAACAGTTTTTAAAGTAAATTATTTATTTCACGCAGAGTCCGCCCGAAATTATTTATTTCAAAAATACTCCAGCCCTCCCCCCCCCCTGGAGATTGAATGGCTTTAGTTTACAATGCTGTCCTGCGAGTCCTAAGTGAGTGTTGATAATCAGGTCTAGCTCAGCCACAGCGGGTCATAAGTGAGTGTAACTTTAATTTGACAAATCAGCAATTCCAGAAACCAGATAGCCATTAATGTGTCATTGAAACTCAGCTGTCAATCACCAGGGCGAAGTAGCCAAATGGGCGTAGTCATTGAAAGGGAGAGGAGTCTAATTGGCACTGCTGCCCAGTCACCATGACAGCGGTCACGTGATGGAACATAGCTACCTGATTCACTGGAAACAATGCGAAGTAAACACAAGATGTAATTTCAGTGCTGATACATTTACATGTCAGTCTTGACATTTACTATTATTTACTATTATTTTGATGTATTAATTAGCCTACATATGGCGTTAAGTTAGTTAGCACAGATAATCCGTTATTTTGGCGATTTTTGCCCCTATAATTAACCCTGCTGAAATATGTTTAAATAAACCAACAGACCAAGGGTCTTTTTTTAATTTGAAATAATCATAAATGTATACCTTTAGCGAGTATGGTATGAAAACATAAATAATCATATGTATAGTTTTATCGGCAACATGTTTTTTTCTTGGGTAGGTCATGTAATACCCATCTGCTTAAAGCGTACCATGAGATCGGGGTATTTTAAAATAGAGGTGTTCAAACTTATGTAACTTATTAAGATTTTAGTAAGGCTTTTGACAGTGTACCGCATTCATTACTTATCCATAAGTTAAAAAAAACATTTGTTTAATGAACTCAAATGTAATATTCATATTACATGTAGGGGTACTGTGTATGGCGAATAATAAAAAGAACACGTCAGATCAGAATCTGATCTTTAAATGTATAATGTCGACCCCCGCACTGAGAGGGTCAATGAGTAACACAGTAAAGTATATATAAATATATAATGTCGATCCCCGTACTGAAGGGGTCAATGAGTAACACTGTAAAGTATATATAAATGTATAATGTCGACTCCCGCACTGAAGGGGTCAATGAGTAACACTGTAAAGTATATATAAATGTATAATGTCGACTCCCGCACTGAAGGGGTCAATGAGTAACACTGTAAAGTATATATAAATGTATAATGTCGACTCCCGAACTGAAAGGGTCAATGAGTAACACTCTAAAGTATATATAAATGTATAATGTCGACCCCCGCACTGAAAGGGTCAATGAGTATCACCGTAAAGTATATATAAATGTATAATGTCGACCCCCGCACTGAAAGGGTCAATGAGTAACACTGTAAAGTATATATAAATGTATAATGTCGACCCCCGCACTGAAAGGGTCAATGAGTAACACTGTAAAGTATATATAAATGTATAATGTCGACCCCCGCACTGAAGGGGTCAATGAGTAACACCGTAAAGTATATATAAATGTATAATGTCGACCCCCGCACTGAAGGGGTCAATGAGTAACACCGTAAAGTATATATAAATGTATAATTTCGATCCCCGCACTGAAGGGGTCAATGAGTAACATTATATAGTATATGTATTGTGCTCACCATTTACACAAAACAGATAAATTAAAATAAAATGCAGCAGCGTGAAATAAAGACAAAATATATCATCCCGGCCCCACGAGCACCGACCCCGGGCAGGTATGCGATACTGTGGATCGGGTAATATTCGGGAGGTTAGAAATTTTGCGAATTTCGCGAGGAGGACAAATTCGCGAATTCAAGAATCTCGCGTCTATTATTATTATAAAAGCGCTACCAAAGGGGGCCCTAGGGTAGTGGTTAGCACCGCTGCCTTTCACGCTAGAGTTCGGGGTTCGGTTCCCGGTCTCGGCGGTTTGAAAGAAACAAAATGTTTTTCCCCATCCACGTGTGAAATTCAGTATTGTGGGGAACCTCCGTGACCGAGAAGTAGCGTGCCCGGCCTCAGACCGCCAGGAATTTCGAATCCTGTGTCTGGAGGACAGTGTCATCTCAATCATCTCACCATCCTCAGGAGGTTCTGCTGGCCCAGTTTAGCCTATATGTGCACAAAGGTGGCCTAAAGCCCGATTCATTTCATTTCATTTCATTTGCTACCAAAGGAATAAAGGAAAATTCGCAAAATCTGAACTTCGCAAAAAGTCTCAAAATCTAAATTTCGCGAAAATTTAAACACGTGAAAATCACCAGATCTATAGTATACTGACTCAGCGGCGGCCCAGCATTACAGATGTTGCACCAACGTTGACTTGCGCTGTTCTTTTGTGCCAGTGGTGAGCCAGCATTGAGCCAGCATTGAGCCAGCATTGTGGCAACGTCTCATTCCGAACGGCTACAGCCTTAACCCTTTCAGAATCTGACGTCAAGAGACGTCAGATTCTGACGTCCATAGACGTCAGATTCGTCTAAACTCGATCCCCGCGCTGTAAGAATTAACCATTTATAACATAGATATTCAAATGAATAGGAGCGGAACGACCTAACTAAATCATTTATGATGATTTCAAATTGAAAAACCCTTTGCTCTCCATGGCTTATGCAAAATATGTCAGCGTTTAAGGGTCAGGCTTAAACAGCTGTTTAACCCTTAAAGCGCGGATTTAATTTGTAAAAAACATCGCAACCAAATGGGCTTTTTTCAATTTAAAATAATCATAAATGTCTTCCTTATCTCTTTCTGATTCATTTAAATACCTATGTTACGGGCCTACGGTCAATATAAATGCTTTTGCTCTTACAGCACGTCAGACGTCAGACGTCAGATTCTGACGACTAATGTCGATCCCCGCGCTGTAAGGGTTTAGCCTGACTTGAATCAGTAGTTTCCCAGCGTTGGGCCAGCGTCTCGGACGATTGTCTAGCATCAAACCAACACTGGCCCAACGTCTCGTGCCAGTCGACATGAAGAATTGAACCAGTGTTGGGTTTAAGCTGGGCCAGCGTCGTAGACGATGGGCCAACATTGAGCCGGCATTGGGACTATGACTCGTGTTTTCTGGGACGATGAGTGGTTTAACCCTTAAAGCACTGAAATAATTATGTAAAAACTACAGAGAACAAAGGGTTTTTTTCAATTACAAATCATCCTAAATGTCTTTCTGATTCATTTGAATACCTTTGTTACGGGTCTACGGCCATTAAAAATATATTTATATTTTTACAGCGCGGGGATAGACTTTAGACGTCAGAATCTGACGTCTACATAGACTTTAGTCGTCAGAATCTGACGTCTGCAGACGTCAGATTCTGACGTTTAAAGTCTATCCCCGCGCTGTAAGGGTTAACCCTTACATCGCTAAGCGCGTTTATAACCGTTTGTAATACGCCAGATTAGCCAATCAAATCACTGATGCTGGGAACATCAAAATTAAAACTAAAAATTAAACAATTATCGGTTATCTTCAAATACCTAAAGTTGTGGGTCGCGGTGCGAGACACAACTTCAAGTGGCTGAAAATTTAAATCATTTAATTTAGCTTTTGTTATGGTTAATGGTGGACCAGCGTCGCAGACGATGAACCAACATTAAGTCACTATTAAGCCGACACCCCATTTTGTCAGTGTGAGTGTACTGACCTTAGATATAGATGCCACACCCGGGTAGACACGCAGGGGGTAACTAACCCAGACAGGCGGGTTGGAGAGTATCAGACGACCTGTGGACAGCTTAGAGAGTATCAGACCCAGTGGAGTAGAGATTCAGAGAGAAGGGTGAAGAGCAGACTAGGGTGAAGAGCAGACTAGGGTGGAGAGTAGACTAGGGTGGAGAGCATACTAGGGTGGAGAGTAACCACTGGCAACTAGGATCTAATACCATAAGAAACTACCAGTGAGTAGCACTAGTTGTAAACTACCAGTGAGTAGCACTAGCTGTAAACTACCAGTGAGTAGCACTAGCTGTAAACTACCAGTGAGCAGCACTAGTTGTAAACTACCAGTGAGTAGCACTGGTTGTAAACTACCAGTGAGTAGCACCAGTTGTAAACTACCAGTGAGTAGCACCAGTTGTAAACTCATAGTAATTTTATACAATGTCCTCAAACTCTGTGGTTTAACCGTGTTTTAACATTTTTAACCGTGTTTTAACATTTTTAACCGTGTATTAACATTTTTGTTCGAATGATCATCGACGAGAGTTATCACATTTTTCGTGTTTTACGAACAATTTTCAAATTTTCTTTTCGTATTATATTACAATTTCTTTCGTAATAAAAATTCTGATCATTTTCTGACTGTTTGGAAAATACAGCATATATTCTGAAGTCTCCCACCTCATCCATTTTCCCATATCTAACTCAAATAAGCACCGTTTGTACATCTTATCCGGTGCACGAGATACAATAGGTTTGGGTGGAATCCTTTCAGCAAAACAAGATATGCCTACAGTATACTCACATCATTATTAGCATGATTAGTGGTCATATAAACGGTAAATATACCGTCCACAAGAGTTGACAGTGAGTAGGCATATATAATTAATTTCGATTCAAATTATTCAATCTTCTCACCGTCGCATCCATGGCTACATTCGGTGCGATTGTGGCTCGAAACTTAGAGGTACTAGGTTCGAATCCCGACCGGTCGGATGTTTTGCATATTACAGTGCTCCATACTTTAAGGCCTGTAGTGTATAGTGCTGTCTAGGGTGGTGCGCACTATAAAGAACCCTTGGGAGCGAAACGTAGTGTTTTATCCCTTTAAGCCCTCACGCTGCAATAAAACATCATTTTATAGCACTTAAAACAGACCTAATTTTCCTACAACCAAGGTTTTTTCAAATCATCTTTACCCACTACAAGTCGAGAATTGCGACGGCAATTGGCGGCTTGTAGTGAATGAAGGGTAAATTCAGGCTTGAAATGGTTAAGGCGGGTCTCCTGACAAAGTTTATACTTCATATTAAATTGTATACATGTTCTTTTTCGTACAATGCCTAGTAAATAAATCTGAGTCTGTAGTCATTCAATAAGAGTAGGGCATAGGCTGCAGGCTTCTTTCGCGATACTGCCATGATTGTGCAGAAAGCGACGTAAAGCAATTCTGTGAAACGCATTGACGTCATCGGAAACCCATTTGAATGGATACTCGATGAAAACAATGTTATATAAGACCCCCTCCTCCATACCTTATTCTATTAGATTGCTAGGTGAAAACATTGCAGATCATTCATTTCTTCATTTATTCATTCATTCGTTCATTCATTCATTTATTCATTCATTCATTCATTCATTCATTCATTCATTCATTCATTCATTCATTTTTTCATTCATTCATACATTAATTAATTCATTCATTCATTCATTCATCCATTCATACAATAATTCATTCATTCATTCATTCATTCATTCATTCATTCATTCATTCATTCATTCATTCATTCATTCATTCAATCAATATTCTCACATATATTCTCACATATATATTGAATCAATGTTGGTTTAATGCTGGTCCGTCGTCTGCAATGCTGGCCCACAATATGCTAACAATTAAATCGCTGAAATACTTTTATATAAACCATGGAGACCAAAGGATTTTTTTTCAATTTGAAATCATCATAAATGGCTCAGTTAACTCTTCCCGCGTCATTTGAATACCTATGTTATGGATTTACGGCAATTGCAAAATTTTAATTTTTACTGTGTGGGCATCGGCTATAGACGTCAGAATCTGAATAAGGTGTTTGCCTAAAGGCTCACACCTTGTGTATTGAATAGGCGTTGTATTTTCCCTTAACACACTCGGATAACCATCGCAGTAGCTGCACAATGCGACTAGAGTACATGATATTATTTTACATTTCAACTCCCCTAGCTCTCGTGTATTTTTTCTTTTTTTAATTTAACTTACGAGGTGAATTTCTGCCACAATTATGGCCTCATCATGAATGAAAATATTAATATTTAAAAAAAAATACCCCTGATATTTTATTAGCCGCTTGAATCGCAGTGTTTGTGAAAGAAATGAGTATTTAAAGGTGATCTATCACCCCTTATAGGGTATGAATAATTATGTCCTTATATGGGGTGATTGGCTATCATGTGACCCTCTCAGAGGGTCACATGATAGCCAATCACTCCATATATGGGGTGATTGGTTATCATGTGACCCTCTCAGAGGGTCACATGATAGCCAATCACCCCATATAAGGAAACACTTGTGCCCCATCTTGTGGCAACTTTGATTTATCTGTCACAAAATTATTCATACTATATAAGGGGTGATAGATCACCTTTAAACATCACGATGTGCAATTGTTTGATCTCAAATAAATTATTATAAGTACTTTTCATCAACTTGAAGTTGTAGATCGCGGTAGCGAGACACAACTTCAAGTGGATAAAAATTTAAAAATATAACTTAGCTTTTAAAAGATTAATGTAAAGGAAACCCATTTTATTTCATCAAATACTCGTTTTTTCTGGATTTAATACCTTGTTTTGTTCCACGTCATCCAATTATGCGACAAGATAGGTGTAACAAACAAAAGAACACAACCATTGTTTACCCTCAAGGCTCTATCATCGCCTCAACATAAATGAAAAATATTTTTTTTATAAAAATACCCACGGTATTTTTTTAGCCGAATCAATCGCAGTTAATCGGAAAGAAATGAGTTTTTATATCATGTTTTGCAATTGTTTGGTCTCAAAGTAAAATAATACGAGTTATGTTCACTCACTTAAGGTTGTGGATCGCGGTAGCGAAACACAACTTCAAGTGAGTAAAAATTACTCATATTTGTAATAACTTGAGGCCAAATATTTGCGACTCTTGGTGTTTAAACAGACATTTCATTACTATTATTATTATTATTATTTATTATATTTCATTCCCAATAATTCAGCTGCTGATAAAACAGATTCAAACGACTCTTAGCCGTGAAAGGGAAACCCTCACAGTGCAGGGATCGACTTTAAACGTCATAATATGACGTCTGTAGACGTCAGAATCTGACGTCTAAAGTCGATCCCCGCGCTGTAAGAGTAAACATATTAATAATGGTCACAGACCCCTAACATAGGTATTCAAATGAATCGAAAAAATTAACTCTGACATTCATGATGATTTCAAATTAAAAAAACCTTCGGTCTCCATGTCTTTTTTAATATTCGGCGCCTCAAGGGTTAAAAACGACTCGTGCTTAAGGCGTAAGGGTTAAGACTGGGGGGGGGGGGGGGTTTAGAAATAACCCTTCAAAAGAAACAGCTGATTTTTCTATGCCTATATTCTAGCGATGTAAACTCATCATGTAATTAATCAAAAGAGTAATTCTCAGCAACACTGGGCGCTGCCACAATGCTGGCTTAATGCTGGTCCACTGTCTGTAACGCTGCCCCAACTTTAAAACAGCATTGTTTTCCATTTGTAGGGATGCTACCCAGCTTCGGGTTTTGAGATCTCTCAGATATAACTCTACCCTTTAAGTACCAGCTACGACTAAAAAAAAAAAATTTTACTCTTAGCACGCCCAATTATCTTTGGAGATGGTAATTAATAAGAATAACAAAGTTCAGATTCAACAAATTTAACAAATATTATTACTTTTGCCCACTTGAATGTGTGAGTCTCAGTAGCGACTCAAAAGTCGCAGGAGTGGAGAAAAGTTAAATTATAAACATAGAAAATGAAGGGTTATTTATTTTGAGTGGTCGATTTACTTATTTACAGGCGCCACAATGTCTACGCTTGACAAAGAAGCGATGCGATCCACGACCCACTACTTCTGTGCTTAACCCTTTGACCGCCGGTGCCGTCCATATTTGTTTTTTTACATTTTTTAAAGCACATTACATATCAGCTTATGAACCTGTTAAAGATAAAAAGTGGCATTAATCAGCCAGATTTGAAAAAAGTTGACCTCCATTTTGTCAAATCTGAATAATTTTCACTTACTTGAAGTTGTGGATCGCGTGAACGAGACACAACTTCAAGTGGGTGAAAATTCAGATTGAATAATTTGGCCTTTAAAGGCTTAAACTTGCCAGCGCGGGGGTCGACATTAAACGTAAGAATCTGACGTTTTTTAGACGTCAGATTCTAAAGTAGGTCCCCGCACTTTGAGAGAAAAAAATGGCCGTAGACCCATAACGTAGGTATTCAAATGAAGTGCAAAGAGCTGACTAAGACATTTATGATGATTTCAAATAGAAAATAACCCTTTGCTCTCTTGATTTATATGATAATATGTCAGCCCTTTCAGGGTTAAGCCTGGAACTGTTTACACTCATGTGATGTTATAAAACAAAGGCCCAAGATGGTTCTGCGACCCATTTTGACTGTCGAAAAACCAAACTCGTCTAAAAAATTTCCGGGGGAAACCACCAGACCCCTCTTAAAATCAACACAATATCATTCCATTTTGTAATTATTATGGTGCGGTATTGAAAAAAGACTTGTTTCACTTTGTTAATCTAAAAAAAAAAGTTTGTTCATCGGTTTGAAAGAAAAGGAAAAAATGTTTTTAGTTCGGAACAAAAAAAAGATTGTTATGTGTTGAAAACTCCTCCCACGTACCATTCAGGTCCTTCCCTTAGTTAGCTCTTTCTGCTTCCAATTACAAGAAGGTTTAACTTAAAGTTCGTTTGACGGTGGAGAATTGTCGGTCCAAGTCTGGTATTCCACCATCTAATTTGAATAACAACTGAATGACGGCGGTGATTGGCTGATCTCGTCTATGACAGGCTGAACCATTCTTCGATTGGCTAGAATACTAGGCCCGAATTGTCTACGATGAAACCTAGTTTTCACTGATTGCTCAGGCAATACTCAAGCAATTTCTATCAAATTTGCAAACACTATTTGGAGAAAATGGGCCGTTTAGCTCAAAGGTGCATATAGAAAATATTCAACTGTGTTATGGAGTGTTCACTTATCCTGAAAAATCGTAAAAAAATTTAGTTAAGAAATTACAACATTTGACACTTAGTAAATTATTCACTATTGTTGCCAAATGACCAGAAAAAAGTGTTTGCTAAATTTCGTGAAAATCGCTGGAGAATTGACCGAATAGGCCTACTCTGCGAAAAGCTCGTTTTTATTTTGGACAATTATCCACTAGCGAATGAGAGCGGGGGCCCTGGTGCAGTGCTTAAAACTGCATGCTTGGAAAGTCGGAGATCGCGGGTTCAAAGCCCACTCTGGCCTTCAAGTTTTAAAGAAACAACGATCACTCCTAAAGATTCAAAATTGGGGGAGTCTCCGTGACCGAGAGGTAGCGTGCTCGACCTCAGACCGCCAATGCTCGAATTTCGAATCCTGTGTCGGGAGGGCACTGTCATCTCATTCAGCTCACCATCCTCAACTAGTTCCCCTGGCCCAGTTTAGCCTATATGTGCACAAAGTTGGACTAAAAAACCCATTCATTTCATTTCCACCAGCGAGTGAGCCGTAGAAATGAATCACAATCTCCACTCATATTCCCAGCTGTCATCGCGGTCATGTAAAACAAGGGTAAAATTGCAAATGTGGTAATTGTCCCCTTGTCTGCGTCGGCAGGGGGGGGGGGGTGCAGAGGGGCTAATTATGCCACTTGTAAACTTTATACATTACTGTTCTACTGTCTGTCTGAGTATAATTATGAAGATAGAGGTATAGCTCACAGTGTAATTAGCAGACCTACAGCTGTAGTCTCACTGTATTGTTCACAGAGTGGAAAGAGGATTTGTCGTACCCGGTATGTAAAGAAAGTTAAATTTGTTTACAAGTAAAGCGTAACTTATTAAAGCATTTTAAAGTATCTTTAGACTTTACTTTATTTATTCCATTTAATGATTGATCTCGTATGTAATTCGTACCGCTGTGTCTTATATTAGTGTGTCGTGTTTCTTACATGTAGTATAATGGTAGCTATACATATCGTTAGATCTGTAAGGAAACCCCATGCTCACATTCGGTGCAGTGGTTTTCAATATGTCACGTATATCGGTATCAGCCTATATCGCACTCTTTTGTGGTTTGATTTGCAATATATGACAGTTATGTCATGTGTAACTCGATCTTGTGAGAAAATACAAATGTTTTTAATTTTTGCGTGCGATATGGGAAAATATAACACATTTCCAATGAATCAGGTGTTCGCCTAAAGGCTCGCACCTTATTCATTGAACGAGTGCTGTATAGTATATTTTAATATATATTTTTACTATATTTATTTTCTATCTAGTTATATATACTTTAATCTTCTGTGTGTTGTCGTCCATACTTTTCACGTTTTTTTAATAACCCATTTCCCGCTAAGTTTTCCAATTTAATATTACCGAGTTACGATGTGAAAACTGTTTGTTTATTTGACTTCCAGTTAAAAACATGCAAAAATGGTACATTATCATTATTATTATCATTTTTTGAACTTGTTATTAACTTCGGTTGACGGGAACAGGTCGAGACGACCTTTAGAATGCCTGTCAACCATATAAGTGAATTAACATTTAAGAATAAAATAATATGACAGTATAATATAAAACTAGCTGTTCACTGGCTATAGGTGTTGCCATACTTATCATGTAAGGCAGCATCATATCCAGTGTTTAAAATAGCAATGTTTTTGTGTACATGCTATTTAAAAATGTACATAGTATAGATTATAAATTTTGCGATTTGTACATATAAAATATAATAACGGACAATTGTCTGTCATCTGTTTCCCGCAAAATCGAATGCGGGAAACGAACCCTCGGCGAGACAAGGGGGCAGTGTTAGCCACTGCACCAGGTTAGGATATGATTTTTTGTCGCAAATTAAACAAATCTGAGAATTTTTACCGACTTGAAGTTGTGGGCGTTAGTGAGACACCTAACAACGCTGAAATATGTTTGTAGAAACCATGGGGACCAATGGTCGATCCTCGCACTGTAAGGGTTCACCCAATGCTGGTTTAATGTTGGCCACCGTCTGCGACTCTGGCCCAGCATTAAACCAGCATTGTGTGGATGTTGCGACTTTGTTGGGCTCACTTATCATAGCCTTGTGATCTCAGACGGCATGCATACAACGCGTCAATTTAATGACTCTACATGTATAATTGTTTAAGTGACTTTTTCTATGAGCGTGAATGTAATTATAGCCATTAAAAGGTAAAATAAGTACCAGCTTCTAGTTAATGACCATCATAACAGATACTTAAAACTGTTGATCGTTTTAACTTTTTCTGCTATCACCGAGCACAGTTTAGTAAATAAAATTAAACATTTACGATACTGATTTCAATTAAAAGGGGACAGTTATTTAAATTGAGAGAAAAAGAACCGTACTGAAACACTCTCAATTACAAGACATTTACCATTGTCGCTATTGAAGAGTTTAACCAATACAGACTAGCAGGTACGCGTATAATACTTTTCACAGTGACGTCAACGCGACAAGACTTCAGGTCCTAGCTTAGCAATAGTTAAAATTAATTATTATTTAACGACGTGTGCTGTGTTCTGGTCTGGTTTAGAGTTACGAGTCATGACGTGAGGTGTCAGGAACAAATGGTCCTTATTTAAGGGGACCAAGTAACCAGCAAACACAATATTTGTACAATGTTGGACCAACGTCGAAGACGTTGGGCCGGCGTTGTACAGATAGATGTTATACAAATGTTTTTGTTTGCTGGGTACTTCAACTTTATCTGGTTTGCCGTGAAGCCAAAAGACAGTATCTGCTTACTTAAGAAGTAAACAGTTACTCCCTTTTGGCTCTGCAGAGCGGTGATAGAGTGTGACGTGTGTCTTAGCAAATCGGAGACATCGGGCTAGCGTTGTCTCGGTGCTGGGCCAGCATGTGGCACGTTGGCCCAACATTGAGACAATGTTGTCACGCGTAGAATGTAAACCTGCCTGTACCAGTAAAACTTTAAGCCCATCGTCGCATTTATGCACAAAATGACATTTTTAAACTAAAATTAATTAACCCTTTGCGACTAAAGTCGTTTTTGAACAGCATTAGCCCATTAAATTACAGTTAAAGCGACTCAATCAGGCTAAAACGTCAAAAAACGATGATTTTATGCTGGTTTCTTAATATGACCATATGATGTGAACATGTCCATATAAACTAGAACTGCAAAAGGTTATTATTTTGTGTGCTTCACATTTACCAGTGAAGCGAGATATAGAGACAAAATTTCCGTATTTATTATTTTGGAAATGCATGTCCGAAATAAGAAATACGGGAATTTCGTCTCTATATCTAGCCTATCTGGTAAATGCGCAGCACAAAAAATAAAAAACGTTTGCAATTCTAGTCTATGGACATGTTTACATCATATGGTCATATTAAGAAGCCAAAATAAAATCACCGATTTTTTTATGATTTTTGCCTGATTGTGTCGCTTTAATGGGAATGAAATGAGTTTTTAGACGTCAAGATTTGCACATGTTTGACCTCAAATTAAACAAATATGTTATTGCTGATACAGCGAAGATCTATTGGCCAAATGCCATCCTAATGATGGGCCAACATCGCAGACGTTGTTGCGATATTAGACAGGGATTGTTTATGATATCTTGTTATTTTGGCTGGTAGATCTTAATTTGATTACTTTGCCTGGCGATGGATGTATTCCATCAAGCTGTCACTATATCTTATCGATGCTTCGATCACAGTAATCAAAATCTAACGAAGTGGCCCATTGCATTACACTGGCTTCCATTGTCCTACCGAATAAAGGCTAAGTTATGTATCATAACCTTTAATTGATGAGTTTTCATATCGCAATGATCTCTTGCCACTAAAGATTATTTCTAGACAACTTTGTTCCACTAGCATCAAAACCAACTTTTCTTTTTCCTTTTCGCGTACAAATGAAGATTGGATCACGAAATGAAATAAAATTAATGGGGTTTTAGGCCACCTTTATGCACATATAGGCTAACTGGGCCAGGAGAACCTCCTGAGGACAGTGTGATGAATGAGATGACACTCCCTCCAGACCAGACACAGGTTTCAAAATTAGTGCCCTGGTGGTCTGAGGCCGAACACGCTACCTCTCGTTTACAGAGGCTCCACACAATATTGAATTTTTACGAGTGAGCAGAGAAGAAACGTTTTGCTTCATTGAAACTTCAAGGCCAGGGTGGGGCTCGAACACGCGATCACCGACTTTCAAGCCCAGACTTTCCAATGATGGTTCAGTGTCACAGAGTGTGGTCCAGCATTGTCGTGTATTTGTAATGGGCATTAGAAACCGTTTTACGTGTGACATTCGCGAATCAAAAAAACAGGTGTGCTTCGACCTTGCGAACAAATATATATTTGTTTAAAAAAGTAGCAATTCATGCTCATTATTACAAGTATTGCACAATCCAAAAGTGCCACCAATATTAGACCGCCAAAAACGCATAAACAAAAGTCAAATCAATCTTTCATGATCAAAAATGACCCAACAAAATTGATTAAAATTTAAATTGCCCAAATAAAATTGCCACTAAAAACGAATACCCTGGCTCAGTTTAGCGTATAAAATGGTCGCATTCATTTTTTGAACAATCATATGGCTGGGATCTAGGTGAATATATTGCAAAATACATATTCTTACAATTTTCCTGAATTAAATCCATATAGAATCATATTAAAGGGACTAGCCCACCAGCTAGTTTTAGTTATAGCTGTCATATATTCAAAACTTGCCAGGGGCATGAATAAGAATTGAACTTCCATTGTTAAAATATAATTAGACTAAATTGTTTTGAAGCAAAATTTTAATTGTCCACCACATGGAGATATTGGTAGAATATAATAGGCTATGTTTACGAATACGAATACATAAAGTTTATTTGTTAGGCCATCGGCCCGTACAAAACTATACAAAATACAATTCATTCAAAAGTACAATGTTAAGAGTGATAATTATCATACGTTACAATAGTGATCACTGTGTTTAAAAATACATAAACTCTTGATTAAACTTTTATCCACACCACGTAACAACAATTGGAATGTATTTACACTTGGCGGACTATCAAACGGAGCAAAGTATTTTGAATGTAACTCGTGATGGACAGGTCAATGAAGAATAAAGTGAATCTCGTTTTATTCTTCTTCCATGCACATAGGACATACGGTACCCCTGTCCCGAATAAACCCTAATTTATGCCTCATAATAAGACATGCCGGTACGCCAATGCGAAAACGAGATGCTACTCTCTTTAGATTAGATACCACTTGAAATGACATTTAAATGATTTTCTTTATATCTGAACTGCTTAGAAAATTTATATATGTACAGAGTAGAGACCTGCACGGGTAGCCCGCCTCGCGCGGGTTTGCGGGACCCGCGCCCCCGCGGGCCGAATTATCTCTGAGCTTTGCGGGGCGGGGCGGGTGCGTGTCGACATAATGCGGGTTAGTGTGGGCCGCGGGCAGCCCTAGCGCGGGCGCATGCGGGCCGCGGGCAGCCCTAGTGCGGGCGCATGCGGGCCGCTCGTAGCCCTAGCGCTTGCGTGCGCGGGCCAAGAAGTGTTAGTCACACGCATGGGTTAACACACGTCAGACAACCCCCTTTCTCAGAGGTGTGAAAACATATTCTTCCATCCGACGCTGGTCCAGCATTGTACCAGCATTCGATGAATGTGTCTGTGTCAGCTAGCATGGCTGAACCCTTTGAATCCTCACAGTGCGTGGATTTAGATGAGATAATATTTATTTATAAATCTATTCGCAAGTGTATACAATGAGAAAACATCAGACAACTATAGCTATTTCAGCGACTTGTGATTGAAACGTGATCAAGCAATACCATTTAAAACAGAAAAGGAAAAGTACCAATATGTGAAATTTAAAATATAATATAACAGATGAAAGTAATGAAAAGTTATGAGGTGATAATATTCTAATTCTAGGTGATAATTCTAATTCTAATTCTGATCAATACTATGCAACAATAAATTGCACCAAATGGTTTAGGCGGCTGAACCATAATTGTGTGATTATAGCGATCTATCTCACAAGTGCAGTATGCCCGTCATAGAAGTAAAAACAAAATATAGCTCATAAATATATAGTCGAACACGTTACTTTTGTTATATTTCTACTATTCGCGCAAACAAACCGTAAAATAACAATTAATTGAATGATATATTTTGCAGGATTGATAGGGTTGATAGACCACGCGTGTCAAGGGGATTAGCCGCAATATGGTCAGTCAGCCGAAGATAATTAGTGACGATGACGTAATATTAACCTACATGTATGTTATGTCATCGTGATTACTGGTCGGAAAGTGTGATGACAATAATTAGTACGGCGAGGTGACTATGTAATGTCTCCTGGCTAAAAACTGAAAACAATGGTGAAAACAATGGTTTTCCCTGAAAATTGATATCGACAAATTTGCAGTATACGCCACAACATAACATAATATAGATTGATAAAAATTGTAAGCATGCGTTACTATTTTTCAAGTGACGCCATGAAATAAATGTACCCTATTTTTACCACTAAATTATTCAGGCCCTAAATAATTTAGTGGTAAAATAGGATATATTTATATTGTTGTGTGAATGTTATGCAATAGTCGGTCTCCAATGACAACCTGTTTGCATTTGTCCCATGAACGTAACACTCCTGTGCCAAAGTTGTTGGTAAACAGGCGTTTGGTACACGTGCCCCAGAGCTTTGGAACAAATTGCCACTGAAAATCAGGACAATTCCCACCCTGCAATCTTTCAAACAGACATTGAAAACACACCTATTCCAATCTGCATATAGATTACTCTGATTGTCCCGAGTTTTTAGCCTTGTTTTTAATAAGATACTGAAACTTTTAGCACACATGACTTTTTATTCTGTAAGCGCTGTGATCGGCTATGCAGCTGGATACAAGCGTCTAAAGAAATACAATAATAATAAAATAATTTGTAGGCCTATACTGCCGTGCAAAGACAAAAGGCAGTATCTACCTCCGCTACAAATAAGCAGATACTGTATTTTGGCTTTGTAGAGCGGTGCAGATTATCTTTTGGTTTTGGTTTATTTTGAGATCAATGAAACAGCCTAATTGACTAACAAAGAAATACAGGCTTTCAGTTTTGTTTAGGAACCCTGTCATCAAAACGGTGACAGGGTTCCAATCCTCCAAAAAACAATTAATTTACCGGTTTTTAGGTCTCAAACCCTGTAATTTGATGGATTTGAAAACGCTGACCGGAACCCTGTCAACCCGGTCTAAATCCGCCCCTCAGGGATTGTGTTACATTAGACTAATTATAAAATAATTTATATCAAATAAATTATATAACGTACATTTTTATTACGCATCCCTTGGTGTAAATTATCAGTTCTGAGCTGGGCAAGTGTCGAGAACGTTAGGCCAATGTTACACAAATATTGTGGCTACCAAGTAGACATTGTTCAAACAAACTTATGGTGTTGTTTACCCCAATTATCCTGGTACAATGTTGGGCCAAGACTGTATTATATCTTTGAAAAAAGACAATATCAAACATGCTTATATTATAGGCATGCATCGATCATTAATGAAAAGAACTGAAATAATTTTTGTTAATTTGTATTGCGGGTCGCTGCGGACCTGAAAAAAATTTGTGCGGGTGCGGGGCGGGTGCGGGTCCAACTTGTGTAGGTGCGGGGCGGGTACAACTTGTGCGGGGCGGGACGAGTGCGGATACAGAATATAAATTCATGTGCGGGTTCAGTCAAGCGCGGGGCGGGTGCGGGCATGATTTAGAGGCCCGCGCAGGTCTTTAGTACAGAGTATCTGTTGCTACCATTTAAGTTGATCAGCCAGTTATTGTCACTTTCTTCTATCATTCTTTATTTTAAAGTCCTAATAAATAATTGAGGATCATCCGCAGACTGGGCTTCCCACACATCATTAAAATTAAACAACAATTCCTTGATTTCACTCGCCCAATTGCAACAGTTACTGTCATGAATCATCATTTTATATACCTTACTTGTATATCTATCATTATCCATATTTAATAACCTTAACCAGTATTTAACACATCGAGGAACAGAATTAATTCGCAGCTCGTATCTGCCAGTGTCACCATAGACCATGATGTTTGGCGTAAATAATGGTACATTAAGTATCTTTTAAAGTGAGGAAATATGAACACTTTCCATGATAGACATATCATCTAGGCCTCATAGTTCAGAACCATATAATAGGATTGGTTGTATTTGTGCATCAAATATTTTACACAGAACAGTAAATGACATATTATTTTAGTTATTGGATAATCCGGTTATTCGACAAAAAGTTGATTTTGCTTTTGAAGATACTTGTTTCAACATAACATTTGTATTTAATTTGGTTTAGAATAAAAATAAATAAACCGATAGGCCCTACCACCCTTTCATCAATGATTTAAGATTAGTATCTGCCAGTTTTTGAATCTTTATATTTTATGGCCACCATTTATGGCCACCATTTATGGCCACCATCATGGCCACCATCATGGCCACCATCATGGCCACCATCATGACGGTCACACGGCACACCAAGGTCTGACATTGAAACGTTGTCAAACAAGGCATTTTAATCAAACCATTATGGCATCGTGTCTGTTCTGGGCAACATAACTAAACATCCCCAACTGAAACATTTTTTAAATACATATGCCTAATGACCAATATGTAACCATCTATTTCACATATCAGACATATCTCAAATATGAGTAATGAAGTTTACACCGTCCTAATTAAACTCGGATTTTGAAGTTTGAAGGATTTGTTGGTTTTAATCTCGGCGATGTGTACATGCAGATAAGCAGTCATCAAGGCTAATAGACCATTATAAACTAACATCACAGTATTTTACTAAAGTAGAATTAGCGAAACCTCCACGAACTGCTTCAAGGTTAGAATTCATGTTGTGTATTCGCCCAATGTTGGCTTAATGTTGACCCAATGTCGCTGACGTTGGGCCGTCATTAAACCAACATTGGGAAATATTTTCCACTGAATGGTAGTTACCGACCCAGCAAACACGAGACGTTGTCCCGATGTTGGGCCAATGCTGGGCCACCGTCTACAACGCTGGTCCAGCATTGGCCCAGCACCGGGACAACGTCTCGTATTTGCTGGGGAGGAGGTACTATCTAGATTCTTTATCAATATAATGGTGATAAAGCTGTCTTTGCGGGGAACCAGGGCGTCACAAAACCCGCAGATACCTACTGATGGTGGTTAACCTTTAACAAGAACTCTAGGCTGATAATGTCTGTCAGGCAGGCAGAGATAATTTGTCAAAAAGACATTTACTATTTGTAACTACCCACGCAGAACCCTAAGGGGTGGGAAAAATGTTAGGTTTATCCGTTGAACTATATACTTATATAAGTCCTTGTTGCTTTCCCGCCTACCTGTCTGTGCCTTCCTGTCTGTGCCTGCCTGTCTGTGCCCTCCTGTCTGTGCCTGCCTGTATGTGCCTGCCTGTCTGTGCCTTCCTGTCTGTGCCTGCCTGTCTGTGCCCTCCTGTCTGTGCCTGCCTGTCTGTGCCTTTCTGTCTGTGCCCTCCTGTCTGTGCCTTCCTGTCTGTGCCTGCCTGTCTGTGCCCTCCTGTCTGTGCCTGCCTGTATGTGCCTTCCTGTTTGTGCCCTCCTGTCTGTGCCTGCCTGTATGTGCCTTCCTGTCTGTGCCTGCCTGTCTGTGCCTTTCTGTCTGTGCCCTCCTGTCTGTGCCTTCCTGTCTGTGCCTGCCTGTCTGTGCCCTCCTGTATGTGCCTGCCTGTCTGTGCCTTCCTGTCTGTGCCTGCCTGTCTGTGCCTTCCTGTCTGTGCCTGCCTGTCTGTGCCTTCCTGTCTGTGCCTGCCTGTCTGTGCCTTCCTGTCTGTGCCTGCCTGTCTGTCTGTGCCTTCCTGTCTGTCTGTGCCTTCCTGTCTGTGCCTTCCTGTCTGTGCCTTCCTGTCTGTGCCTTCCTGTCTGTGCCTTCCTGTCTGTGCCTGCCTGTCTGTGCCCTCCTGTCTGTGCCTTCCTGTCTGTGCCTTTCTGTCTGTGCCTGCCTGTCTGTGCCTGCCTGTCTGTGCCCTCCTGTCTGTTCCTGCCTGTCTGTGCCTGCCTGTCTGTGCCTGCCTGTCTGTGCCTTCCTGTCTGTGCCCTCCTGTCTGTGCCTTCCTGTCTGTGCCTGCCTGTCTGTGCCTGCCTGTCTGTGCCTGCCTGTCTGTGCCTGCCTGTCTGTGCCCTCCTGTCTGTGCCTTCCTGTCTGTGCCTGCCTGTCTGTGCCTGCCTGTCTGTGCCTTCCTGTCTGTGCCTGCCTGTCTGTGCCTTCCTGTCTGTGCCTTCCTGTTTGTGCCCTCCTGTCTGTGCCCTCCTGTCTGTGCCTTCCTGTCTGTGCCTGCCTGTCTGTGCCTGCCTGTCTGTGCCTGCCTGTCTGTGCCTGCCTGTCTGTGCCCTCCTGTCTGTGCCTTCCTGTCTGTGCCTGCCTGTCTGTGCCTGCCTGTCTGTGCCTTCCTGTCTGTGCCTGCCTGTCTGTGCCTTCCTGTCTGTGCCTGCCTGTCTGTGCCTGCCTGTCTGTGCCTTCCTGTCTGTGCCTTCCTGTTTGTGCCCTCCTGTCTGTGCCCTCCTGTCTGTGCCTTCCTGTCTGTGCCTGCCTGTCTGTGCCTGCCTGTCTGTGCCTGCCTGTCTGTGCCTGCCTGTCTGTGCCCTCCTGTCTGTGCCTTCCTGTCTGTGCCTGCCTGTCTGTGCCTGCCTGTCTGTGCCTTCCTGTCTGTGCCTGCCTGTCTGTGCCTGCCTGTCTGTGCCTTCCTGTCTGTGCCTGCCTGTCTGTGCCTTCCTGTCTGTGCCTTCCTGTTTGTGCCCTCCTGTCTGTGCCCTCCTGTCTGTGCCTTTCTGTCTGTGCCTGCCTGTCTGTGCCTGCCTGTCTGTGCCCTCCTGTCTGTTCCTGCCTGTCTGTGCCTGCCTGTCTGTGCCTGCCTGTCTGTGCCTGCCTGTCTGTGCCTGCCTGTCTGTGCCCTCCTGTCTGTGCCTTCCTGTCTGTGCCTGCCTGTCTGTGCCCTCCTGTCTGTGCCTTCCTGTCTGTGCCTGCCTGTCTGTGCCTGCCTGTCTGTGCCTGCCTGTCTGTGCCTGCCTGTCTGTGCCCTCCTGTCTGTGCCTTCCTGTCTGTGCCTGCCTGTCTGTGCCTGCCTGTCTGTGCCTTCCTGTCTGTGCCTGCCTGTCTGTGCCTGCCTGTCTGTGCCTTCCTGTCTGTGCCTGCCTGTCTGTGCCTTCCTGTCTGTGCCTTCCTGTCTGTGCCTTCCTGTTTGTGCCTGCCTGTCTGTGCCCTCCTGTCTGTGCCTTCCTGTCTGTGCCCTCCTGTCTGTGCCTGCCTGTCTGTGCCCTCCTGTCTGTGCCCTCCTGTCTGTGCCCTCCTGTCTGTGCCTGCCTGTCTGTGCCCTCCTGTCTGTGCCTGCCTGTCTGTGCCTTCCTGTCTGTGCCTTCCTGTCTGTGCCTTCCTGTTTGTGCCTGCCTGTCTGTGCCCTCCTGTCTGTGCCTTCCTGTCTGTGCCCTCCTGTCTGTGCCTGCCTGTCTGTGCCTTCCTGTCTGTGCCTTCCTGTTTGTGCCCTCCTGTCTGTGCCCTCCTGTCTGTGCCTGCCTGTCCGTGCCCTCCTGTCTGTGCCTTCCTGTCTGTGCCTTCCTGTCTGTGCCCTCCTGTCTGTGCCTGCCTGTCTGTGCCCTCCTGTCTGTGCCCTCCTGTCTGTGCCTGCCTGTCCGTGCCTTCCTGTCTGTGCCTTCCTGTCTGTGCCTTCCTGTTTGTGCCCTCCTGTCTGTGCCCTCCTGTCTGTGCCTGCCTGTCCGTGCCCTCCTGTCTGTGCCTTCCTGTCTGTGCCTTCCTGTCTGTGCCCTCCTGTCTGTGCCTGCCTGTCTGTGCCCTCCTGTCTGTGCCCTCCTGTCTGTGCCTGCCTGTCTGTGCCCTCCTGTCTGTGCCTGCCTGTCCGTGCCTTCCTGTCTGTGCCTTCCTGTCTGTGCCTTCCTGTTTGTGCCTTCCTGTCTGTGCCTGCCTGTCTGTGCCTGCCTGTCTGTGCCTTCCTGTCTGTGCCTTCTCATCTGTGCCTTCCTGTCTGTGCCCTCCTGTCTGTGCCTTCCTGTCTGTGCCCTCCTGTCTGTGCCTGCCTGTCTGTGCCTTCCTGTCTGTGCCCTCCTGTCTGTGCCTGCCTGTCTGTGCCTGCCTGTCTGTGCCTGCCTGTCTGTGCCTGCCTGACTGTGCTTCCCTGTCTGTGCCTGCCTGTCTGTGCCTGCCTGTCTGTGCCTTCCTGTCTGTGCCTGCCTGTCTGTGCCTTCCTGTCTGTGCCTGCCTGTCTGTGCCTGCCTGTCTGTGCCTGCCTTTCTGTGCCTTCCTGTCCGTGCCCTCCTGTCTGTGCCTTCCTGTCTGTGCCTTCCTGTCTGTGCCTGCCTGTCTGTGCCCTCCTGTCTGTGCCTTCCTGTCTGTGCCTTCCTGTCTGTGCCTGCCTGTCTGTGCCCTCCTGTCTGTGCCTGCCTGTCTGTGCCTGCCTGTCTGTGCCTGCCTGTCTGTGCCTTCTCATCTGTGCCTTCCTGTCTGTGCCTGCCTGTCTGTGCCTTCCTGTCTGTGCCTGCCTGTCTGTGCCTGCCTGTCTGTGCCTGCCTGTCTGTGCCTTCTCATCTGTGCCTTCCTGTCTGTGCCTGCCTGTCTGTGCCTTCCTGTCTGTGCCTTCCTGTTTGTGCCCTCCTGTCTGTGCCTGCCTGTCTGTGCCTTCCTGTATGTGCCTGCCTGTCTGTGCCCTCCTGTCTGTGCCTTCCTGTCTGTGCCTTCCTGTCTGTGCCCTCCTGTCTGTGCCCTCCTGTCTGTGCCTTCCTGTCTGTGCCGGCCTGTCTGTGCTTTCCTGTCTGTGCCCTCCTGTCTGTGCCTTCCTGTCTGTGCCTTCCTGTCTGTGCCTGCCTGTCTGTGCCCTCCTGTCTGTGCCTGCCTGTCTGTGCCCTCCTGTCTGTGCCTTCCTGTCTGTGCCTTCCTGTCTGTGCCCTCCTGTCTGTGCCCTCCTGTCTGTGCCTTCCTGTCTGTGCCGGCCTGTCTGTGCTTTCCTGTCTGTGCCCTCCTGTCTGTGCCTGCCTGTCTGTGCCTTCCTGTATGTGCCTTCCTGTATGTGCCTGCCTGTCTGTGCCTTCCTGTCTGTGCCTGCCTGTCTGTGCCTTCCTGTATGTGCCTTCCTGTTTGTGCCTTCCTATCTGTGCCTTCCTGTCTGTGCCTGCCTGTCTGTACCTGCTGCCCTGCCTGTCTGCCTGTGCCTGTCTGCCTGTGCCTTCCTGTCTGTGCCTGCCTGTCTGTGCCTGCCTGTCTGTGCCTTCCTGTCTGTGCCTGCCTGTATGTGCCTGCCTGTATGTGCCTTCCTGTATGTGCCTGCCTGTCTGTGCCTTCCTGTCTGTGCCTGCCTGTCTGTGCCTGCCTGTCTGTGCCTTCCTGTCTGTGCCTGCCTGTCTGTGCCTTCCTGTCTGTGCCTTCCTGTCTGTGCCTTCCTGTCTGTGCCTTCCTGTCTGTGCCTTCCTGTCTGTGCCTGCCTGTCTGTGCCTTCCTGTCTGTGCCTTCCTGTCTGTGCCTTCCTGTCTGTGCCTTCCTGTCTGTGCCTGCCTGTCTGTGCCTTCCTGTCTGTGCCTTCCTGTCTGTGCCTTCCTGTCTGTGCCTTCCTGTCTGTGCCTTCCTGTCTGTGCCTGCCTGTCTGTGCCCTCCTGTCTGTGCCTTCCTGTCTGTGCCTTCCTGTCTGTGCCTTCCTGTCTGTGCCTTCCTGTCTGTGCCTGCCTGTCTGTGCCCTCCTGTCTGTGCCTGCCTGTCTGTGCCTTCCTGTCTATGCCTGCCTGTCTGTGCCTTCCTGCCTGTGCCTGCCTGTCTGTGCCTGCCTGTATGTGCCTTCCTGTTTGTGCCTTCCTGTCTGTGCCTGCCTGTCTGTGCCCTCCTGTCTGTGCCTGCCTGTCTGTGCCCTCCTGTCTATGCCTGCCTGTCTGTGCCTTCCTGCCTGTGCCTGCCTGTCTGTGCCTTCCTGTCTGTGCCTTCCTGTCTGTGCCTTCCTGTCTGTGCCTTCCTGTCTGTGCCTTCCTGTCTGTGCCTGCCTGTCTGTGCCCTCCTGTCTGTGCCTGCCTGTCTGTGCCCTCCTGTCTATGCCTGCCTGTCTGTGCCTTCCTGCCTGTGCCTGCCTGTCTGTGCCTGCCTGTATGTGCCTTCCTGTTTGTGCCTTCCTGTCTGTGCCTGCCTGTCTGTGCCTTCCTGTATGTGCCTGCCTGTCTGTGCCTTCCTGTCTGTGCCTGCCTGTCTGTGCCTGCCTGTCTATGCCTTCCTGTCTGTGCCTTCCTGTCTGTGCCTGCCTGTCTGTGCCTGCCTGTCTGTGCCTTCCTGTCTGTGCCTTCCTGTCTGTGCCTGCCTGTCTGTGTCTTCCTGTATGTGCCTGCCTGTCTGTGCCTTCCTGTCTGTGCCTGCCTGTATGTGCCTTCCTGTCTGTGCCTGCCTGTCTGTGCCTGCCTGTCTGTGCCTTCCTGTCTGTGCCTGCCTGTCTGTGCCTGCCTGTCTGTGCCCTCCTGTCTGTGCCTTCCTGTATGTGCCTGCCTGTCTGTGCCTTCCTGTCTGTGCCTGCCTGTCTGTGCCTTCCTGTCTGTGCCTTCCTGTTTGTGCCCTCCTGTCTGTGCCTGCCTGTCTGTGCCTTCCTGTATGTGCCTGCCTGTCTGTGCCCTCCTGTCTGTGCCTTCCTGTCTGTGCCTTCCTGTCTGTGCCCTCCTGTCTGTGCCCTCCTGTCTGTGCCTTCCTGTCTGTGCCGGCCTGTCTGTGCTTTCCTGTCTGTGCCCTCCTGTCTGTGCCTTCCTGTCTGTGCCTTCCTGTCTGTGCCTGCCTGTCTGTGCCCTCCTGTCTGTGCCTGCCTGTCTGTGCCCTCCTGTCTGTGCCTTCCTGTCTGTGCCTTCCTGTCTGTGCCCTCCTGTCTGTGCCCTCCTGTCTGTGCCTTCCTGTCTGTGCCGGCCTGTCTGTGCTTTCCTGTCTGTGCCCTCCTGTCTGTGCCTGCCTGTCTGTGCCTTCCTGTATGTGCCTTCCTGTATGTGCCTGCCTGTCTGTGCCTTCCTGTCTGTGCCTGCCTGTCTGTGCCTTCCTGTATGTGCCTTCCTGTTTGTGCCTTCCTATCTGTGCCTTCCTGTCTGTGCCTGCCTGTCTGTACCTGCTGCCCTGCCTGTCTGCCTGTGCCTGTCTGCCTGTGCCTTCCTGTCTGTGCCTGCCTGTCTGTGCCTGCCTGTCTGTGCCTTCCTGTCTGTGCCTGCCTGTATGTGCCTGCCTGTATGTGCCTTCCTGTCTGTGCCTTTCTGTCTGTGCCTTCCTGTCTGTGCCTGCCTGTATGTGCCTGCCTGTATGTGCCTTCCTGTATGTGCCTGTCTGCCTGTGCCTTCCTGTCTGTGCCTGCCTGTCTGTGCCTGCCTGTCTGTGCCTTCCTGTCTGTGCCTGCCTGTATGTGCCTGCCTGTATGTGCCTTCCTGTATGTGCCTGCCTGTCTGTGCCTGCCTGTCTGTGCCTTCCTGTCTGTGCCCTCCTGTCTGTGCCTTCCTGTCTGTGCCTTCCTGTCTGTGCCTTCCTGTCTGTGCCTTCCTGTCTGTGCCTGCCTGTCTGTGCCTTCCTGTCTGTGCCTTCCTGTCTGTGCCTTCCTGTCTGTGCCTTCCTGTCTGTGCCTGCCTGTCTGTGCCTTCCTGTCTGTGCCTTCCTGTCTGTGCCTTCCTGTCTGTGCCTTCCTGTCTGTGCCTTCCTGTCTGTGCCTGCCTGTCTGTGCCCTCCTGTCTGTGCCTTCCTGTCTGTGCCTTCCTGTCTGTGCCTTCCTGTCTGTGCCTTCCTGTCTGTGCCTTCCTGTCTGTGCCTGCCTGTCTGTGCCTTCCTGTATGTGCCTGCCTGTCTGTGCCTTCCTGTCTGTGCCTGCCTGTCTGTGCCTGCCTGTCTATGCCTTCCTGTCTGTGCCTTCCTGTCTGTGCCTGCCTGTCTGTGCCTGCCTGTCTGTGCCTTCCTGTCTGTGCCTTCCTGTCTGTGCCTGCCTGTCTGTGTCTTCCTGTATGTGCCTGCCTGTCTGTGCCTTCCTGTCTGTGCCTGCCTGTATGTGCCTTCCTGTCTGTGCCTGCCTGTCTGTGCCTGCCTGTCTGTGCCTTCCTGTCTGTGCCTGCCTGTCTGTGCCTGCCTGTCTGTGCCCTCCTGTCTGTGCCTTCCTGTATGTGCCTGCCTGTCTGTGCCTTCCTGTCTGTGCCTGCCTGTCTGTGCCTTCCTGTCTGTGCCTGCCTGTCTGTGCCTTCCTGTCTGTGCCTGCCTGTCTGTGCCTGCCTGTTTGTGCCTGCCTGTCTGTGCCTTCCTGTCTGTGCCTTCCTGTCTGTGCCTTCCTGTCTGTGCCTGCCTGTCTGTGCCTTCCTGTCTGTGCCTGCCTGTCTGTGCCTGCCTGTATGTGCCTGCCTGTCTGTGCCTTCCTGTCTGTGCCTGCCTGTCTGTGCCTTCCTGTCTGTGCCTGCCTGTCTGTGCCTTCCTGTCTGTGCCTTCCTGTCTGTGCCTTCCTGTCTGTGCCTTCCTGTCTGTGCCTGCCTGTATGTGCCTGCCTGTATGTGCCTTCCTGTATGTGCCTGCCTGTCTGTGCCTTCCTGTCTGTGCCTTCCTGTCTGTGCCTTCCTGTCTGTGCCTTCCTGTCTGTGCCTTCCTGTCTGTGCCTGCCTGTCTGTGCCTGCCTGTATGTGCCTTCCTGTATGTGCCTGCCTGTCTGTGCCTTCCTGTCTGTGCCTGCCTGTCTGTGCCTGCCTGTATGTGCCTGCCTGTCTGTGCCTGCCTGTCTGTGCCTGCCTGTATGTGCCTTCCTGTATGTGCCTGCCTGTCTGTGCCTTCCTGTATGTGCCTGCCTGTCTGTGCCTGCCTTTCTGTGCCTTCCTGTCTGTGCCTGCCTGTATGTGCCTGCCTGTATGTGCCTTCCTGTATGTGCCTGCCTGTCTGTGCCTTCCTGTCTGTGCCTGCCTGTCTGTGACTCCTTTCTATGCCTGCCTGTCTGTACCTGCTGCCCTGCCTGTCTGCCTGTGCCTGTCTGCCTGTGCTTTCCTATCTGTGCCTGCCTGTCTGTGCCTGCCTGTCTGTGCCTTCCTGTCTGTGCCTGCCTGTCTATGCCTACCTGTCTGTGCCTTCCTGTCTGTGCCTGCCTGTCTGTGCCCTCCTGTCTATGCCTGCCTGTCTGTGCCTGCCTGTCTGTGCCTGCCTGTCTGTGCATGCCTGACTGTGCCTTCCTGTCTGTGCCTTCCTGTCTGTGCCTGCCTGCCTGTGCCTGCCTGTCTGTGCCTGCCTTTCTGTGCCTGCCTGTCTGTGCCTGCCTGTCTGTGCCTGCCTGTCTGTGCCTGCCTGTCTGTGCCTGCCTGTCTGTGCCTTCCTGTATGTGCCTGCCTGTCCACCGTCCTGCCTTTCTGTCTGTGCCTGCCTGCCTGTGCCTTCCTGTCTGTGCCTGTTGTCATGCCTTCCTGTCTGTGCCTGCCTGTCTGTGCCTGCCTGTCTGTGCCCTCCTGTCTATGCCTGCCTGTCTGTGCCTGCCTGTCTGTGCCTGCCTGTCTGTGCATGCCTGTCTGTGCCTTCCTGTCTGTGCCCTCCTGTCTGTGCCTGCCTGACTGTGCTTCCCTGTCTGTGCCTGCCTGTCTGTGCCTGCCTGTCTGTGCCTGCCTGTCTGTGCCTGCCTGTCTTTGCCTTCTTGTCTGTGCCTGCCTGTCTGTGCCTGCCTCTCCACTGTCCTGCCTTCCTGTCTGTGCCTGCCTGTCTGTCCCTGCCTGTCTGTGCCTGCCTCTCCACTGTCCTGCCTGCCTGTCTGTGCCTGCCTGTCTGTGCCTTCCTGTCTCCCCTCCCCACTGTCCTGCCTTTCTGTCTGTGCCTGCTGTCCAGCGTTTTTGTGTTTATTGTGAGTATTTTGCCAATAATTTGGCTATGTCTGCTTACATCTCTACAAGTTTCATTTTGCCTACAAATACACTATATACCAGCTTGTTGCTGCTTGTTCATTTCGCCACCATATACCAGCTCTTTGCTGCTTGTTCATTTCGCCACCATATACCAGCTTGTTGCTGCTTGTTCATTTCGCCACCATATACCAGCTTGTTGCTGCTTGTTCATTTCGCCACCATATACCAGCATGTTGCTGTTTGCTCATTTCGCCACAATATACCAGCTTGTTGCTGCTTGTTCATTTCGCCACCATATACCAGCTTGTTGCTGCTTGTTCATTTCGCCACAATATACCAGCTTGTTGCTGCTTGTTCATTTCGCCACCATATACCAGCTTGTTGCTGTTTGCTCATTTCGCCACCATATACCAGCTTGTTGCTGCTTGTTCATTTCGCCACCATATACCAGCTTGTTGCTGCTTGTTCATTTCGCCACCATATACCAGCTTGTTGCTGCTTGTTCATTTCGCCACCATATACCAGCTCTTTGCTGCTTGTTCATTTCGCCACCATATACCAGCTTCTTGCTGCTTGTTTATTTCGCCACCATATACCAGCTTGTTGCTGCTTGTTCATTTCGCCACCATATACCAGCTTGTTGCTGCTTGTTCATTTCGCCACCATATACCAGCTTGTTGCTGCTTGTTCATTTCGCCACCATATACCAGCTTGTTGCTGCTTGTTCATTTCGCCACCATATACCAGCTTGTTGCTGCTTGTTCATTTCGCCACCATATACCAGCTTTTTGCTGTTTGTTCATTTCGCCACCATATACCAGCTTGTTGCTGCTTGTTCATTTCGCCACCATATACCAGCATGTTGCTGTTTGCTCATTTCGCCACAATATATCAGCTTGTTGCTGCTTGTTCATTTCGCCACCATATACCAGCTTGTTGCTGCTTGTTCATTTCGCCACAATATACCAGCTTGTTGCTGCTTGTTCATTTCGCCACCATATACCAGCTCTTTGCTGCTTGTTCATTTCGCCACCATATACCAGCTCTTTGCTGCTTGTTCATTTCGCCACAATATACCAGCTTGTTGCTGCTTGTTCATTTCGCCACCATATACCAGCTTTTTGCTGCTTGTTCATTTCGCCACTATATAACCAGTTTTTTGCTGCTTGTTCATTTCGCCACCATATACCTGCTCTTTGCTGCTTGTTCATTTCGCCACCATATACCAGCTTCTTGCTGCTTGTTCATTTCGCCACCATATACCAGCTTTTTGCTGCTTGTTCATTTCGCCACCATATACCAGCTTTTTGCTGCTTGCTCATTTCGCCACCATATACCAGCTTGTTGCTGCTTGTTCATTTCGCGACCATATACCAGCTCTTTGCTGCTTGTTCATTTCGCCACCATATACCAGCTTCTTGCTGCTTGTTCATTTCGCCACCATATACCAGCTCTTTGCTGCTTGTTCATTTCGCCACCATATACCAGCTCTTTGCTGCTTGTTCATTTCGCCACCATATACCAGCTCTTTGCTGCTTGTTCATTTCGCCACCATATACCAGCTCTTTGCTGCTTGTTCATTTCGCCACCATATACCAGCTTGTTGCTGCTTGTTCATTTCGCCACCATATACCAGCTTGTTGCTGCTTGTTCATTTCGCCACCATATACCAGCTTGTTGCTGCTTGTTCATTTCGCCACCATATACCAGCTTGTTGCTGCTTGTTCATTTCGCCACCATATACCAGCTTGTTGCTGCTTGTTCATTTCGCCACCATATACCAGCTCTTTGCTGCTTGTTCATTTCGCCACCATATACCAGCTCTTTGCTGCTTGTTCATTTCGCCACCATATACCAGCTTGTTGCTGTTTGTTCATTTCGCCACCATATACCAGCTCTTTGCTGTTTGTTCATTTCGCCACCATATACCAGCTCTTTGCTGCTTGTTCATTTCGCCACCATATACCAGCTTGTTGCTGCTTGTTCATTTCGCCACCATATACCAGCTTGTTGCTGCTTGTTCATTTCGCCACCATATACCAGCTTGCTGCTGCTTGTTCATCTCGCCACCATATACTAGCTTTTTGCTGCTTGTTCATTTCGCCACCACATACCAGCATGTTGCTGTTTGCTCATTTCGCCACCATATACCAGCTTTTTACTGCTTGTTCTTTTCGCCACCATATACCAGCATGTTGCTGTTTGTATACCGTAACTAACTCTACATTGTTTTTATTTGTATGTTTAGTAGTTTACCTTGTCGTGCTACACCACCCAGAAGACACAAAACATTTGTATAACATTTATACAACGTCGGTCCAACGTCTTCGTTGTTCCAACATTGTATAAATGTTATAAAAATATTTTCACCCAATGTTGTTTCAATGTTGGCCCACCGTCTTTGACGCTGGCCCAACATTGAAACAACATTGGATGAATGCCCCGTGTTTGCTGGGTAGTCACTCACAATAAGTATTCCCTCCTCGTGGTCTACGTGGCTATTATCAATCCCCCCCATATCGTGTTTGCTGAACCTGTTGATTTGTTACGCTTCTAGTATAAGTTAATTAAAATTTAATGCCTACTGGCAACCCCCTGTGTCAAAGCCTATACGCATACACTTGTGAAAAATATGAAGTTGATCTATCAATGACAAGGTGACCTGCATAACCATGAAATACATACATGTACTTGTAGTATGATAGATTTAGATCTTATACTAGTTTGCTCCTCTCTGAATGCATGTCATTGTAGTAGCCCCTATAATCTGATAATATATTTTGATTTCATTTACACTCTATGCTATGCTGTTCCTCTCCGCATGCATGTTATTGTAGTGGCCCCTATAATCCGATAATATATTTGATTTCATTTACACTCTATGCTATGCTGTTCCTCTCCGCATGCATGTTATTGTAGTGGCCCCTATAATCTGATAATATATTTTGATTTCATTTACACTCTATGCTATGCTGCTCCTCTCTGCATACATGTTCTTGTAGTAGCCCCTATAATCTGATAATATATTTTGATTTTGCTTACACTCTATGCTATGTTGTTCCTGTCTGCATACATGTTCATGTAGTAGCCCCTATAATATATTTTGATTTCATTTACACTCTATGCTATGTTGTCCCTCTCTGTCTTCACACCATACACTAGTTGTTACTTTCTGTTTACCAGGGACTCGAAAAGATGAAGACGTTATTACTATTAGTGGCTCTGGTTGGATCAACCTACGCTACAAGTAAGTTACTTTACTATTCTCACACTCACTGATGAGACGTATGTCGGTATCAGCCAGCTGATCACTGAGCGGAATGACTGAGCGTCGGCGATTCACCACCTTATGGTCGTCTGTCATGTCGGTTGACTGTACACTTGAGAAAATACAAGTGGTATTCATTTTCGTGCAGTGTGCGGTATTGAAAAATACTGCACATGTTCAAGGAATACGGTGTTCGCCTAAAGGTTCACACCTTATTCCTTGGACGAGTGCTGTATTTTCCAATACCGCACTCAAATGAACACCGTTTGCATATCATCACTAATCCTCTCCTTGCTCCTCGTATAACCATAATATCTTTTTTTATATGTTATATATTTCCATGAAGACTAAAGAGGTTTTTTCAATTTGAAATCATCATAAATGTTTTATTTAGTTCTTTCCGGCTCATTTGAATACATATGTTATGTGTCTACGGCCATTGTAAATATTTTAATACCTTCAGTGCGGGGATCGTCGTTAAACGTCAGAATCTGATATCTGCGGACGTCAGATTATGACGAATAAAGACGGTCCCCACACTGAAAGGGTTAAGCGCGGTGTTGGGAAATACACCTAGCTATTAAGGTGTAATAAACCTTTAGGCAACGACCTTATTTAGCATTATCAATTACTAAAATGAGAAATTTTACTATAAAACCTCATAAAATGTGGATTTTTATACTAAATACATACCGCATATATCGTTAATATCTAAGCTCTCATTGACACCATTGCTAATTATGAATTCATTTTATTCTAATGAATTCCAATGCCAGTCACTTGAATAGTGGACCTTTTAACGAACACAGACTAATTACAGTCTACTAATCGATACTAATGTCATATTAGTCCCTTGTGGCATAGTCCAATTTGTCAAAGGCCATCGATGTCGGTATACATAACGTAGTTGGCAGACAGGCAATTCCTTTCATTTGTATAGTCCTGTGACGCCAGTCTAATGTTAAAACAGGAAATTCGGATCTACGAACCTACTCTTATTTTTAATACTGGCCAGGCCATCCGCATTATAAGGGTTGAATAATTAAACTGCATGTCTAATGTTTCATCGTCTACCATGCTGACAATTATAAATGAAATTGCGTTTTTCTATATCAAGTCGAGAAAAGAACTCAATTAAGATAGGTTCTTAGATCCAAATCTACTTGGCGCTTTGCGCCTCGTACATTCGGATCTACGAATCTATCAAAGTTCGTTCTTTCTTCTTGAGTTATTCTCTTCTGGCCCAGTTTAGCCTATATGTGCACAAAAAAGCCCATTCATTTAATCTTTTTCTGGAGTTATTCACCTTGTATAGGATAAGGCCCGTGGAACTCTACATTCTTAGCTGTGAAAATGGTCGAGGCCGAAGGCCAAAGCATTTTTCAAAGCTAAGAATGTAGAACTCCGAGGGTTTTAACTGACTTAAAGCACATCCGACCATAATAACGATACCTCCTAATCAACAGCTCGGTCACATCTGGCTGATTCGAATATCATAAGCTAATACCATAAGCAAAACCTCGGCTTAGAATGTAGTGGTCGGACAAAGAAAATAATGTAGCGGTGTGTTAACATACGTGAATTTCTGACACCATTTCCAAATCAAGATGAATAAAATGACGTGACTATAAAAATAACCCCTAGTAGTCTACCGCGGTATTAATATTCAATGGAACAAAACACATTTTCCTGCTCACTCATAAAGATACAATATAAGGGGAACCTCCGTGATCGAGATTCAATAATTCGTTTATTCATTCATTCATTTATTTGAAATTTATTATTTACGTTTTCTTACTGAGCAATTTTGCATCACATGACATGTTTTCTACCCCCCCCCCCACAACGCTGAAATATATTTATAGAAGCCATGGAGACCAAAGGGTTTTTTCAATTTGAAAGCATCCTAAATGTCTTAGTCAGCTCTTTCCGTTTCATTGTGGGGCGGGGGCCCTAGGGTAGTGGTTAGCACCGCTGCCTTTCACGCCAGAGTTCGGGGTTCGGTTCCCGGTCTCGGCGGTTTGAAAGAAACAAAAATGTTTCTTCCCCATCCACGTGTGAAAGTCAATATTGTGGGGAGCCTCCGTGACCGAGAGGTAGCGTGCTCGGCCTCAGACCGCCAGGGCTCGAATTTCTAATCCTGTGTCTGGAGGACGGTGTCATCTCAATCATCTCACCATCCTCAGGAGATTCTCCTGGCCCAGTTTAGCCTATATGTGCACGAAGGTGGCCTAAAGCCCAATTCATTTCATTTTTCTTTCCGTTTCATTCGAATCCACGACCATTATAGATATTGTAACCCTTTTAGCGCGGGGATCGTCTTTATACGTCAGAATCTGATGTCTACAGACGTCAGATTCTGACGTACAGAGACGGTCCCCGCCCTGAACTTTTTTTCTCATTTCATGAAGTGATTAAAGGTGTAGCTAAGAAAATGTCTAGAATAATATGAACAATAAATCCATATAAGTAAACATATCGGAACCCTATTTGATATCAACCTTCAAACGTTTAAATACAAAATACGACAAATTACACCATCTATAGTAAATTGTATTACAAACAGAATGAGGTTTCCCAATGGTAGCTTACATAGAATAGTTAGGTTTCTCCTGGCCCACTTCGGGCGGGGGCCTAGGGTAGTGGTTAGCACCGCTGCCGTTCACGCTAGAGTTCGGGGTTCTGTTCCCATTCAATTTGAAATCATCATAAATGTTTTATTTAGTTCTTTCCGGCTCATTTGAATACATATGTTATGTGTCTACGGCCATTGTAAATATTTTAATACCTTCAGTGCGGGGATCGTCGTTAAACGTCAGAATCTGATATCTGCGGACGTCAGATTATGACGAATAAAGACGGTCCCCACACTGAAAGGGTTAAGCGCGGTGTTGGGAAATACACCTAGCTATTAAGGTGTAATAAACCTTTAGGCAACGACCTTATTTAGCATTATCAATTACTAAAATGAGAAATTTTACTATAAAACCTCATAAAATGTGGATTTTTATACTAAATACATACCGCATATATCGTTAATATCTAAGCTCTCATTGACACCATTGCTAATTATGAATTCATTTTATTCTAATGAATTCCAATGCCAGTCACTTGAATAGTGGACCTTTTAACGAACACAGACTAATTACAGTCTACTAATCGATACTAATGTCATATTAGTCCCTTGTGGCATAGTCCAATTTGTCAAAGGCCATCGATGTCGGTATACATAACGTAGTTGGCAGACAGGCAATTCCTTTCATTTGTATAGTCCTGTGACGCCAGTCTAATGTTAAAACAGGAAATTCGGATCTACGAACCTACTCTTATTTTTAATACTGGCCAGGCCATCCGCATTATAAGGGTTGAATAATTAAACTGCATGTCTAATGTTTCATCGTCTACCATGCTGACAATTATAAATGAAATTGCGTTTTTCTATATCAAGTCGAGAAAAGAACTCAATTAAGATAGGTTCTTAGATCCAAATCTACTTGGCGCTTTGCGCCTCGTACATTCGGATCTACGAATCTATCAAAGTTCGTTCTTTCTTCTTGAGTTATTCTCTTCTGGCCCAGTTTAGCCTATATGTGCACAAAAAAGCCCATTCATTTAATCTTTTTCTGGAGTTATTCACCTTGTATAGGATAAGGCCCGTGGAACTCTACATTCTTAGCTGTGAAAATGGTCGAGGCCGAAGGCCGAAGCATTTTTCAAAGCTAAGAATGTAGAACTCCGAGGGTTTTAACTGACTTAAAGCACATCCGACCATAATAACGATACCTCCTAATCAACAGCTCGGTCACATCTGGCTGATTCGAATATCATAAGCTAATACCATAAGCAAAACCTCGGCTTAGAATGTAGTGGTCGGACAAAGAAAATAATGTAGCGGTGTGTTAACATACGTGAATTTCTGACACCATTTCCAAATCAAGATGAATAAAATGACGTGACTATAAAAATAACCCCTAGTAGTCTACCGCGGTATTAATATTCAATGGAACAAAACACATTTTCCTGCTCACTCATAAAGATACAATATAAGGGGAACCTCCGTGATCGAGATTCAATAATTCGTTTATTCATTCATTCATTTATTTGAAATTTATTATTTACGTTTTCTTACTGAGCAATTTTGCATCACATGACATGTTTTCTACCCCCCCCCCCCCCACAACGCTGAAATATATTTATAGAAGCCATGGAGACCAAAGGGTTTTTTCAATTTGAAAGCATCCTAAATGTCTTAGTCAGCTCTTTCCGTTTCATTGTGGGGCGGGGGCCCTAGGGTAGTGGTTAGCACCGCTGCCTTTCACGCCAGAGTTCGGGGTTCGGTTCCCGGTCTCGGCGGTTTGAAAGAAACAAAAATGTTTCTTCCCCATCCACGTGTGAAAGTCAATATTGTGGGGAGCCTCCGTGACCGAGAGGTAGCGTGCTCGGCCTCAGACCGCCAGGGCTCGAATTTCTAATCCTGTGTCTGGAGGACGGTGTCATCTCAATCATCTCACCATCCTCAGGAGATTCTCCTGGCCCAGTTTAGCCTATATGTGCACGAAGGTGGCCTAAAGCCCAATTCATTTCATTTTTCTTTCCGTTTCATTCGAATCCACGACCATTATAGATATTGTAACCCTTTTAGCGCGGGGATCGTCTTTATACGTCAGAATCTGATGTCTACAGACGTCAGATTCTGACGTACAGAGACGGTCCCCGCCCTGAACTTTTTTTCTCATTTCATGAAGTGATTAAAGGTGTAGCTAAGAAAATGTCTAGAATAATATGAACAATAAATCCATATAAGTAAACATATCGGAACCCTATTTGATATCAACCTTCAAACGTTTAAATACAAAATACGACAAATTACACCATCTATAGTAAATTGTATTACAAACAGAATGAGGTTTCCCAATGGTAGCTTACATAGAATAGTTAGGTTTCTCCTGGCCCACTTCGGGCGGGGGCCTAGGGTAGTGGTTAGCACCGCTGCCGTTCACGCTAGAGTTCGGGGTTCTGTTCCCATTCCGGCGGTTTGAAAGAAACAAAAATGTTTCTTCCCCATCCACTCCTAAAACTCAGTATTGTGGGGAGCCTCCGTGACCGAGAGGTAGCGTGCTCAGCCTCAAGCCTCCAGGGTTTGAATTTCGAATCCTGTGTCTGGAGGGCATCCTCAGGAGGTTCTCCCCCCGATTCATTTCATTTCCTGGCCCACATCAGCCTTTTCTGTGAAACGCAGAACCTAACCGAAAACCCTTTTGAATGGCAACTCGGTGAAACAATGTTATATAATGCCCCCTCTCCCATACTTAATTATATTATCTAACCCGGTGAAAACATTGAAGGTCAAGGCTATTGAGTTTCACAGAATATTTGAACAGAAGTGGTCCAACGCCCCATTAGTTCAATCATTATTCCATTTGTTAAAAACAAAAGACCATATCGTCGCGTTGGTATCAGGGGGTCGTATCTGTCATGTTATAAAGAGGCAGATACGACCTTCTGATACCAAGGTGACGATATATAGTGGATTATATTGCAGACACCGTATAAGGAGTTATCGTGGCCATGGTGTCTACCCTGAAAGTTTCGCGAAGTTTTGATAAGTATTGTAGAAGTTACACCATTTGACATGTAGTAAAATTCTGAGGCAGATCTAATGGGTTTATAGAGAGCAACATTTGTATTTATCTACTATATGTCAAATGGTCTAATTTCTAAACTATTTATCAAATCTTTCAGGGTAGACACGACATGAATGAAAAATAGTGTGTGTGAAATTTTATGGAAATTGGTTGAGAATTGACTGAGAAATCGGCGAAAATCATTCACCACGGTTAATGTGAATCCGACTACAGTTCAGACAGATTCCTCTGACATCTCGCCTCAGCGACCCCTAACTACCCGTGAAGAGTCGTGGTTGCAAAAGCATACATTTTAAAGGATAATTAGCCATAAAACTCCATAAATACAAGATTAGGGGACGACTAAACGCTGCAAGTCCCATAGTCGCCTTTAACCCTTTTACCTCCGGTGCCGATTATATTCGTGTTTTACCTTTTTTATCAGCACGTTAAATACCCGGTTTTGACACATGTTAAAGATAAAACGTGACATCTCTTTAGCAAGATTTAAAAATAATTGACCTCCATTTTGTCGAATCTGAATAATTTTTACGCACTTGAAGTTGTGGATCGCGTTAGCGAGACACAATTTCAAGTGGGTGAAAATTCCAATTAAATACTTTGGCGGTGAAAGGGTTACCCCTGCTAATCAATTCATATGATTGGTGTTTAGTAGTTGTCCAAAATAAAAATAAAAAGTCTAACTAATTATTTTTACGTTTCAGATAATATAGACTACCATAGCCCCAGTGGTTAAAACAGGTTTCAGCCACAGATTGACCCCATACAAAATCGTCGGACATTTCTTTGGACGGTCATATCTAAGGTTTGGCCTCGAATAATCAGGTCTAAAATAGTTTTTTTAGAATCAGTAACCTTTCAGCTACGATATCGCATACTCAGTTCATTTTCCGCACAGTCATTAAAAATTTATGGATATTTCTCGGACCATTGGATCGAGATCGCTCGCAGTGACTGTCATGTTAAAAAACGTTGATTTTTCGGGTAAAACAAAAGAAGAAATTCACGGCTTCGGAGAGGACGTCACGGCTACACTACCATACCAATCACTTACTATTTCAAATAATGTATGATTTCATATATTCCTGAAGTAGATTTTTATAACCATCTTTAATATTCCATCATCATCACACTTTTTTTACAGTAGAAACTCATATTATGCATCATCTCATTGTATGATTTTTTATGTATATGTTTGTGCGTATATATGAGTCACAAGGCATATTCTAACTAAAATTCACGGAATAAAAATGGTCAGCTGGATACAGGACCTATGAGCGAAAACAGACGTCGGCCGGTCATGAGGCGGCGGCCTAGTTGGAGTTGTGACTCACGATTCTATAGGTGACAGTGTAGTCGTAAAATGTAGTTAATTAGAGAACTGAAGGCCGATATCCGTCATAAACCAGTATGAATGTATAATAACATTAACACATCAGGATTTATATAACATAAACGAAATGGGAAGAAACCGTCTATAAATCTCTTTGATAACAGAATAAAATGAGCCTTTCCACCACTAAGTACAAGTAAAGTCGTTTTTAATCTGTTTGATTAAACCTTTTACCACGAAATTATTCAATCGGAATTTCCACCCACTTGAAGTTGTGTCTCGCTGACGCGATCCACAACTTCAAGTGAGTGAAAATTATTCAGATTTGACCAAATGGAGGTCGACTGTTTTCAAATATTGCTGATTGATGTCACATTTTATCTTTACCGTGTTTAAAAGGTAATACTTAATGTGCTAATAAAAAAATGAAAACCAGAATATATGCGGCACCGGCGGTTAACGCTTTCAGGCCTGAATTTACAATTGTCATCTTCATTCACTACATGCCGCGAATTGCAGTCGCAATTCTCGACTTGTAGTGGATGAAGATGATTGGATGTGGTTTAAAAATTAAAGAAAATTGCCATGTATTGGTAAACCAGTTTCATGAAAATTTTCATTCTAAAACCCTTTGTTGTAGGAAAAATAGGTCTGTTTTCTAAGATGTAAAATGATGCTTTAATGCATCGTGAGGGCTTAAAGGGTTAAAGGGTTAAATCCCTGTTATTGTGAATTAAACGTCGTGTGGTTAAACATCAAGATTGGAAATGTTTGTTCTCAAACAAAACCAATATGAGTAGTTTTTACACACTTTAAGTTCTATGTCAGGACAGCGAAACATAACTACAAGTGGGTGAAATTTATATGATTAACTTGAGGGCTTTATTGATTAAAATAGTGTTATTAACCGTGTGACTGCTAGTGACGCTCAAATAAAAGAAATTGATGCGAAAAATTCCTTTTTGATCAGTGTTTTATACCAAATTAAATATTTTCATACGAGAACTTTAACCTACCAAACAGATGCCTAGGAGAAAAAAAGAAATTCGATAGATTCGTAGATCCGAATGTACGATATTTTGATCTATGAATCTCGCGTAAAAAAGTTTTTTCTTCGACTTAAAATACACAAAAAAATTAGCCTTGCAGTTTCCTAAACCCGTGTATTGTATTATATAAAAAAATAGCAATAGATTGATAGATCTAAATCTACTGTTTTCAAAATAGAATGACGCCACATGTGGATTTACTTACGTCACAGGTGGATTTACTGACGTCACAGGTGAATTTATTGACGTCACAAGTGGATTTTACCTCATATCACGCTAAATTTTTTTGTATAAACTATGGAGACTAAAGGGGTTTTTTCAACTTGAAATAATCATAAATGTCTTAGTTAGCTCTTTCCGGTTCATTCCAATACCTATGTTATGGGTCTACGACAATTAGAAATATTTGTATTCTTACAGTGCGAGCACCGTCTTTTTACGTCAGAATGTGACGTTTACAGACGTCAGATACTGGCGTATACAGACGGTCCTCGCGCTGAAACGGTAAACTCAAATGAATCAGGTAAAAGATCAGGGGAGTAAACGAATCTGAGAGATATATCCCATGACAATCAGCCTGTGGTTCTCTGCATACTATATTACTCCTCTACCTATTATACGTATAATGCCGGGCGAAGGCAAAAGGCAGTGTTTACTTACGTGAAAAGTAAGAAAATACTTCCTTTTGGTTTTACACGACAGTATAGTTTATGTGGATTAACACCTCGTATATATAACCTGTGTAATTTATTTTCAAGGTTGTATTATTGTTAATTAGTTTGCTTAGCGAATACTAAATTAGATGTATCAATTTAAATTGGGTCTATATTGGAAAGCCAGCCCCAACCACACCTGTTATAATTATATTATCGCCCAGACTAGGTAATCTGAATGCTTAAACAAAGCTGTCTGGAAACGGGTCATGTATAAAATTACCATTTAAAGAAAGCATGATAATATATAACCAATCAAAATAATAACGTGTTATTATTTATAATCTGGATGCCTAAACAAAGCTGTCGGGAAATGAGTGGTGTATTAAATTAATAGAACGCGTGATAATAAGCACCATTGAGGCTCTATAATTTTGAGAGATACTGGCGCTATAGAAGTCATAATATTATTTATTTATTATTAATATAATATAACTGATCAAAATTAGAACGTTTTGTTCTGGTGCAGCTAACTTTTTCTCCACATTTAATTGCTTAATTTCCATTGACCTTGAACCTTTAGTCGCCAAGTTATTTAATTGAACTTTTCACACACTTGAAGTTGTGTCTCGCTGACGCGATTCACAACTTCAAGAGAGTTAAAACTAGTTAAAATTTGACAAAATGGAGGTCAACAACTTTGATATCTTGCTGATTGATGTAATGTTTTGTCTGGTATTTTATTAGCTAATACAATTTTAAACGACTAATATAATCGTGATCGCGGATAATGGGTTACACTTTAAAGTGAATCGCAGTATAATGATAAAATATGCCAGGTTTCAGGAATACAATATTGTGCTTTAACCCTTTGATCGCCAAATTAATAAACGCTAATTCTCACCAGCTTGAAGTTGGGTCTCGCTGACGCGATTCACAACCTCTAGTGAGTAAAAATTGTTCAAATTTGGCAAAATGAAAGTCAACGATTTAGAAATCTTGCTGATAGATGTCACGTTTTATCTTCAACATGTTTTAAAGCTGATATGTAACGTGCTAATAAAAAAAATGTGAAAAATGAATATAATCGGGACAGGTGTTTAGCCCCAACTGCGCCGGGATCGACTTTAGTCGTCAGAATCTGACGTCTGTAGACGTCAGATTCTGACGACTAAAGTAAAAATATTACTAATGGCCGTAGACCCATAATATAGGTATTCAAATGAATCAGAATGACCTAACTAAGACATTTATGATGATTTAATTTTGAAAAAGCCCCTTTGGTCTCCATGGTTTATATAAAAAATTAAGCGCTTTAAGGGTTGAAATGTTGATGTGTATTGTGGGGTGTAAAGAGTCAATATCCTTAGTCCTCTTAATGCCGGTCACGGTTATTATATCCGTTTTGTTCTATTTTGTATAAGCACAATAAATATCAGCTTTCAAACATATTAAAGACAACATGTGACACCAATCAGCAAGATTAGACCTTCATTTTGTCAAATCTGAATGTTTTTCACACGCCTGAAGTTGTGAATCGCGTCAGCGAGACACAACTTCAAGCGAGTGAAAATTAAGTCAAGGAGAAAGAACGAAATTCGATAGATTCGTAGATCTGAATATACAAGGCATACAGCGCCGAGTATATTTAGATCTACGAATCTGTCGTAATAGACTGCTTGCACGAGTTTGCGCGTGCACAGTTGTCTGATTAAAACAGTTCAGCGTTGCTCACTGTGTGGCGTGTTGTCATTGAAAAGTGTGTAACAGTGGTCTGATAAAAACAGTTCAGCGTTGCTCACTGTGTGGCGTGTTGTTATTGAAAAGGGTCTATTGAGTTCTTTCTTCGACTTAAAATACACAAAATAGGTGCATGTGTTACAAGAATCCATAGATAAAATAGTCAGTGTGGTTAACCAAGAAACACTAGACATGTAGTGTTATGGTAAAACCTGCAAAATAATCACTGTGCCCGCCCGGGCCAGTATGAAAAATAACAGTAGGCCTAGATTCGGAGATCCGAATCTACTGTTTTAAATTTAACAATAGACTGACGTCACCGGTGTATTTTAAAAATAAAAAACGTGACAGTTACTAGCTCATTCGGAAATCGCGGTGGCGATCAACATACATCTCAATGTGAATGAAAATTGTCGCGTTATCATTTGGTCCGAAGTTAATTCTAATCTAGCCACGGTTGTCAAACAGCTTGTACTTGCCTGCTGATAGTTCAATCGTGTTACAGCATAATTATATTAATGTACTTTATCAATACGTGCAAAGTAACTACTGGTGGATCTCGCATGGTTTGACTGTTTTAATGATTAAATTATACTATAGTGTCACAAGAAATCACATTAACAAATATTGTATAGTTCAAAAGTTACACCATCTGGCATGTAACGCAATTCAGGGCTTAAAACGGACTTCAATTTAACCAGTTTAGGGGTCTTGTCAGATTAAAAAAAATATAAAAAATCCGAGAAAAACTCGGATTGGTCAGACGCCACACACCCTCCCCCTATCCAATTTTTATTTTTTTTGGAAACATGAAAACAACACGAAAAACACAAAAATTTCCCAAAAAAGTGAAAATACGAGTTGGGGCTTGACCCACCCACCCACTGTTGGGGCTTGACCCACCCACCCACTTCCGAGTTTTTCTCGGATTTTTTTGATTATTTTAACTTGACATAAAACCCTGAATGGGTTTTTAGAAGGACGTGGTAATTAAAAATTTACTACATGTCAAATGGTCTAACTTTTTAACTATATAATACTTTTTCATGAAAATTTAACGGTATTTGGCGGGGGAGTCGAAAATCGCGCTAAAAGTCAATGTGATGATATGATTATACACTATAGCCTGATATGATTATACACTATAGCCATATGATATGATTATACACTATAGCCATATGATATGATTATTCACTATAGCCATATGATATGATTATACACTATAGCCATATGCTATGACTATAAACTATAGCCATATGATATGATTATACACTATAGCAATATGATATGATTATACACTATAGCCTGATATGATTATACACTATAGCCTGATATGATTATACACTATAGCAATATGATATGATTATACACTATAGCAATATGATATGATTATACACTATAGCCATATGATATAATTATACACTATAGCCATATGAAATGATTATACACTATAGCCATATGCTATGACTATAAACTATAGCCATATGATATGATTATACACTATGGCCTGATATGATTATACACTATAGCCTGATATTATTATACACTATAGCCTGATATGATATGATTATACACTATAGCAATATGATATGATTATACACTATAGCAATATGATATGATTATACACTATAGCCATATGATATGATTATACACTATAGCCATATGATATGATTATACACTATGGCCTGATATGATTATACACTATAGCCTGATATGATATGATTATACACTATAGCCTGATATGATTATACACTATAGCCTGATATGATATGATTATACACTATAGCAATATGATATGATTATACACTATAGCAATATGATATGATTATACACTATAGCCATATGATATGATTATACACTATAGCCATATGATATGATTATACACTATAGCCTGATATGATTATACACTATAGCCTGATATGATTATACACTATAGCCTGATATGATAATACACTATAGCCTGATATGATATGATTATACACTATAGCAATATGATATGATTATACACTATAGCAATATGATATGATTATACACTATAGTCATATGATATGATTATACACTATAGCCTGATATGATTATACACTATAGCCTGATATGATTATACACTATAGCCTGATATGATTATACACTATAGCCTGATATGATTATACACTATAGCCTGATATGATTATACACTATAGCCTGATATGATTATACACTATAGCCTGATATGATTATACACTATAGCCTGATATGATTATACACTATAGCCATATGATATGATTATACACTATAGCCTGATATGATTATACACTATAGCCTGATATGATTATACACTATAGCCATATGATATGATTATACACTATAGCCTGATATGATTATACACTATAGCCTGATATGATTATACACTATAGCCATATGATATGATTATACACTATAGCCTGATATGATTATACACTATAGCCTGATATGATTATACACTATAGCCATATGATATGATTATACACTATAGCCTGATATGATTATACACTATAGCCTGATATGATTATACACTATAGCCTAATATGATTACGTCAATCATTGATATGTGTGTGTTTTTTCAGATAGTTTTGGGAACCCGTGTTATGAGTGTAGTGATTTCAGCCGTCAAGGTCAGGGCTTCATGGGCCACTCTAACACCACCATGTGCTGTTATTACTACGAGTGTTGGCGGGTGGACGGAGCCACCACCCTGGACTCCTACATGAGGACCTGCCCCCCGGGTACCTGGTATAATGACCCTTCGGGTAGTAACGGCTCCCCCTGTACCGCCAGTAAACCACACGAGGAATGTGTAGATGTATGCGGCTCTCAACAAACTGTCACACGTAAGTACTTAATATAACATATGTGTATAGATAAATTCATTTCTAACATGGCCATTACTATCTAATAATTAAGGACTGATAAACCTTTAAATAAATATTAATTAATTAATTAATTAATTAATTAATTAATTAATTAATTAATTAATTAATTGATTAATTAATTAATTAATTAATTAATTAATTAATTAATTAATTAATTAATTAATTAATTAATTAATTAATTAATTAATTAATTAATTAATTAATTAATTAATCAATCAATCAATCAATCAATCAATCAATCAATCAATCAATCAATCAATCAATCAATCAATCAATCAATCAATCAATCAATCAATCAATCAATCAATCAATTAATTAATTAATTAATTAATTAATTAATTAATTAATTAATTAATTAATTATTTAATTAATTAATTAATTAATCAATTAACTGATTGATTGATTGATTGATTGATTGATTGATTGATTGATTGATTGATTAATAACTGATTGATTGATTGATTGATTGATTGATTGATTGACTGATTGATTGATTGATTGATTGATTAATTGATTGATTGATTGATTGATTGATTGATTGATTGATTGATTGATTGATTGATTGATTGATTGATTGATTGATTGATTGATTGATCGCTTGATTGATTGATTGATTGATTGATTGATTGATTGATTGATTGATTGATTGATTGATTGATTGATTGATTGATTGATTGATTGATTGATCAATTGATTGATTGATTGATTGATTGATTGATTGATTGATTGATTGATTGATTGATTGATTGATTGATTGATTGATTGATTGATTGATTGATTGATTGATTGATTTGATTGATTGATTGATTGATTGATTGATACTCGCTTACTAATAATTCATTTGACTACGATTTGAAATTGAGAGATCAGTTTTATATATTTGCAGCTACCACCTGCCACCTGTACCCTAACCCTGCCAACACCCGTCAGTTTGGCACCCTGAACCCGCCACCTGATGGCCCATGGGAGTTCCAAGGAGAGTGTGCTGTGGATTTTGTTTTTGACCACGGAGCGTGTACCTGTGTCCGTAATCCAAGTAAGCATTACTTTAGACCAGATTAACCCAGATATAATATAATATATAATATTAATATTATTATTATAAATATAACATTTTTGTATTTGAGTACCCTATACTCTGTGGGAGAACTGAATATTTTTGCTTTGTGAGAATTTTTGCACGATTGTAAGCGAATATGAACAAAGAGCGGTCTACAAATGCTATAATGTGTACTTGAACTTAGTGTGCTATTAAGTGTGTTAATTAGCTAATACAATGGGGTTTTCTATGGCCGCGATGAAGCATATTTTGCTTACACACACTCGGCTAGTGCCGGTAACTGCCACCACAATCAAGCATACTTACCTGGCGCAGGAGACACCTTGATGGCGTAGGCGCTTCCTCTAGAGTGAGGCCTTTCCATTGCACTTTGCCTTGGCTGACCATTTTCAATATTATATACTGAAAATATGAACAAAGAGCGGTCTAAAAACACCATAACATAGTTGGGAATGGTCCTGACAGTGTACTTGAAACTTCCTGTGCGATTCATTGTTAATTACCAAATATGTTTTTTCTATGGTTCTGATGAACCATATTTTGCTAGCACGCTCAGCTAATGCATGTGATAGCTACCTTCATATTTTGTTAGCACACGCTCGGCTAGTGCAGGTGATCGCTACCTTAATCAAGCAAAAATAATACAAGTAGAGAGGAAAATGAATGACGTAGGCAGTTTCTCCAGATTGAGGCCTTTCCATTGCACTTCGGTTCTCACAGAACATTCCTTTCTAGTTAATAGTAGGCCTGCATCTGAGGCTATGCCATAATAGTAAGTGCTAGATGGGTTGTAGAAAAAAAGTAAATTAAGCATATTCTATATCTACATTTTATGCAACATGACGAATATTCTGAATAAAATGGTGTCATGAATCCGTTTGTAGCGCTAATCTAGCTGATTGATTGAGGTGAATGATTGATTGATATTTTATGAATGTGTGGTTTCCTAATTGGTAGGCTTAGGTACTTACTGAATCCCATTTTCATCAAACACAAATAATGTTATGTTGCATTTATCGTTCCATTACTTTCAGGTCCTTGTTTCTGTATGGTGAACCTCGTTCTCAGTTCTGACGTTGATGATTACAGTTGCCATGGCGGCCAAGTCGTTAACTCTGAGAACCCTGTAACCATGGTAACAGCTGTTGCCCTTCCAACAGGGAACGCCGCTGCTTTTAGCGGTCCTGATGCCCTCACATTTCTCAGTGTAAGTTTTCTTCAGCCACAGAAAAGTATATCTTCCATCGTAAGGATGAATAATGTATCTTTATTCGAGAACGCAGACAAAATTATATTTTATGGCATATTTTATGTTCGTCTGGGGTCATTAAATTATTTATAGGTAGTAATCAACCGAAATTTTTAATCATTTATAACTATTCACGAAAATGACAAATAATATTTAAGTATTTGTCAGTGGTCACGAAGGTCACGTGAACTGTCCCAGTGAGGGGTGTTTTTGGTGTATGGGGGTATTTCAGGGGTGTATCATACTGTCTTTTTTAGTATTTTTCTGCTATTTATGAAAATTGTTATTATTATTATTGTTGTTGACAGCTTCCTATGTTTGGAGGGCTGTATGATGGTTGCCATGTCAACTGCCTCAGCTTGGGTTTATTCTTTAACCCGGCTAATCACCCCCGCGTTGACCCCCAGGGGTTAGTCATGTACGGTGATTGTGGGGAAGGATCCACTTATGGAATATTCCTGGAAAACAACTTCATCGTGGGGCATGTGGACGGCTTGGTCGTGTTTCATGAGAATGCGGTGAGTGCAAGAAATATCCCAATACTCATTCTCTGTGCTGTGATTTTCACTGCGATGTGTATATAGGCCTATCGTAGATAGATTGATCAATATTTATTGAAGACGGGAAGTCTAGGTATTACATTGAAGCATATGACGCTTTCTGATTTGAGCACCTTATCATATTATAGAAGGCTCGAGTTCTCCCTAGCGTTACGACTCTTTCGCTTATGACAAGTCGTAGCAGGTGTGAAAGCCACTTTATGCGTTATTAAATGACCAGTACGTTATATTATATTGCTATCAGCTTAATATACCAAATATGACATTGTGGAAACTACATAGTCATTACTGGTCATAGGACTAACAAGAGTGAGTGAGTGAGTGAGTGAGTGAGTGAGTGAGTGAGTGAGTGAGTGAGTGAGTGAGTGGGTGAGTGGGTGAGTGGGTGAGTGAGTGAGTGAGTGAGTGAGTGAGTGAGTGAGTGAGTGAGTGAGTGAGTGAGTGAGTGAGTGAGTGAGTGAGTGAGTGAGTGAGTGAGTGAGTGAGTTAGTTAGTGATTGACTGGCTTCCCCTACTCCTTTTTTTTATATTGCAGGTGGTACAGGATCAATGGCACTACGTGTCTCTTGTATTTAAGCGTCGCCGGAACCACAGCACCTTATTCCTGTACCTGATGACGGTGGCTGAGGCCGTGGACTGTGCAGAGAACTGTAACTGTCCCGATCCAGTGGCCAGTGACATCCTGCCTGTGAGAGGTAAGCTGGGAAATAGAATTGAGTAAGCTTACCAACCCCCCAACCCCCCTTGTCGTGTCGTCCTCGAGGCCGTGGATGGATGTATTTGCTTTACCCGAAAAATCCAACATGGCGGTGACTGAGAGCGATCCCGACCCCAAGGTCCGCAAAATTTCCATAACTTTTTAATGACTGCGAGCTGTGAGCTGAGCATGCGGGCATAGAACTGAAATATTACTGATTCTAAAAAAAATATTTTTGACCTGATAACCCCCCGATATTTTCCAATATGACAGTCCAAAGAAATGTTGCACGATTTTGTACGCGGTCAATCTGTGGCTGAAACCTGTTTCAGCCACTGGCGCTACCACCCCCCCCCCCTTCGCCTCGCCCCGCTGGCATTTAATTGTTTGTAATATTTCAGTGACATGTGAACAGTAGACTCCTGCTTGGTAGTGTCCGTGTGGTGCATACAACATGGCACGGATCTTAACCCTTACAACGCCGAATTTTTTAATGAAAACCTTGGAGACCAAAGGGTTTTTTTTCTTTTGAAATCATCCTGTCTTAGTTAGCTCATCCCGCTTCATTTGAATACCCGTGTTATGGGGCTACTGCCATTAGAAATATTTTTACTCTTAAAGTGCGGGGATCGACTTTAGCCATCAGAATTTGACGTCTACAGACGTCAGATTCTGACGTCTATAGTCGATCTCCGCACTGTAAGGGTGAACCTTTTCCAGTAGACACAAGACGTTGAATTAATGTTGGTTTAATGTTAATCCACCGTCTACAGCGTTGGACCAACGTTAAACCAACATTGAGTCAAGACACCGTATTGTGTCTGTTATCCCTCTGAATTTTCTTATTTAAATTTTAACCTACTTGAAGTTCTGTCAACAACTTCAAGTCGGTGACAATACTCATATATGTTTAATTCGAAAACCAAACATTTGAAAATCTTGATGGCTAAACACTCATCTTGGCAGTGGAAACGTTAAGTGAAAAATAGTTCGGCCCCCGATGTAACTAAACCTCTAACCTAAAAAATATTTGATTAAATGTATTTTTTAACAGCCCTGGTGTAGCAATTAAACATTAGGCCTACGGATTTTTAAACCTTTACTCTACGAGGCCGCCATTAACGTGATCGCCTAGTCACATTGAGTAGGGAGAAACAATGCTGTTTCTCTGAAAAACCCACACAGGAACAGCGGGGTTCGAAACCGGGACGCACGCATGACTGGCGAGGCAGTCAGGCGCTCTAGCCATTGCGCCACGTCCCCTTCTCACGCTACAGCCCTAAATATGCTGAAAAAATAAGCCAACCCGTTCAGTTTTATCGATAATCACGAATACCGTTTTAATATGTTCTATTAGCACATAATTAGATCACAGTTGAATGAAATGGCTTCAAAAACAGACAGATTTGTCAAAAACAGACAGATTTGTTAAAAACAGACAGATGGCAAATGTTTGATCTCAATTTAAACAAATATAAAATATGGGTAATTTTCACCCACTGGAAGAACTTAAAGGGAGTGCAAAGTTAAAAAGTCAACGCTTGTGCTGCTATAGACATGAGTCAATTGGAAGATGGGTATATTTTTTTAAGTATGAATATTTTTTGTAATTTTAAGCTAGATATTGCGTCCAGTTTCAAACGAATTAATCATTTACCGGCCAATTCAGTTAAGTTTTTTAATTTCACACCGACCTAAGTGGGCGAATGATTGGTCAATAAAATAAATTAAAAACGAGTATATAGGTGTTAATAGTGCGTAAAATGTTAAAACTACTGTAAATGAAGAAGGGTTAATTGTCAAGATGTAATCGTTGAATGAGTCAATTTACGACAGTCACGTAGGTGTCACTTGTTGAAGATAAGAATGTTACTCAGCGCTAAGAAATGTCGTCAAATTAGGATCTTAACTTCTTTAGAGATCGCGAGTACTGCACGACGCAGTCAACCAATGAACGAGCTTGTCAGACTGGGTCCACATTTTCCGGCTTAGCACAGCTAGCTTAAAGGTGATTGGAAGCCTGAATTTAACGGCAGTCAAAAAGGTGCCACTGATTCAACCAAGAAATTCCTTGGTTGAACACAAGACCTTATTCAAGTTCGCGTTAACCCATCCAGTACGGGGACCAATTTTAACCCATCCAGAGCGGGGACCAATTTTAAACGTCTAAAATCGATCCCTGCACTGAAAAAATTAAATATTTTTAATTGCCATAGACCCATGACATATAAATTCAAATGAAGCACTTAGACATTTATGATGATTTCAATTTGAACCCTATGGCATATTTTGAATAAAATTAATCGAATAAAAAATATTGTATAATATGTCAGACTATGGAGGTGACTTGTTATATCCTTGTTGTGATCTTGCTATGACCTTGTTTTGACCTAGCTTTGAACTTTTTCTGCCCTTGTGATGATCTGTTTTGCCCTTGTTGTGACCTTGTTTTGACCTTGTTGTGACCTTGTTATGACCTTGTTTTGCCCTTGTTGAGAATTTGTTATGACCTTCTTTTGCCCTTGTTGTGACCTTTTTGTGACCTTGTTTTGACCTTGTTATGCCCTTGTTTTGACCTTGTTATGACCTTGCTATGATCTTGTTTTGAACTTGTTATGACCTTGTTATGACCCTGTTGTGACCTTTCTTTTACCTTTTTACCTTTATATGACCTTGTTTTTCAGTGTGTGTTGACGCCCGGTCCTGTGGTCTCACAGTAGGATTCTCTGGTTCATCCAGTGAGCCGTCCGAGATGTTTGAAGGCATGCTGGGAAGGGTGAGATTTACATATTTAAATTATAGGCCAATTTACATAAATGTACATGTCATAATAATAATAATAATGAAAATAGTGTATTTCACTCTGTGTACTATGCACTAAATATTAGGTTTTTACTGTTCTTAGTCCAGAAGGACGTATATAGGATCCTAGATTAGGCCTATATATGTAAAATATAATTTTGTTTTTTTGTGATTTCAATTGTACTTAGTGTGAAATTTTTGCACTTTAAGAAAAAAGTTAGTGAATTTTAAAGGTGGTGGAATTACCCTACCAGCATATCAGATGTACAAACATTTGCCATTGTATGATATTTGGGTAAAATTATCATTTTTGTTTTCCCAACGGCAAATACTCCACCCTTGTGTAGTTCGCTTCTCCACAGACTTGTGGCCTAGACGCTCCCCCCCCCCCCCGTTGCGACGCTGGGCCAGCATTATCGAATACTCTACCATTAGATTTAATAAAATGCACATGTATCTCCGAGTGGAGGCCTATGCTTGTGCAAAATATAAAGTTGATCCATTAATGGCAAGGTGGTCTGCATAACCAAAACACGCATGCATCTTTTGTTAGTAGAATAGATAGCACTGCAACTGAAGGGCTATATCCTGATTCTTTGTATTTTCAGGTACAAGTGTCTCACAAGTGTAGTCCTATGGCATGTGAAGGTCACCACTGTATGAAGAGAGGCAGAAGGAGGTGGTAACCATGGTAACCAAATCACCAAGAAATCAGCAAAGGAAATTTACAAAGACCCCCACCCCCTACAGTGCTGATATATCTAGATATATGTACTCAAAGATTAAAGGTTTCTCGCGTTGAAAGGGTTACGATGAAGTTTGCGCCTCCATAGTTATATATAAATGCCGGAATGGCACAAGCATTTATTTTAACATAAATTACAGTCAATATATATATATGGTAACGATAAAATACATGAAAGACTTTAAAAACGGACTTGACAAAAACTGGAAACATCAGCCACTCGGTGGGAGTATACTGCAGAACATGAATATAAAACAAAATGGATGTAACGAAAAAGGAAGAAACCACTCAAGAACCGGAATAAGTTCCAAGATGATCTGGTCATTCAGGCGAGATCGTGCGATCAGAAATGTCATAAGGTGTCCTAAGGTAACACTGAATGCCGGCACAACCTTATCTTAATGTTGTAGATGCTGGCCCCGCCTTTGAGAAACGCTCGGCCAACGCCCCCTTTATTGGTCATAGACTTGTCGTCAACTGAACTACATAAACTGGGTCAAGAAGTAAATTTAAGTCAACAAGCGAGTTTATCAAATGAACAAACAATTTAATGATTCTTCATTTGTATCAGTCATCAGCATGGATTTGCTATGACTTAGCAACATCAGTGAACAGAAGCTAGCTTTTTATAACAACCCTATTCGTTTCATGTCATTTGTATTATATAATTAGTACATCGGTGATTCGGGTTTAATTTGGTGATACGGCCAAAATGTATTCTATTTACTGTTAAATAAATAAGATTATGTAAACATTTCACTTCATTTTTTTTCACATCGGTGTTTGACAGTTATTTAATTTTGTCATAGATTATATTGACACCTTTACCATATTCACCGCTTGCCGTTTTCAATGCGTTTTATTAGCCGGTAAAATCGCGTTTTTTAGGAAAGAAATGATTGCTTAAACATCAAGATTTGCAAATGTTTATTCTCAAATTAAACAAATGTAAGTAATTTTCATCCATGTTGAGTTGTGCATCGCGGTAGTGAGACAAAATGGATGAAAATTTAAAAAAATTTTAATCCATCACAACAAAGAATAAAAACTTTCACTGTGTCGTTCGTTCTTTCGTTCGGTCGTTCGTTCGTTCGGTCGTTCGTTCGTTCTTTCGTTCGTTCGTTCGTTCGTTCGTTCGTTCGTTCGTTCGTTCGTTCGTTCGTTCATTCGTTCGTTCGTTCGCTCTTTCGTTCGTTCGTTCGTTCGTTCGTTCGTTCGTTCGTTCGTTCGTTCGTTCGTTCGTTCGCTCGCTCGTTCGTTCGTTCGCTCGTTCGTTCGTTCGTTCGTTCGTTCGTTCGTTCGTTCGTTTGTTTGTTTGTTTGTTTGTTTGTTTGTTTGTTTGTTTGTTTGTTTGTTTGTTTTCGTTTTGTTTTGTTTGTTTGTTTGTTTGTTTGTTTGTTTGTTTGTTTGTTTGTTTGTTTGTTTGTTTGTTTGTGTTTTGGTTAGTTTGTTTGTTTGTTTGTTTGTTTGTTTGTTTGTTTGTTTGTTTGTTTGTTTGTTTGTTTGTTTGTTTGTTTGTTTGTTTGTTTGTTTGTTTGTTTGTTTGTTTGTTTGTTTGTTTGTTTGTTTGTTTGTTTGTTTGTGTCAATTCGTCTCTCGGATTATTAAAAAACTAATGAACAGATTTGCATGAAACTTTTACCAAAGGTGTGTTAAGAGCCAAAGAACAAACAGTTACATTTTGGGATTGATCCCGCTTACGATCCAGATCTGGATTATGATCGATAATTTCGGCACGAGATTTGCAGTCTTACTGTCTAGATGGGCAACATATGGATGGGTATTCAATAAAATCACCATATTTTGTTCACCTTGACTTTAACATGATCATCCAGGGATTATATGCATCCGGCATCGTTGAGAAGGCGAGATGGGCTCATCTCAACACACGTCACCACCATATGAAGCCCGAGCCTTTAGGCGAGGGTTTGTGTGGTGACTACGTAATCACACTGAACCAGTTTTAATTAATTGACAAATTGTTTGGTCCGATATGTAGAGGCAATTAACATTGTGCTGTAAAGTCCCGAAATATTAAGTCAACTTACAAACCAAATTAATAACAAAATTGATAAAATAATTACATTTTTTATTTTTTTTATAGCAAAATATATTAACTGTCATTTGAAGCTGGAAATTGCGCTAGCAATTCCAGTTTCGAATGAATACAAAGAATTAGTGAAAACTGAACTCTCATAGAGCTGAAATATTTTTGTATAAACCATGGAGACTAAAGTCTTTCAATTTGAAATCATCATAAATGTCTTAGTCAGCTCTTTCCGCTTGATTTAAATACCTATGTTATGCGTCTGCGACATTTATACATTTTTAACTCTTTCAGTGCGGGGATCGACTTTCCTTGTCATAATCTGTCGTAAGATACTGTTATCTAAAGTCGGTCCCCGCACTGAAAAGGTTAAAGCGCCATATTTCACCCACTTGAAGTTGTGTATCGCTATGGCGATCCAGTAAGTTGTGTATCGCTATGGCGATCCAGTAAGTTGTGTATCGCTATGGCGATCCAGTAAGTTGTGTATCGCTATGGCGATCCAGTAAGTTGTGTATCGCTATGGCGATCCAGTAAGTTGTGTATCGCTATGGCGATCCAGTAAGTTGTGAATCGCTATGGCGATCCAGAACTTCAATATTACTCAGATGTTTACAGTTTGGAGAAAACGCGTGCATATATAAAAGAGGCCTATGTTCATTTCTACAGCAAATATTCCAACAAAGGACAACTAAAAATGCTGAAAACGGATACATATACGTGATTAGCACTCAACTCATTTACAGTGCGGGGATCGACTTTGGACGTCAGAATCTGACGTCTAAAGTCGATCCCCGCGCACAGTATGAGAACAAATATTCATAATGGCTGTAGACCCATATAAACATAGGTATTCAAATAAAGCGGAAAGAGCTAACTAAGACATTTATAATTATTTCAAATTAAAAAAAACAACTTTTGTCTCCATTGTTTATACAAAAATATTGCAGCACTTCAAGGGGAAAGGGCTTAGAAGGAAACCTTGAGTTGAGAATGCATTTCTCGGATGACGAGGTCATAAACATGTATTATCGGGTGAGATCTCGCTTCAGCTCACCAGTTTCCCGCTGCTGGCTTCATTCACCTCGCAGAGTCTGACAGGTCGGCTGGTATGATATATAGATCAGGGATGGGGGGGGGGGGGGGGTCAGACGCTGGTTCTGTTATACTAGTAACCCGTGCCGCATCACGTGTGACCGGAGTAGGCCTACATTGCCGTGCGTCCATGACAAAAGGTAGTATCTGCTTACTTACAATTCACTCGTGTCACCAGTGTCTCTCTCTCTACTTGAGGGTGACTCTGACACTCACTGATAACTCAGTGAAACTTTAGGGCTGTTCCAGTAAAAATCCAGGCTCCCCCCATGGACGGCAATTGAAAAACTACCCCCACCCCTCCCGGAAATCTTGATCCACCACAGAGCCCGGATTTCCAGAGTTTTTTGGCACCACATTCCCCGGAATTTCCTCATGGCCTAACATAGTTATCATCTTCCACCCCCACGATTTTTGTGAATAGGGGGGATATGGAACTAATAGTAATCCACAGGTCAACAGGAGTAATACAGAAAAGCTACGATTGTGATTTACACTGTATTTTGTATTTATGTATTAGGCCAGACCTACAATACATTCCAGAAAAGACGCTCATTACCGCGGATTTCATTCTGCTGAGTAGCCTACCACCATCTACATCGGAAATAGTTATTGACAAAATACCACACCCACCGGAAAAGTGTCAATTGAAACCCACCACCCCCTCTGGAAAAAAAACGATTGGCGTCCATGGGGGGAGCCCGGATTTTTGCTGGAACATCCCTTACAAGTGAGCAGATCGTCGGTGTGTTTCGATAAAATAGTGTGTTTGCTAATTTCTCGCTCGCGTTGATGTGCTTCGCGTTTAAGAATAATGTTTCGTGTGCGGATTGTTTCACCAAGAAAATGGTATAATAATAAAACTTTATTTCTATTTATAAACTTTATTTATAGAGGGTACATCATTTAGTACATCGTACTAGTTTGCAATTGCAGTGTTATCTTAAAGGCCCATACCCAGGCTCAAATAAAAAACAAATCGGTGATTGTATTTTGGCTTCTTAATATGACCATGTGATGTAAGCATGTCCATAGACTAGAACTGCAAAAGTGTTTTAATTTTTGTGCTGCGCGTTTACCAGTTAGGTTAGATATAGAGACGAAATTCCTGATTTCTCATTTTGGACAACCATGTCAAAAATAGGAAATACGGGAATTTCGTCTCTAGTTGCAGTTCCAGTCTATGTCTATGTTTACATCATAATGGTCATATTAATAGGCCAAAATAAAATCACCGAATTTCTGATGATTTTAGCCTGATTTAGTCCCTTTAACATTCAGTCGTTTATCTGATTTTAGCCTGATTTAGTCCCTTTAACATTCAGTCGTTTATCATTGAAAATACTAAGATGATCTTAACTTTCTAACGATATATGAGTGAAAGCAAAGATATGATTTTCATAGTGCCATCCCAGCAAATACAAAACATTTGTATAACATTTGTACAACGTCGGCCCAACGTCTTCGACGTTGGTCTAACATTGTACAAATGCTACACAAAAGTTTTGTGTTTACTTTTGACGAGCCCCAGTGCTCTATGGGTTAACGATACTGACCCCAATCGTCGAATTTTAAACAAATACAATCCATCCGAGCACATCCCAAGCTGTCGTTTTTATATATTATACTTGCTTATTTTCTGGCTTTTTGGGAGTTCTCCAGCATCATAAGGGGGGTGTAATTCTCTGGGTCATGAGGAAGCATTAGTGCTGTGTCTCATGAGTGAGGCTACCCTGCCGCGTATCATGAGGCTGCTGAGGCTGCTTGAGAGCACGATTGGGGGCCAAGATGGCAATAAACTCAAGACATTTTCAAATACGTTCAGATGAAGTTGTGGCGTCTATTTGAAAAAGGACTGAGTTGCATGTTCATAGTTGGCCAGACATAGAGAATAAAATTTAGAAAAAAATAAGAAAAAGTAATAATATTACTAAATATTCTTACAATTTGTGCGTTGGGAGTGTTTAACACGAAACATTCGCTCAATGATAGTTTAATGTTGGCTCGTCGTCTGCGACGATGGCTCAGCATTAAACCATCATTGGGCGAATGTTTCGTGTTTAATGGATATTCCTCACTGATTTTCTAAGACCAAATATCGGTATTTCAATAAAATCTGTTGGTCACATAAGTCAATGCTAATGGCGCCTGACTCCTCGCCCAGCATCGAAGGACAGGGTCGTTAAGTCTAAGTGGGCATTTATTACTGGAAAGATGCGCGTGAAATCCCCCCTCCTCTCCCCCCCCCCCTCTCCCCCCTCTACCTCTAAGTGAACAGTATTAGCCACTTAAGAGTAGCCAATTTAAGTATAAGTAAGGTGTGAACGCACATTATCTGTATTATGAATTATATACCAATAATAATATCCTGCCTTCCGCCACCCCTGTTCAACCCCGGTATTACTTGCTATTCAAGTTCATATAGGCCCAAATAAGGTGTGAATGAAAATTATACTCATCATAAATAATTATTGATGTACATGCATATGATTAAAAGAGAGTTAGTTTCTGAAAGCAGAGGTTAGTTACTTTAAAACCCTTTCAGCGCGGGGGGGGGGGGGAGACGTCAGATTCGTCAATAGGCGTCAGTTTCTGACGTCTAAGGCCTGTCCGGCACTAATATAATTTATAATGGATGTAGACCCATAACATAGGTGTTCAAATGAAGCAGAAAGAGCAGACTAAGACATTTATAATGATTTCAAACTGAAAAAACCCTTTGATCTCCATAGTTTATACAATATATTTCAGCGCTGTAAGGGTTAACGCCATAGTCATGAACCCTGTCACGGTTTCTGAACCACCCAGTAAAGACTCGACATGAACCTGTGGATGCCCAACTGTCACGGTTTCTGAACCACCCAGTAAAGACTCGACATGAACCTGTGGATGCCCAATGTCCGGTGTCAACGTCAGAGACGGTGGCCCAATCAATCAATCAATCAATCAATCAATCAATCAATCAATCAATCAATCAATCAATCAATCAATCAATCAATCAATCAATCAATCAATCAATCAATCAATCAATCAATCAATCAATCAATCAATCAATCAATCAATCAATCAATCAATCAATCAATCAATCAATATCAATCTATCAATAAATACTTATACAGAAGCCGTGGGTCGTGTCAGAGACGGTGAGCCGCATTGAGCTACCATAGGGCGAAATGAAAGGAAAATGGTTTTGTGCACATAGGCTAAACTGGGCTAGGAGAACCTCCTGAGGATAGTGAGATGACACTACCCTCCAGACACAGAATTCGAAATTCGAGCAGTCTGAGGCTGAGCACACTACCTCTCGATCACGGAGGCTCCCCACAATATTGAATTTTTACGAGTGAACGGGGAAGAAACATTTTGTTTCCTTAAAACTTGAATACCAGAGCTGGGTTCGAACCCGCGATCTCCGACTTTCCAAGCAGGCAGTTTCACTACTGCACCAGGGCCCCTTCCCCATCATAGGGCAAATGTCACAAGGTATCCAGAATAAACACAGTCATATCGGTCCAATGGTGGATCAATGCTGGCCAATGTGTCTGACGCCGACCCAGCATTCAACCTCCATCGGTTCAATGTCGGGTGTTTACTGATGATTGAGAAACCGTGACCGAGTTGATCACTATAGATACGAGTGATCACTATAGATACGAGTGATCACTATAGATACGAGTGGTCACTATAGATACGAGTGATCACTATAGATACGAGTGATCACTATAGATACGAGTGATCACTATAGATACGAGTGGTCACTATAGATACGAGTGGTCACTATAGATACGAGTGATCACTATAGATACGAGTGGTCACTATAGATACGAGTGATCACTATAGATACGAGTGGTCACTATAGATACGAGTGGTCACTATAGATACGAGTGATCACTATAGTGATATGAGTGGTCACTATAGATACGAGTGGTCACTATAGATACGAGTGATCACTATAGATACGAGTGATCACTATAGATACGAGTGGTCACTATAGATACGAGTGATCACTATAGATACGAGTGATCACTATAGATACGAGTGATCACTATAGATACGAGTGGTCACTATAGATACGAGTGATCACTATAGATACGAGTGGTCACTATAGTGATACGAGTGATCACTATAGATACGAGTGATCACTATAGATACGAGTGATCACTATAGATACGAGTGATCACTATAGATACGAGTGGTCACTATAGATACGAGTGGTCACTATAGATACGAGTGGTCACTATAGATACGAGTGATCACTATAGATACGAGTGATCACTATAGATACGAGTGATCACTATAGATACGAGTGGTCACTATAGATACGAGTGGTCACTATAGATACGAGTGGTCACTATAGATACGAGTGATCACTATAGATACGAGTGGTCACTATAGATACGAGTGGTCACTATAGATACGAGTGATCACTATAGATACGAGTTGATCACTATAGATACGAGTTGATCACTATAGATACGAGTTGATCACTATAGATACGAGTGATCACTATAGATACGAGTGATCACTATAGATACGAGTTGATCACTATAGATACGAGTTGATCACTATAGATACGAGTGGTCACTATAGATACGAGTGGTCAACCCTCATTCCTCATTTAAAACTCCTTGCTCACCTAGGAGTGTCGCTCATGATACTTTATTTGATTTGATAATAATAAATATTCAAAGTCTGTAACGTTGGCTCAACGCATCTGGTGTTGCACCAACATTAAAACAAAGCAGGTCTATCATCTTTAGACGGGGGAGATTCTGCTCGATAGTGCAATGGTTAAAGCTGCCTGCTTGGGAAATCGGAGTCGCGGGTTCGCGCCCGCTCTGGCATTCAAGTTTCAAAGAAACAAAATGTTTCTTTGCTGCTCACTCAGGGAGATTCAATATTGTGGGCAGACCGAGAGGTAGCGTGCTCGGCCTTAGCCCGCCAGGGCTCGAATTTCGAACCCTGTGTCTTGAGGGCAGTATCATCTCAGTCACCTCAACATCCTCAGGAAGCTCTCCTTGCTTCAGTTTAGCCAATATATGCACACATGTGGCCTCATTCATCAAAGGCCTGGTTGTGGTTGTGGGGCTGGGTAGGCCTACTAAAACATTTAAACAGTTTTTCTCCACAACATGCAATAAAAAAAAGCTGAAACAAGGACGTAACTGTAACATGATTATCACTTACTAAGGTAAAAGGTCTCAAGTACAATTTTTTGCATAAGTAACTATAGCTCCTATATGGGCGTATGGGTGACTGAAAACATGATCCAAGATAAAATTTCACAAAAAAATAAAATAATAACGGATAAAATTGAGAATATAGAGCTACTTCCACTACGTATGTGTGAAACAGTATAGGGCTATATATATATATATATATATTACGATTTATAATACTTTTCGTGAGAAAACAATTAACCCTTTCAGTGCGGGGACCGTCTTCATACGTCAGAAACTGACATATAAAGACGTCAGATTCTAGCGTATGAAGAGGGTTCCTGCGCTGGATGAATTAAATTATTTATAACGGCCATATTAACATAGGTAGATCCATAACGTAGGTATTCAAATAAAGCGGAAAGAGCTAACTAAGACATTTATGATGATTTCAAATTAGAAAGTAACCCTTTGGTCTCCATGGTTGTATACAAATATTTCAGCTCTTTAACCCTTTAAGCCCTCACGATGCATCAAAGCATCATTTTACATCCCCGAAAACAGACTTTATTTTCCTACAACCAAGGGTTTCAGAATGAAAATTTCCATGAAACTGTTTTTTCCAATATGTGGCAATTTTCTTCAATTTTTCATCCACCTCAAGTCATCTTCATCCACTACAAGTCGAGAATTGCGACTACAAGTCGAGAATTGCGACAGCAATTCGCGGCTTGTAGTGGATGAAGATGACTATGGTAAATTCAGGCTTGAAAGGGTCAAGGGTTAATTAGTTACTCCGCTGTCAATGTGTGTGAGTTCAATATACGCTAACGAGCTTGGTGTGTGAGGGCGCGATAGCGTTATGTGTAAAGCAAAACGCAGTAACTCCAAACCTAAACAATGGGTAGTTACTGCCATTTGCATTGCAGAATCCAGTATCTCCTCATTTGACAGTGACTGAGCACGACAGTTAGAGCCTTATGACTTAGCACGACAGTTAGAGCCTTATGACAAATAACCATTTCAAGCCTGAATTTACCATCGTCATCTCCATCCACTACATATAACAATCGTGAATAACTGTCGCAATTATCAATTTGTAGCGTCTGAAAATGACTTAAAGTGGGTGGAAAATTAAAGGAAGCATCTCATAATCTCATGCGCGTTCATCAGTTAGACTAGATATAGAGACGAAATTCTCGCATTTCCTATTTTTGACATGGTTGTCAATAATTAGAAATCGGGAATTTCGTCTCTATATCTAGCCTAACTGGTGAACGCGCAGCCCAAAAATTATAAAAATGTGCAGTTCTAGTCTATGTACATGTTTACATCATATGGTCATATTAAGAACCCGAAATAAAATCACCGATTTTTTGATGATTTTAGCCTGGGCCAGTCCCTTTAATCAAGGTGGGTGTAAGTCACACCAGCTTGAACTTATTTATTACCAAAGACGTCAGTTAATTATCACACTCACATTCATGTATACCCGCCGTCAGAATAACTTGTATCGCATGTTTTTCGCCGATTTCTCGTGAAATTTTCATCGGAAAATATTATACACCTAGAAAGTTAGACCATCTGGCATGTAATGCAATTCAGGGCTAAAAACAAACTTTAACTTAACCATGGTCTAACTTTTGAGCTACTTAATATTTTTTGATGAAAATTTCACGGTAGTCGCCGCGTGACTCGAAAATAGTCCTTGCATAATTTCATCAAAATCGGCTGAGAATTGATAATTGAGAAATCGGCGAAAAACATGCGATACAAGAACAGCAAGCAGCGTTGAGTCCTTGAGTCACGTCCTGATCTTAAGCTCAATAGTAAAACGTTGGCTTGTGGTGCGCGAGTAGTGGGACCAACTACAACTTCAAGTGGTAAAAATTACTCATATTTGTGTAATTTGAGTCCAAACATTTGCCACTCTTGATGTTTAAACACTCATTTCATTCATTCACGATATCAGCGATTTAGCATGATAATTATGCAAGCAAATCAGATTAAAGAAATGAATCGGGCTTTAGGCCACCTCTGTGCACATATAGGCTAAACTGGGCCAGGAGAACCTCCTGAGGATGGTGAGATGATTGAGATGACACTGTCCTCCAGACACAGGATTCAAAATTCGAGCCCTGGCGGTCTGAGGCCGAGCACGCTACCTCTCGGTCACGGAGGCTCCCCACAATACTGAGTTTTACACGTGGATGGGGAAGAAACATTTTTTGTTTCTTTCTAACCGCCGAGACCGGGAACCGAACCCCGAACAACTCTGGCGTGAAAGGCAGCGGTGCTAACCACAACCCTAGGGCCCCGCCCAAAACAGATTGAAGACGACTCTAGTGGTGCTTATATTAGCAGTGTATGGGTGTTCCGCGTAGGTAAAGAGGTCAATGACTCGCTCAAATTTTATTAACGTTTCGTCGAGAGCTCTTTAACGTTATGAGAATTGTTAACAATTGTACGATTGGGTTGCCGTGTGGGTTTAAACCCCGCTCGGGGCAAGTTTTCAGAGAAATAGCCTATCATGTTTGTCCCCTCTCAACGTTGGGACATTATTTCGATGTTAGTGTTCTTGGACAAGGCGCTTTTCCCTCACGTGCGTCACTTGACTCAGGTGTAAATGAGTACCTGGTAGGACAGAGATGGCAATGTGTGCAGTAAATTCCTAGCGCCGAAATGGCTGTGGTGCTGTATGCTCCAAAAGGGAGTTGAAATAGTACACATGAATGAGCAGATTAAATGACCAGGGGTAATGTGTGTGAAGCGCACAGAGCATTGTAGGTGTGCTATATAAGAACTCACCATTATTATTATACATGCTAAAAAGGAGGGAAATCAACGAGTTATATAACAAGTCCCTGTTCGTGTCGAAAAAGTGGCGTTAAACACTGTTTTACTTTTGTAAGCAAAGTACGCCCCCTCCCCCCCCCCCCTCCCCTCCCGAGGCAGCCTCTAGTAAACCCATGAACACTGATGAATGACACCCCCACTAAACATGTCACACCGCTCTGTCTGACACGCGTCAACTCCTCCACTATTAGGACGTCACAATACACTGAGCAGCAAACACGAGACGTTGAACCAATGTTACATCAACGTTGGTCCAACATCGTAGACGCTGGACCAACGTGAACCTAACATTGGTTAAACGTCTCGTGTTTGCATGGTATACACTGACCAGCAAACGCAACATGTTAAAGTAAGGGTGGTTTCATTTAGCGCGGCGTCGCAGACGATGGGTCAACATTAAAACAACATTGTCCCAACGTCCCGTTTGGGATAACACAAGAAACATGATACATTCGATGAATGAGTGAATGAATGAATGAATGAATGAATGAATGAATGAATGAATGAATGAATGAATGAATGAATAAATGAATGAATAAATGGATGAATGAATGAATGAATGAATGAATGAATGAATGAATGAATGAACGAACGAACGAACGAACGAACGAATTAATTAATTAATTAATTAATTAATTAATTAATTAATTAATTAATTAATTAATTAATTAATTAATTAATTAATTAATTAATTAATTAATTAATATTGACTACAGAAGAGTGTGCAATCTGTACAGGAGGACATCAATATTCCCATCTAAATAGGGCAGCAGCCCCTGTGCAGTGGTTAAAGCTGCCTGCTTGGAAAGGCGAAGATAGCGGGTTCGAACCCCACTGTGGCCATCAAGTTTCAAAGAAAAGAAAGTTTTTAATATTGTTCAATAAATTCAATATTGTGGGGAGCCTCCGTGACCGAGAGGTAGCGTGCTCGGCCTCAGACCGCCAGGGCTCGAAGCCTGTGTCTGGAGGGTAGTGTCATCTCATTATTCTCATCATCCTCAGGAAGTTCTCCTGGCCCAGTTTAGCTTATATGTGCACAAAGGTGGCTTAAAGCCCTATCCATTTCATTCCCATCTAAATAGGCCTACTTCATCTGGGGACCAATCATTTTCTGTGATGATTTTAAGTTGAATTATAATCTGATAATACGTCCTAATTCTGTGAGACTCAATGACCTCGACCTTCTTTGTTTTCACCAAGCTGACTAATACAATTAAGTATGGGGGAGGTTTCTTATATAACCTTGTTTTCACCGAGTGACGTCACTGCGTTTCACAGAATGAAGTATTGGGGAGGGGGTGTTATATAGCCTTGTTTTCACCGAGTGACGTCACTGCGTTTCACAGAATAGTTATACACAACACTCTATTTGCTCTTATTTCATCCACCTTGAGATGTGAATTGAGGTAGCAATTCCCATCTTAGGATGGAAATATTCTAGATTTTATAAATATTTATGTGGTTTAATGAAATACTTTAGTATAAATCATGAAGATCAAAGTATTTTTTTAATTTGAAATCATCATAAATGTCTTAGCTAGCGCTTACCGATTCATTTGAATAATATCTTATGGGTCTACGGCCATTATAGATATTTTTACTTTTACAGTGAGGGGATTGACTTTAAAAGTCATAATCTGACGTTTAAAGTCGACACCCTCACTTTTAGGGTTAATAGGGGAGCGGCCAGGACAATAATTTTTCGAGCTCAATTAGCCCTCCTGGCATCAGGCTGAAATATGTCTCAAATGAAAGAGGAGACACCACTGGTAAGTTTTTGACCTGTTGGCAAATCTACATCCCGGGGGTTACCATGGCAACGGGGTGTAAACAAACCCTTTCAAAACCGTCCTAAACCTAATTACTGACCAGTTTCCCCCATGTGATTTACTTGTAGTCAAATAAATCCATAACAGTTATAGCATATATTCACAGCAGTTGATTTTCATGTAATTATATAACATAATTGTATGCATTTTTCACAACAAAGACATAATCTGTATAATTCTGAACGTTTTTCACATTAGGAGTGTTCCCATGGCAACCACATTCTCACCTATTATCGTGTTATACTAAAGGGTAATGTTTTATATGTTACTTTACACCTACTAAATTTAAATAAACAAACAATGTGTCAAATTAAAGGTTTTTTAATTTTCTGTAATATGGTGGTTATAACATGCAAATTATATAATTACTATATGCTTTATTTGCATAAATGCATACATTATAACTTCAAAAAGAACAAGTTATCACCCTCTTCTTAATTCATGATCAAGTACAACCAAGGTATCAAATTCAAGGAAATTCACTGTATATATTTATTAATTTTAAATATGCAAATGAGCTCATTAGCATATATCTAATTTGCATGCAAGTGGATTATTTCATAATAATAATAAAATAATCAGTATATTTAATGTCGCAAAGTACTTTGTCAACACTTACTTACCAACCAACCGTAGTGATTACATACATTTAACGGAAATGAACACATGACAAAACTGTTATCACTTTACTTATTATTACATTATATTTTGAGGTTTCCTCAGATAATTGTCAGTTGAAAATTAAAGTTGAAAATAAACACAGTATTGTTACACAAACGAAAATAATAGATGTACTTGACAGTCATTTTGAAAGATTGATCAAGTTGAAATGTGCACATTTTGATTCGGAAAAATCGCTTATTTGACTAAAAATCTTCACATATACCATATTTTTTGTCGGTGTAGTAAATACCAGGCAATTAAAATGGTTATTTTAGGCTAAATAGTCGATTTTTTTGCTCTTTCCAGTTAAAAAAAACAGCTACAACTTATCCATTCAGGTAAAGGTATTGCCAAAATACACTGCACACCATTCTCCACATATAGGTGTCGCTCAGGTAAACCGATAGGCCTATGTCAGAATGACTGTACACTGCATTATAAAGTCTTTAAATTCCATTTATATCTGAAACATTTTGATATTTTTTGATATGGATATACACTGTAATCATGGTAATAGCACAAAGTTTAAGCATGCGCTACACAATAAGCATGGTTGGAAAGTAATTTGAGAGGTTAAATTCAAGGTCATTGACATGAGGTCGCAAAAATCTGATATTTTGAATAAAACATCATAATTTATGCCATCATATTATATGTTAATCTCCATTTAATAATTGTATCGTTACTGTTATGTTTATTTTCGAATGTAGTACATCCCAGGACATAAAACAATCGTGATTTTGACTTCCACAGTCGGTTGATTTGCAGGACAACAAAAATACTTGTGTGCCTAACTTATGGTAAGGGGTTGTCGTAGATGCGCTTTGCACTCAGTATTTTGATATTATTTACTATTATTTGATATCATTTGCTGATATTGATGCCTATGACATATGCATCCACTACAGGACGCGATACACATGGTTTGAATGCCGTCTGAGGTCAATGGCAAGGTCATAATTATGACATCGCGAAATTGGAAAATAACGTAAAATCTAATATTATCATGGTCATGAAAGTAGAATGTATGAAACATAGAAATGAACAGAAGGCGGTGGCATGCTTAACAAAGATGCAGTTAACTAGACCTAATATTAGTGAACCAAAGCTCCACTATCTGGCAAAAAATGATTAGGGAAACGGGTGTCGATGTAGCCTATCCCCCGGGTCAAACCAGTAACACATGAAATAGGATATTTTGGTGTGCGTTGTGTCTCAGGACATATGAGAAAATTTATCTGTGGACAAAAAAAAATATTTTAAAGTTGAAAATGAAAATCATCGAAACAGGTATGTGAACGACTGTAGGGATTTCCATGGTGGATGCAATGATACAAGTTAGGTGATGATTTTCTGCTGAGCTCAGATATGCATGCAAAAAATTTATCTGACCTGGGGTCAGATAATCCTTGAGGCATGGGATCAGTTTAGCCATATAAATGATCAGATAAAAACAATGGATCAACTGACCCCAGCATTCATGATCTAAATGCAATAAGTGTAGGAGCAACATTATAACATATATTTTAAAGTTGTTGTTGATAAATTGTGCGATACCATGTTGTCTTTTCTTGTTAGATCAACTGACCCAGGTATCAGGGTAAGTTGATCCAGCTGACCACCATTTTTAAAAGTGTTAATATTCCAGCAACACAGAAAGTCCCAGCTATTAAGTTTGTCTATCACCGGCGGACATTAACGTTTTAGCTAGGGCATTGGCCCTCCTTGATTTTTTGGATTTTGTGGGGACGCTTGTAAAAATTGGCTCAACAGACCCCTATTTGAACAATGTGTCAAAAACAATACAAATCGACATAAAAATGTCGTATATGTATTTATGAGAAAAATAAACACCTATGCCTACACTTGAGGACACTTGATACAATTTTACATTTGAATAAAATTTACGTTATTATTTGATTCGATAGCGTTTATACAACAGCACTTGATCAGAAAAAGACGTAATCTAATTCTTTCATCAAATCGGCCTTAGTCATATCGCCACAATAAAATAAATGTGTCCAGTGATGTCGGCCGCTATTTTTAATAAAGTGATTTTTACCAAAATTAATGTTTTTTATAGTAACTTCGGCCATATGTATACCACTGGTTAAATGAATATTTAAAAAGTGATTTCGCTCAAGTATTAAAAGTGATCCCTCTCAGTGAAAAAAACATCTTGTCCGGTGGCATATTGATCTTGGTCATTCAAAAAGTCATCTCAGCTACAAAAAATAATTATCTGAGCAAATGAGAAAGTGATCTCTTCACCAGTGACAAATTGAGATCGTTCGGTGAAAAAGTGATCTTGGCCAGGCCAGTGAGAAAATGATATCGTCAATTAAAAAATGATCTCAGCGAGAAAAAAATATATCTCGATATGAAAGTGACCATTGAAAAAGTAATCTAAGCCATTGTAAAAGTCATCTCAATCAGTTAAAAGTTATGTCAGCCAGTAAACAAATGATTTAGGCCAGTGAAAAATTTATCTCAACTGATGAAGAAATTACTTCGATCAAAGACCAAGTGATCTCAGCCAGTGAAAAAGTAATCTCAGGCACTGGAAAAGTGACCTCGACCAGTGAATATGTGATCTGAATCAGCGAAAAGTGATATCGGACAGTGAAAGAATCATCTAAGTCAGTGAAAAGTGATTTGAACCAGTAAAAAAGTGTTCACCGCCAGTGAAAAGTGATGTCAGAGGGTAAAAAGTGATCTAGGCCAATGAAAAGGTATTCTCGCACTCATGTTGTTGGCTTTCCCTACGAGACTTATAGTGATATCAGCCCATCTCGCACTCTCTTCAAACACTTCACTGCTCAGTTTGATTTTGCCGCTTGAAATATATATCCGTACGAGAAAATACATACTGCATCGTTGTGTACGGTGAGATGGGCTGATCTCAGCACTCGTCACCATATAGGCTCGGGCTTGATGTGGTTGGTGACTTGTGCTGAGATGAGCCCATCTCGCCTTCCCAACGATACCGTATGCATATAATCTCGGACAGTTAAAACGAGATGTGCCATTGAATTTTCGGTCACTATGAAAGTGATATCGGCCATTGAAAAGCGATCAAATTAAGCGATCTAAGTAAATTCAGACGGTTACAAACATACTTCGGCCCAGAAGTAAATGATTCCAGCTTATGTGGCAGAAAATGTGGTTTTGGTCATTGAAAAAGTGATTTCAACCAGTGACGAAGTGATCTCGGCCAGTGATAAAGTCATATCAGCTAGTGAAAAAGTGATCTAGGCCAGATTTAGCCGGGTGTGTGTATGTCGGACTGGAGTGATTACTACTCCTCTGGCTGATGAGTCGACTCTTTGGCTCGATTGGCAATGCTCAGGCATCACCATGCCAGGGTCGGTGGTTCGATCCCCGGGCTGGTTAAAATAAAAGATAAAAAAAGTAATCTTATACAATCCAAAGTGATTTAAGCCAACAAAAAATTATCTGAAACACTCAAAATATAACCTCAGTCAGTGGAAGGGTCATATCGGCCATTGAAAAAGTGATCTCAGCCAGCGAAAAAAATGATTTCAGCTAATGAACAAGTAAAATCAGCCAGTGGAAAAGTAATATCAGTCACTGAAAAAGTAACCCCGACCAGCGAATATGTGATCTCAATAATTATGTGATTTTGGCCAGAGAAAAAGTGAATTTAGCCAGCGAAAAAGTGTTCTATGCTAGTGAAACCTGATCTCAGACAATGAAAAAGTGGAGTTCGTCACTGAAGTGATCTCATGCATTAATAAAGGATTTCAGCCAGTAAAAAGTGATCTCAGCCATTGAAAAAAGGTAACTCGACACTGAAAAAGTTATCTAAGCCATCTGCAAAGTGATATCTGCATTCAAAAAGGTAATCTCGGCCTTTGAAAAAGTGATATCAGCTAGTAATAAAGCTGATTTTAGCCCGCGAAAATGTGTAGGCGATCGCAGAAAAAGATATTTCGACCAGTAAAGAGTGATACGAGCGAGAGGAAAAGTGAAAAAATGAAAAAAGTATTAGGGCTTTAATAAATGAACCACTCACTGTAATTGAAAATAATACCGTATCCCCGCGCATATATGTGCATGTACTTATAAGACCCCTATGTTCATATATTGGCAATGCCTTTTAATTTTAATTCAAGTAGTAGTCATTTGTATTGTCGAAATATCCAGTGTTATTATGCAAATGCCACTTACATGCCTAATTATGTATGTCATACCATGTATATTGTCATATTATTTTAACAGATTAACAATCTCTCATTTCTATGAAAAATAAGTCTGTAATGACTTTCTATTTGTCAAAAAAAATCTGTCTCTCTGTATGAGAGAAAAAAAGTGAAATGAGGTGTGATATATGACAGCTGCGGTAGTGTCAACACCTATTGCCTTGAAACACTCGCACAACTTCAAAGTAGCAGTCAGTGATTACTAGCGGTAGCTTAGTTTACTTTTGGTTGATATAAATAAAATAATTACAATGTTAAAGAGCTGATGCAATTTACAAAACATATCTTCATGTTCTCGACCAGTTGAATCACGACCATTGGGAAAGTGATTCCAGTCAGTGAGAAGTCATTTCGGCCTGTCAAAAAATTATTAAAACCAGTCAAAATGTGATATCGGTCAAAGAAAAGGTGACATCGGCCAATGAAAAAGTGATCTCAGCCAGTGAAAAGTTTATATGGGACAGTAAAAAAGAGATTCGGTAAAAAAGAGATTCGGTAAAAAAGAGATTCGGTAAAAAAGAGATTCGGTAAAAAAGCGATTCGGTAAAAAAGCGATTCGGTAAAAAAGCGATTCGGTAAAAAAGAGATTCGGTAAAAAAGAGATTCGGTAAAAAAGAGATTCGGTAAAAAAGAGATTCGGTCACTCAAAGCGTTTTCCGAGAGAAAAAGATCATTCAATTACCAATGAAAAAAATCGCCATGGAGGTTACCGCATTTAACAAATAATTTAACAAATAAAGTAAAATTCACCACTCACTGGCGGAGACATAAAAACATTTTTTGTGAGTATCATAAACAAGACCTAATTCAGGATCCTCGTACACAAGTGGATACTCTTTTTTATTTTATTTTAGCATGTTGCCAGATTAGTTTGGAAGTAAAGGAAGTTTAAAGCTTAAATGTTCATATAAATAAAGAATTTTAGTCAAAATAGGCGATTGATCCAAGCTATCATATGTTTTTCTCTAATTTTAGGGCCTCGGATGACATTCAATTCAGATGATTTTCAAACCATGTTTACCATGTAGTAGATTAGATATCAGACACACGTGAAATTCAAAATCCTTTATACAGTGCATAATACGTTTCTGACAACCCCCTTTGCCTTAGTGGTCATAATAGCTGTTAGTTTTTTGGCTATAAATAAATACAGGCTATATATGGAACTTTGAATCGTCATTTCGTCGTGGCTTGGGTGTACTACAGCTGAAAATATACATAATGGTAAGAATAAGATTAATAATTGAAGCGTAAAGCTGAATACGCTCTTACGTGTAGTGCATGCTCCAAGCTGTGTGATATTGCAGCAAAATCAGCGAAATTATTATGCCGATACTTTTTAGAGATTCGTGAAATTTAAAGACTGCATAATGAAGTTAATCGAGTGTCTCTCGCAACCCCCTTACCTTACTAGGTTACGCCCTACAGGCCCTAGGTAGTCTTTTCAGCTTCTTCTTCGAGTTTGTGGCCTCGGATGACCTTGATCTCGGATGACCTTCACAGCTCGCTTGTGATATATATGCTTGAATATTGATATGTCATCAATAACACCGAAATATGTCGGAACATTTTAGAGATACGTGAGATTCAGAGACTCCATTATGCAATGAATATAGCGTGTATTGCAACCCACACGCCTTTGTGGGTAGGCCTATGGATAGTTTTCTGTTGGCTGGAAAGGGTAAAATATCGGTTTTGAAACAACCTTTGATCATGGCCTGCGGAACACTACAGTCGAAAATAAACAGAGAAATAGCGATAAAATAAATAGAATGAAGTTTAAAGCTGCAGATGCTCGTAGAAATGAACATTTTTAGTCGAAATATGTGATTTTTTCGATTTAAAATATGCGAGGTTTTTATTTTGTAGCCTAAGATGACCTTGACCCTGACCTCGGATGACACCTTGTTGATCATGTAGCTTATGCTTGAAACTATGTGATATGCCATATATATCAGCGAAATATGTCGAAATGTTATAGAGATAAGGGCAATTCGAAGACTGCATTAAACAGTGTTTAATACCCCCTAAGGTGTTTTTCACTCTGGCAAAACAGAAATACCGGCTGTGCAACTTAAATCATTTTATTACACCCGACGGCATAGCACAATATAATATCCACATACGACTAACGATGTTTTTTTCCAATTAAATCATGGTATCCTAGTGACTATAGTTGCTTGTGTTAAAGTCATTGCAAGTGTAATATATATATATATCACGAATTAAGAAGGTGGTGTCAACTTGTTATTTTTGACGTCAAAGTGTATGCATTTATGCGAATAAGGCATATAGTAATTATATGATTTGATATCTTAAAACTGCCATATTACAGATAAATCAATTACATTGAATTTGACACATTGTTTGTGTTTTTATGTTGAATAGATATAAAGTAACATAAAAAACATTACCATTTGTTATAGCACGATAACTGATAATAACGCAGTTGCCATAGCAACACTTTAAATGAGAAAAACGTTCAGAATTATACAAATTATGTTTGTTGTTGTGAAAAATGCATACGATTTTGCTATATTATACGATCAAAATTAAAATTTTCAAGATATGATATAAATTTTATGAATTTATTTGACTACAAGTAAATCACATTGGAGAAACTGGTCAGTAATTAGGATTAGAGGGATTTGAAAGGGTCTGTTTACACCCCCGTTGCCATAGTAACCCCCGGGATGTAGAAATGCTAACAGGGCAAAAACATACCAGTAGGGTCTCCTCTTTCATTTGAGACATATTCCAGCCTGATGCCAGGAAACTCGAAAAATACGCATCTTTTAGCTAGTTGGCCGCTCTCATAACCCTTACACCGCGGGGATAGATTTTAGTCGTCAGAATCTGACGTCTGTAGACGTCCAATTCTGACGACTAAAGTCTATCCCCGCACTGTAAGAGTAAACATATTTCTAATTGCCGTAGACCCATAACATGGGTATTCAAATGATTCAGAAAGAGCTAACTATGATATTTATGATGATTTCAAATTGAAAAAAACCATTTGGTTTTGATGTTTTTTACAAATTTAATAATTCAGCACTTTAAGGGGTAATTATGATGAATCATCCGTTGTGAACGTGCTGCCGCAATTTCCATGCTACAGTGAATGAAAAATACCAAATTCCTAAATATCCTAGTGTGATATGTCACCTTAAGTAACTTTTTTTTCAGGAATAATTTATCATTCTCACCTATTTTAATTGCTTATAATAAAAATTCCATACAAATAGGTCGTCAATATCATTTTGAGGCGATGAAGCGATCAAGTATAACATATCCTGTTATAATAACCATGGCCATGACCTCCAATGTATTTTGAGGACAGACAGTAGGGGGGGGGGGGGGTGGAGTCGGTTAAATCAAAATTCTATTGCTCTATTTCGTGATATATATAATACATATTATATACTGTAGATCTGGTAGTATTCGCGATGTTTTACTTTTCGCGATTTTCGCGAGGAGGACAAAAACGCGAATTCAAGAATCTCGCGAAAATAATTATTATTATAGCGCTACTTAAGAAAAATGAAAAATTCACGAATTCTAACCTTTGTGAAAAGTAAAAAAAATAAGAAATTCGCGAAAATTTAAACACGTGAAAATTACCTGATCTACAGTATCCTGGTTTCAACTTCTCCAGACATGGAAAAATATGTTTTATCATTCCTATTTTATATTATGGCTAATAATTATTATTTTTCTTTAATTCTGATAAATATCTCACCCATATCAATGTAAGGTGAAGAAGCGATCAAGTAAAACATATCCTGTTTGCAAAATAAATGACCCTCACTTTATTTTGAGGACATACAGAGGGGAGAGGAGGGGAGGGGGTGGAGGGGAAATATCTGCTCCATTTCCTGATAAATTATCATTACACTGCGTGTAATATATGTGGCTAGGCAAGAATATATATTCTTGGTATAGGTAAGCATAATTCATCAAATAACAACACAATGTAGCATATTGTATGAACTAGAGATCAAAAAGTTAAACAAGACGTTTAACCTTTTGATTTCTAGATCATTTAATATGCTACAGGGCGCTTAACCTTTTGATCTCTCTAGTTCATTTAATATGCTACAGGGCGCTTAACCTTTTGATCTCTCTAATTCATTTAATATGCTACAGGGCGCTTAACCTTCTGATCTCTAGTTCATTTAATATGCTACAGGTTTCTTTACTCTTTTGATCTTTAGCTCATTAATATGCTACAGGGTGTTTACCCTTTTGCTCTCTAGCTCATTTAATATCCTAAATGGTGTTTAACCTTTTGCTCTCTAGCTCATTTAATATCCTAAATGGTGTTTAACCTTTTGCTCTCTAGCTCATTTAATATCCTAAATGGTGTTTAACCTTTTGATCTCTAGCTAATTTATTATGGTGTTTAAGTTTTGATCTCTAGCTCATTTGTTATGGTGTTTAAGCTTTTGATCTCTAGCTCATTTAATATCCTGAATGGTGTTTAACCTTTTGATCTCTAGCTCATTTATTATGGTGTTTAAGCTTTTGATCTCTAGCTCATTTAATATCCTGAATGGTGTTTAACCTTTTGATCTCTAGCTCATCAATATGCTACAGGGTGTTTAACCTTTTGATCTCTAGCTCATTTAATATCCCACATAGTATTTATCCTTTTGATCTCTAGCTCATTTATTATCCTAAATGGTGCTTAACCTTTTGATCTCTAGCTCATTTAATATTCTAAATGGTGTTTACCCTTTTGATCTCTAGCTCATTTAATATCCTAGATGGGCTTTTGCTCTCTAGCTCATATATGTGGCTAGGCAAGAATATATATTCTTGGTATAGGTAAGCATAATTCATCAAATAACAACACTATGTAGCATATTGAATGAACTAGAGATCAAAAAGTTAAACAAGACGTTTAACCTTTTGATTTCTAGATCATTTAATATGCTACAGGGCGCTTAACCTTTTGATCTCTCTAGTTCATTTAATATGCTACAGGGCGCTTAACCTTTTGATCTCTCTAGTTCATTTAATATGCTACAGGGCGCTTAACCTTTTGATCTCTCTAGTTCATTTAATATGCTACAGGGCGCTTACCTTTTTGATCTCTCTAGTTCATTTATTATGCTACAGGTTTCTTTACCCTTTTGATCTTTATCTCATTAATATGCTACAGGGTATTTAACCTTTTGCTCTCTAGCTCATTTAATATCCTAAATGGTGTTTAACCTTTTGCTCTCTAGCTCATTTTATATTTAAAATGGTGTTTAACCTTTTGCTCTCTAGCTCATTTAATATCCCACATAGTGTTTAACCTATTGATCTCTAGCTCATTTATTATTCTAAATAGTGTTTAACCTTTTGATCTCTAGCTCATTTAATATTCTAAATGGTGTTTAAACTTTTGATCTCTAGCTCATTTAATATCCTAAATGGTGTTTAACCTTTGGCTCATTTAATTTTCTAAATGGTGGTTGACCCTCTTATGCCTACTTTATTTAATCCTTAAAGTTCTGAAATATTTTTATGTAAACAAAGACAACAAATTTTCAATTTTAAATCTAGATGATAAATGTCTTAGATAGCTCTTTTTCCACTTTATTTTAATATGTATGTCGTGGGTCTACGGCCAATATAAATATTTTACTCTTTCAAATGAAGCGGAAAGAGCCAAGTGAGACATTTATCAAGATTCCAAATTTGTAAATCACTTTTGTCTCCATGGTTTATACAAAAATAGTTCAGCATTCTAAATGTTGAAGTCACAACGTACATCAGTGTCACAGATCTGAGATATATTCAAAGTTGTTGCAATGCAGAAAACTTGAAAGCACAAAAAATAATAGATTCCAGGGTTATTAATAAACAAAGCAAACAAAAAACCTGAAAGCAGGCATCGATGACTATGCCTTCGCTGCAGAAATTAATTTGCACAGAAGGATGGATGTAAAGACAGATGGACAACTCAACTATATCATGTTTTCAGCCACAGCCTGGAAGGAGGCAAAAAAATTAAACAAATGCTGATCTTTCTCAACTTTTATGTTCCATAATAATACATATATTACATCGAGTATATACATATTCACAGATCATGTCAATCTATTTCAAAACGATATCTCTAGCAACAATTGCTCAGCCAAAGTAGAGTATGTCACTCCTGACACCAATGACAGTGGAGAATACCATACTAGTGTCAATATGTCTGCTCTGGCTGACCAGATATATTGAGCCAATGTTGGGTCGATGTTGGGCCGATGTCATAGACGGTGGGCCAACATGAACCCAACATTGGTTCAATGTCTCATGGTCATGACCCCCCTCTCTTTTCCAAAACTAAATTGCCTCAACATCCATCAAAACTGCCAAAATATCAGTAATTAACACTAAAAATGTATTAGTGTGGTGACTCAACTACACTAGTAAATGTTCCCCATGCTCCCCCGTGTCAATTCCCCATATATTAGCTGAGAAAAAAAATTAATTGGCACCTCGTCAAATTAAAAATGATCAACCGGGATCGCATGATTTTTGGCGATTTCTCAGTCAATTTTGAACTGATTTCCTTGAAATTTTGCATTTTCTATTAAAATCCTAACAGCCTAGAAAATTTTGTGAAATTATATAGCGACTTAAAAAAATTAAACCATTTGACAAATAGTGAATTGAAATTATGACGTCCCTCTATATACCCATTAAACTATTTCTGGGATTTTATTACATGGCAAATGGTCTAACTTTTGAAATATCAAATATAACTTTGCAAATTTTTTACCGCTGTTAGGATTTTAATAGTGAATGACCTTTCAAAATGTCAAAATTGAGGGAGAAATCGCTTAAAAATCATGCGATCCTGGTTGATCAGTTTTAATTTGACGGCGTGTATAAATTTCTATTTTTTCAATCGAACCCCCCCTTTCAAAATACTGGACTGCCCCCCCCCCCCCACACAAATTATAACGACTGGACGAGCGATGAAGAGTCAACACAGATAATCACCACATTACTACAACAGTGCATTTGAGAGATTATGAATGATATAATATGGTCCAAGGGTTCAATTTGCATTGAAAATATTGTGTAGCGATTCGCACCCAAGCTTCACATACCTTAAGTTCCCTATCACTATAGATAAAATATTTCGCTAATCAATTTCAAGCTTGATTAGAAATTGACTAAAATTATATAGCTTTTCGCTAAGCAATACTGAACAAATTTAACCCTGGGCTGTCCCTGCTGTTGGCTACAGTTGTCCGGAGAGGAAATCCTTCCCAAAATAGAAGGTGTATTTGTGAACAATGCGAGACAGTTTGTGTAATTTCTCTAATGTCACACATTAGTTTTTTTGTTGAAATGTTGGCCAAACACTAGAGCGTTTAAGTGGTCATGACAGATTGGGTCATCATATTTGTGCACCAAACTGCAGACCCTCACTTTCTTTCATTTGTTTTTTCTCTCTTTCACAAACATTTTTTCTCTATACACGACAATCATTATATTCCAATAAGAAGTGGCAATTCAGGTCTTTTCACACAATGCCCCCATCGTCCCTCTACCTTGCCTTTCTCATCACCTTCTCTATTCTCCACTTGGTCTCCGCGGATCATGTTTTCTTACGCTCTGCCCTGCCCCTTGTCCTGCACACTGCCTCCGCTACATTAGCTTATCGTCTTCTCTTCGCTCGGCTTCTTCTCCTCAGATCAGGCTTTTTTACAGTTTGCCCCGCCCCCTGCCCTGACGTACTCTGCTTCCTTTTATTAAGTTGCTGCTCCACCAGATCTGACAACTGACCTTGCTCGGTCAACATGGATAAAAATGTACAAATAAACTGGTCGTAGTTGTGTGTTCTCCGACAATCATCAATCTGTAACAAAGTAAAGGGTAGTAATTATTCCTTACAGTGTCTGCTGGTTCAATGTTGCGCCAGCGTCGTAGACGGTGGCGCAACATTAAAACAGCATCGAGTGTGGAAAACAATATTGTATGAATTGAAACGTCTTTTTTAGAACAAATATCTGGCCTGGAATAAATAAAAAAGAGACATAAAAACTGCTTAATGCTGAACCCTTTCAAGCCTGAATTTACCATTGTCATCCTCATGCACTGCAAGCTGCAAATTGCTGTCGCAATTCTCGTTTTGTAGTGGATGAAGATGATTTGATGTGGGTGAAAAACTTAAGAAAATTATGTATTAGTAAACAAGTTTCATGGAAATTTTCAGTCAAAAACCCCTAGTTGTACGAAAATTAAGTCTATTTTTAGTGATGTAAAATGACACTTTAATGCATCGTGAGGGCTTAAAGGGTTACTGAACCCTGCATAAATATTTTCTATAATGCGGGGACTTTCGACATCATATTCTGACATTAAAAGTCCACACACTGAAAGTAAACTTACTTGGTATTTTTTTCTTTTTTCTATCTCGTCTCTCAGATTACTCTCACATGTTGTGATTTGACTTTCAACATTCTTAAGCAGCGCCAGAAGATCCTGTGATAAGAATAAAATAACAATAACAAAATAAAAATGACATGATAACACAATAACAGTGACAACCAATCATCCAATTGAAGTTGTGGATCGCGGTAGCGAGACACAACTTCAATTGGGTGAAGATATTGAACATAATAGCAATGGGTGTTTACTGGATGACAGACAGGGCTCCTAGCTATTCAGTACCCAGTAGATATTATGTCCTGTTGCTTTGAAATGGGAATTGTGGCATCCATTGTTTGTAATGAGCCATGACGAAAAATCTGACTTAAGTGTCGTGTCTCAGACGGCCATCCCACGGAATTTTTTTTTGCAGCATTAACTGTTGAAAATAGAAACAAACATTTCAGCAACATAACAGTTAAGACCTAAAAAGTGTGTTGACTAGGGATTTTTGCACTCACCTTTGGTGTGAATCCCTGTTGACTGGGGAATCGTCCGCGTGCGGCCTTCGCTCGGCTCTCTGGCGACTCTTCTGTGTGTGTGACTGGCACCTCCTCATCTCCCGCCTTCACCTCGACCTCCCCAGCCCCACTCCCACAGTGACCCGCATTACGGCCAGATCTACCACTGAACTGAGCCTCCAAGTCACGTACGTGACTCAGCTTCTCCGCCAGGTCCATCTTAGAGATGCTCTCTTTCACCGAACTCGGCGGGGATGTGAATTTAGACGGGAATACATCGTTAGGACTGCATTGACCCGAAGTGGTTGTGGAGCAGATAGGGGAGTTATAATAGCTGCCTATCTCAGAGGCAGTGTCTGTGCTCTCACTGCCCGGCCCAGGCGAGCTGTGAGCGAATTTAGTCTGAATCATCAGTGGCTTTGTGACATCTGTGTTGGCTACTGTGGTTGGCATGGTTACCGATCCCTCCTTATCGTCAGTGACGGCTATTTCTATCTTGACGTCGTTCTCATGCACTGTGTGTAGTTTGTGGCTGCTAATGTCATTGAGAACCATGGATGATTTGCTGATGTCATCATCTCTGTCATCCATGACCTCCATGTCATGTTTGACCTCTATGCTGTCCTCGCTGCCTGTCGGGGTGTCGGGTCCTCTCATCTCGGCGTCACCGTTCACATTGAGCCCGGTACAGCTAGCAACCCTCTGCTGTAGCCGAGTGCTCCTGTACGGCTGAGTCACGTCCTGCTCCTGAGGGCTGCCATTCTGACCCGACGCTTCCTTAGCTGCCACAGACCGCGTGATGATAGGGTCGCCTTTAGAGCGGTTGCCTCGACCTCGTGGACTGTCATCAGGGCCCGTAACCTTCACCATCTGAAGCAAATAACAACCATTATTATATATATCTACAGCCGTTCATAATGTGTGTTATAACCACAGCATATTTACAGCCAATCATAATGCTTCTTATGATCACGACATACCTACAGTTATAATATATACGCTATCGAGTGGGTGTCAATGTAAGTCCTGAGGAGGAAAAATGTGTTACAAGCAGAACCAAAAACATTTTTTGAAAGCAGCAAATCAGTTGTTTACCATTATTCTGCAGTTTACAACCGAATAAAATTACAACAGATAACTGATTGGAATCTATAGAAAGAAACAACCAGAATAATATAGAAAAACATGACACAGCGCTAGTCTAGTTCTTGGCCCGCCGCGAGCAAAGGCCTAGAATCCATCCCGAACGAAAGTCAACATCAGCATATCGTGATTCGCATTATACACATACTTCCCCATGAAGAGCAGCGCGCAAATCTCCGCGCTGGTCGTAAACAAACGTTGATTACGACGCTGTTTTGACAGTAAATAGCTGTTGAAGTGAGAAAATAAGTTGCTTGGATGCACAGAAGTTAAATGCCTTTGTTTCATTGACAAATCTTGCGTATTTTTTGCGTAATAAGCAGATTGTGAAATGCTGCTTTTGCGTATGGATGGACATGTGACCATTAATTGATCTGGGTCTGTCACGTATTGAACTAACACATGCGACTCATAAACACTTAAAGAAAACCATTTAAAACATTCAAGTGCATACAAATTCCAATTAAAGGACGTCCCCACATCTTCTGATTTTTCAAACATATAATCACACTCTTGCCACCACAGCCCACAAATTTATGTGAATAAAAATTACTTACAAAACTGTATAATTTTAACCAGAACATATAATATGCCTATCTAGCAAAATAAATGATTATGCTTCTCTAGAATTTTTGTCAAACAAAAAGGGTAAAAACAAGTTTGTGCTTTCAACGATAAAAGATAAATCGTTTTCATTCTTTAAAGATAAAGATTTTAGCTTTAATTAAGAGAAAATACCAATAACCATTCCAGCACCGAAAATAACATGTGATTTATTTTTTTCCAATTAAAAAATGCATCCTTAAACAAGAGCACACTCGATAATAGCCCGCCGCCGAATTATGATAAAGAAAGTTAAGACGAATGTCATCACGTAAATAACAACGCAAGATATAAATGGTATGTTAAACCAGCCGCTTTTCAAGTTATCGCGCCCACAAGGTCAAATTATGGACGTAAAATAAATGTGAAAAATCGCAATAAGTCGACCATTTTGATTTTTTTACCGGCCATTATTGAGCTTGTCCAAGAACTGCTTATTAGTAACATGCATAACAAACTTGAAGAGGATACTTGTGAAAATGTTGAAGTTATCGTGCCTACAAGGTCAAATTATTGACGTAAAATGAGAAAAATCGCAATAAATCGGCCATTTTGCATTTTTTTTCAGCCATTATTAAACTTGTCCAAGAACTACTTATTAGTAACATGCATAACAAATTTGAAGAGGATATGTGAAAAACTTTTCAAGTTATCGCGCCCACAAGGTCAAATTATTGACGTAAAATGAGAAAAATCACAATAAATCGGCCATTTTTTTTTTTTTTTAGCCATTATTGAACTTGTCCAAGAACTACTTATAAGTAACATACATAACAAATTTGAAGAGAATATGTGACAAACTTTTCAAGTTATCGCGCCCACAGGGTCAAATTATTGACGTAAAATGAGAAAAATCGCAATAAATCGGCCATTTTTTTTTTTTTCGGCCATTATTGAACTTGTCCAAGAACTACTTATTAGTAACATGCATAACCAATTTGAAGAGGATATGTGAAAAACTTTTCAACTTATCGCGCCCACAAGGTCAAATTATTGACGTAAAATGTGAAAAATCGCAATAAATCGGCCATTTTTTTTTTTTTTTCGGCCATTATTGAACTTGTCCGAGAACTGGTCATTAGTAACATGCATAACAAATTTGAAAAGGATATGTAAAAAACTTTTCAAGTAATCGCGCCCACAAGGTCAAATTATTGACGTAAAATGTGAAAAATCGCAATAAATCGGCCATTTTTTTTTTTTTCCGGCCATTATTGAACTTGTCCGAGAACTGGTCATTAGTAACATGCATAACAAATTTGAGAGGGATACGTGAAAAACTTTTCAAGTTATCGCGCCCACAAGGTCAAATTATTGACGAAATAGGTGAAAAATCGCAATAAGTCGGCCATTTTGAATTTTTTTTCAGCCATTATTGAACCTGTCCGAGAAGTGGTCATTAGTAACATGCAAAACAAATTTGGGAAGGAAACATGAAAAACTTTTCAAGTTATCGCGCCCACAAGTAAATGTTAACGCCGACGCCGACGACGCCGAACTTCAATTGCAATAGCCCACCTTTTTTAATTAAAATTAAAAGGCGGGCTAAAAATGTATAAAAACAATGAAATGAACACTCATTTTGTAAAAGCATGAATATGTTTATAGTATTTGAATGAAGAAATACCAATGTACCAATGTACATCACTCAACGGTTCAGTCATTGATAATAATGAACAAAGAGAGAAAGACAACGAAGTAAAATGGCTGACCAAAGTAACACAGATTTCTACGGGAGACACTTAACATACAGAGTACATTATACTACATATTCTAGTATAGCTTTCAAATTTAATTTTAATATGGTTTTTAATTAACCAAATAAGGTTCATTAATTTTTCAGAACGTTTTCCAAGATTTGAAATATATCAAATTTAACTATAACTATAATTGTTAATAAAAGTTGATTTGAATCACATTGTATTTAACAACAGAATATAGGGATGGCATGTGTTTGGAGCTCAATGTACTAATTTGATGAAATAAATGCGAGCCCAACAGACAGGGTGAAAATTGCACAATAAGTGTGTCAAAAAACATATTGTCTCAAAAATTATAATTTAAAAATGGTGAAATTGATAAAAAAAAAGTTATAACTCGATATCTATACTTAAACCCTTAAAGCGCTAAATTTTCACCCACTTGAAGTTGTGTCTGGCTACCGCAACCCACAACTTCAAGTGGGTGAAAAATAGTCATATTTCTTTAAATTGAGACCAAACATTGATGCAAATCTTGATGTCTTAACACTCATTTTACTCCCAGTAACAGTGTTTAATAAACAAATCTCATTTCTTAACCCTTTAACCGCTGGTACTGCATATATTCTGGTTTTTATTTTTTATTAGCACATTAAGTACCACCTTTTAAACATGTTAAAGATATAATGTGACATTAATAAGCAATATTTGAAAACAGTTGACCTCCATTTTGTCAGATCTGAATAATTTTCACTCACTTGAATTTGTGGATCGCGTCAGCGAGACACAACTTCAAGTGAGTGAAAATTCAGATTGAATAATTTGGCGGTTAAAGGGTTAAAGGCATGTGTAGGTAAATACATCATAATGCCCCATATAACATATTGATAATAACGGGAGTTACATCACAGCGGTTCATGCCACAAACACCAGAGTAAAGCTTTGTTACCTTAGAATCCAGCAGCTACAGCAAACACACACATGATTGGTTAATAATCAACAATCTAACAATACGTCAAACTCATGCCGCCGGCGCTTTCAATGTGAGTTGTTGCCAAGATCTCACAGACATGAGCCCCTACAAGCTGAAATACTTTCGTATGAACCATGGAGACCAAAGGTTTTTTTACAACTTGAAATCATCACAAACGTCTCAGTTAGCTCTTTCTGCTTCATTTTATTATCTATGTTATGGATCTACAGCCATTATAAATATTTTAATTCTTTCAGCGCCGGTATCTTTTTCATACACGTGTCAGAATCCGACATCTGTAGGGTGATCGACTTTAGACGTCAAATCTGGACCCCCCTACAGATATCAGATTCTGACGTATAAAGTCCGTCCCCGTGCTGAAAGGGTTAACCCTTGTGTTGCTGGGGCTGTAAAGGGTTAACCCTTGTGTTGCTGGGCCTGTGTAAAGGGTTAACCCTTGTGTTGCTGGGCCTGTATAAAGGGTTAACCCTTGTGTTGCTGAGCCTGTAAAGGGTTAACCCTTGTGTTGCTGGGCCTGTGTAAAGGGTTAACCCTTGTGTTGCTGGGCCTGTGTAAAGGGTTAACCCATGTGTTGCTGGGCCTGTAAAGGGTTAACCCTTGTGTTGCTGGGCCTGTATAAAGGGTTAACCCATGTGTTGCTGGGCCTGTAAAGGGTTAACCTTTGTGTTGCTGGGCCTGTATAAAGGGTTAACCCTTGTGTTGCTGGGCCTGTAAAGGGTTAACCCTTGTGTTGCAGGGCCTGTATAAAGGGTTAACCCTTGTGTTGCTGGGCCTGTAAAGGGTTAACCCTTGTGTTGCAGGGCCTGTATAAAGGGTTAACCCTTGTGTTGCTGGGCCTGTAAAGGGTTAACCCTTGTGTTGCTGGGCCTGTAAAGGGTTAACCCTTGTGTTGCTAAGCCTGTATAAAGGGTTAACCCTTGTGTTGCTGGGCCTGTAAAGGGTTAACCCTTGTGTTGCAGGGCCTGTATAAAGGGTTAACCCTTGTGTTGCTGGGCCTGTAAAGGGTTAACCCTTGTGTTGCTGGGCCTGTATAAAGGGTTAACCCTTGTGTTGCTGAGCCTGTAAAGGGTTAACCCTTGTGTTGCTGGACCTGTATAAAGGGTTAACCCTTGTGTTGCTGGGCCTGTATAAAGGCTTAACCCTTGTGTCGCTGGGCCTGTATAAAGGGTTAACTCTTGTGTTGCTGGGCCTGTAAAGGGTTAACCCTTGTGTTGCTGGGCCTGTATAAAGGGTTAACCCTTGTGTTGCTGGGCCTGTAAAGGGTTAACCCTTGTGTTGCTGGGCCTGTAAAGGGTTAACCCTTGTGTTGCTGGGCCTGTATAAAGGGTTAACCCTTGTGTTGCTGGGCCTGTAAAGGGTTAACCCTTGTGTTGCTGGGCCTGTATAAAGGGTTAACCCTTGTGTCGCTGGGCCTGTAAAGGGTTAACCCTTGTGTTGCTGGGCCTGTATAAAGGGTTAACCCTTGTGTTGCTAGGCCTGTAAAGGGTTAACCCTTGTGTTGCTGGGCCTGTATAGGGTTAACCCTTGTGTTGCTGGGCCTGCAAAGGGTTAACCCTTGTGTTGCTGAGCCTGTAAAGGGTTAACCCTTGTGTTGCTGGGCCTGTATAGGGTTAACCCTTGTGTTGCTGAGCCTGTAAAGGGTTAACCCTTGTGTTGCTGGGCCTGTATAGGGTTAACCCTTGTGTTGCTGGGCCTGTATAAAGGGTTAACCCTTGTGTTGCTGGGCCTGTTTAAAGGGTTAACCCTTGTGTTGCTGGGCCTGTATAAAGGGTCAACCCTTGTGTTGCTGGGCCTGTAAAGGGTTAACCCTTGTGTTGCTGGGCCTGTAAAGGGTTAACCCTTGTGTTGCTGAGCCTGTATAAAGGGTTAACCCTTGTGTTGCTGGGCCTGTTTAAAGGGTTAACCCTTGTGTTGCTGGGCCTGTAAAGGGTTGACCCTTGTGTTGCTGGGCCTGTAAAGGGTTAACCTTCGTGTTGCTGGGCCTGTATAAAGGGTTAACCCTTGTGTTGCTATGCCTGTATAAAGGGTCAACCCTTGTGTTGCTGGGCCTGTAAAGGGTTAACCCTTGTGTTGCTGGGCCTGTAAAGGGTTAACCCTTGTGTTGCTGGGCCTGTAAAGGGTTAACCTTCGTGTTGCTGGGCCTGTATAAAGGGTTAACCCTTGTGTTGCTGGGCCTTTATAAAGGGTTAACCCATGTGTTGCTGGGCCTTTAAAGGGTTAACCTTTGTGTTGCTGGGCCTGTAAAGGGTTAACCCTTGTGTTGCTGGGCCTGTATAAAGGGTTAACCCTTGTGTTGCTGGGCTTGTAAAGGGTTAACCCTTGTGTTGCTGGGCCTGTATAAAGGGTTAACCCTTGTGTTGCTGGGCCTGTGTAAAGGGTTAACCCTTGTGTTGCTGGGCCTGTATAAAGGGTTAACCCTTGTGTTGCTGGGCCTGTATAAAGGGTTAACCCTTGTGTTGCTGGGCATGTAAAGGGTTAACCCTTGTGTTGCTGGGCCTGTATAGAGGGTTAACCCTTGTGTTGCTGGGCCTGTAAAGGGTTAACCCTTGTGTTGCTGGGCCTGTATAAAGGGTTAACCCTTGTGTTGCTGGGCCTGTATAAAGGGTTAACCCTTGTGTTGCTGGGCCTGTAAAGTGTTAACCTTTGTGTTGCTGGGCCTGTACAAAGGGTTAACCTTTGTGTTGCTGGGCCTGTATATATAAAACAATTGCCACAATGCAAAAACATATCTACATATTATTTAGATAAATCCAACGTTTTGCATTGTGGCCATTAAATTATGAAAATTAAAGGTTTCAGGAAAATTCAAACCTAAAAAGTGTCACTGAAATTATTCAAATAGATTGTGGTAGATGCTCAACTCTTAAAACGCCGAATTATTTTGCAAAAAACTTCGACACCAAAGGGGTTTTTTCAATTTGAAATCATCATAAATGTCTTTGTTAGCTCGTTCTGATTCATTTGAATACCTATGTTATGGGTCTACTACCATTATAAATGTGTTTACTCTTACAGTGCGGGGATCGTCTTTAGTTGACAGAATCTGAAGTCTACAATTGTCAGATTCTGGCGTCTAAAGTCGATCTCCTGTAAGGGCTAACACCTAGCAAATGTCAGATTCTGACGTCTAAAGTCGATCTCCTGTAAGGGTTAACACCTAACAAAATAGATAACTTTGAAGAGATATCTATTTTTTTATAAAATGAGATTTATAAAGCTGGAAATTGCCTTAGCAACAATTCCAGCTTTAAAAGAATCACTGACAATTCAGGAGGATACGGATTAAGAACAGTAGTAATGTATAATTATAAATCTTTGAAAACAATTATATTTCGCCATGTGTTTCACCAAACTCACTGAAATGTTAAAAATTATATTGGTTTATTTTCAAGCACTTTGGTTCAGTGTGGAGCTATGTTAGGACTAGCCAGATCATCAAATAGAATCTGTCTCGAGGGCAAGTATGCGCTCTCTTCATACAAAATTGATATGATAATGATTAGACATTATTAGACATTAACTTGCCAGACCCTTACAACGCTGAAATATTTTTATATAAACCATGGAGCAAAGGGTTTTTTTCAATTTGAAATCATCATCAATGTTTTAGTTAGCTCTTTGCGCTTCATCTGAATACCTATATTATAGACCTATGACCATTATACATCTTTAATTCTTGCAGTGTGGAGAACGACGTCAGAAAGTCGGTACCTGCGCTGAAAGGGTTAAAAAATGTATATGTCAGCATCTCAGATCTAAATGTTGCAGGTGTAAAATATTCAAATTAATCCATAGCTTTTGATACTGCTCAGTTTGAGCCCGGCTGTTCCCTAATATATACCTGTGGGCTTACTACAAAAGTCTTTTTAGATAATATAAGTATGACTTATATACAGACCTGCTGCAATGCCTCCAAAACTATTTGTCTGTTCGTTTTCAGTCGTTTTAACTTTTGGTTGTACATTTGGCGTCTGTCCGGAACAACAGCCATCAAGTTGAAACGAATGTCATGGTACGGCTCCCTGTAAAGCAAACAGATGAGTCAAAACCAGAATACATGTTTAAGAAAAAAATAGCACACTCGACAATAGCTACACATAAGAAAGGCTGCTCATAGTATATTTCAAGTATAATATATTTCATAGTTTTGTCTCATGCATTATCTTTGGAGAAGAACACCTTCAAGAATAAAGTGTTCCTTTAGGTAAAGACAGTCACTTGAATGAATGCACACATTTCTCCATGAACTTGATTTACTAGACTTCAGAAATGCATTTTCTGTTAGACATATAAACTAAATAAATCAGAGATTTTCATACAAACCAGACTAAACAAGGCACTTGACGGGTTAACAATATTATGTTATATTCAGATACAACTTTTATATCTGTAGGCATTCATAAAAACTACTATTGCTCCAAAAATGGTTGAATGATGAATCAACATCGAATGTTCCCCATGATCCGTTACTTTCCTGACTAATTTTCACTGACAATAACCTTACCCGCCGGTCGCCATGCCGAGTCTCTCTGTGATCACTCTACGAAACTTCTCTGTCCATTCTTCATGTTCTCCCCAAGGACCTGAGAAAAACAAAAATGGAAAAAACATTAGTGAGCCAATGACAATCTTTGGATAAAAAGTATACATTATTTTTAAATTTCACATTTAACAATTATGGGTATTTTTCAGCAATCTCTCTCAAAAAAATGAATATAATTATTATTTGGTCGATCAGATTTAATGGCTGCATATATACGGTTTATTTGGTCGATCTGATTTAATGGCTGCATATATACGGTTTTGAAAGGAAAGCTCTGAATGACTTTTCTGATTAAAGTGCTAAGAGGGTAAATTTTCACCCCTACAACTTAAAGTGAGTAAAAATTCCTTTTTTTAACATAATGTATATAATGCAAATTTCTTAATAATTTCTTTTACATTATCTTCTTTTTTGAAGGATAGAAAGGAAGGATCAAAACGGCTATAGACGCTATTAGCACTTTAACCCTTAAAGCGCTGAATTGTTTTATAAAAACCTTGGAGACCAAAGGGTTTTTTTTAATCTGAAATCATCATAAATGTTTTATTCAGCTCTTTCTGATTCATTTGAATGTTGTGGGTCTACAGCCATTAGAAATATTTTTTCTCTTACAGTGCAGGGATAGACTTTAGTCGTCAGAATCTGACGTCTACATACGTCAGATTCTGACGACTAAAGTCGATCCCCGCACTGTAAGCGTAAACTATTAAATTATTGGTCAGAATAAACATGTGTGGCAAAGTGAATTTCAATCCCCATTCATATTTGTCACAATTTAGATTTACAAAAAAGTATTGTGATCTGAAAATTTAAGAACTAAACGCTGGTTTTCATGCTAAACAAATAATTCTGATTTTAAATTCACTTTTTTTAAAACACCTATATTTTTTTTCTATCTCATCATATTGATATCATTAAAGTGGATTATATTTTGTCATGTACAAGAACTGTTTGGTTATTTCTTATTGTAGTGTTTATAATGGCTGGAAATGGTTTCTAGTCAAGAGTTCTGGCCGACGTTTCTTTTGTCAAAATGTGATTCTTATGAGAGGGAACAGAAGTACTGCGACTTACAAATCACTGCATTTTTTTTTAAATATCTGGTACAAGGAAAGCACCATGTGCACAGCACAAACTTATAACAGCTGTATATACCATGGTCTATTGGATATGGTTTTAATCCGTCGAGCTCAAACAGTCGACCACTGATTGGTACATAGCTGACAAAGTGGAAAGCCTCGGCTGTTCTCACGGAGACGCCTTGCTGCTTCTCTGGTAAGTGGTATGGCTCAGGCCTGGAAACAGACACAAAATGTGAAAGAAAAACAACATTTAAGCCTAATATCTCAGTTTATGCTAATGTGAAAAATATTTACGACATCACAAAATTTAACATCTCAGTCCGTTTCCAGACTTTTCCAGACTTTTACCGGACTACTCACAAATTTCCAGGTTGCAAAACATTGATTTTTAACAACTAATCAATTTTGTAAATTATTAACACATCAACGCCCCCCCCTCTTCCCTGCAACAGTTCTGTTCACACCAAAAAAACACATAATTAAGAATCCCTGAGTACTGATAATTGAAAAAAAAAATTAAATTGACGTCAATGCTCTAAGGGTTAAATCTATAGTTATAAAAAGACCACACTCAAACTAACCGTGAATGACTGTTGTGTGCTTGAGCAAGCTCTGGCATATTTCCAATGGCAAGACCTTTATCCTGAAATAAAAAAGGGGTAGATAAGGTAAACTAGCCATCTAGCACGGTTTACCAAAAACCGGCTATGTGAAAGTGAAAAATGGCTGATAGGCGGCCATTTTGAATTTGATCTAGTCATTTTTTTTCAAGATGCATCCGCTTTTGTAATCTCACATTTTGTTTTATAGTAATAGTCCAGCTATCTAACACAGTTTACCAAATATCAGCAATGTGAAAGTAAATAGTGGCGATAGGCGGCCATTTTGAATTCGATTGAGTCGAAAGTTTTTGAAAGGCATCCTCTCCCGAAACGTCACATTTTGTTTTATAGTAATGGTCTAGCTATCTAGCACGGTTTACCTGATATCAGGCCTATCGAGGTAAATAATGCTGATTGTCGGCCATTTTGAATTCGTAAGTTAAAAATTTTCAGGGTGCATCCTCCCCTGAAAACTCACACTTTGTTTTATAGTAATCAGGTAATGGTCTAGCCATCTAGCACGGTTTACCAAATATCAGCCATGTGAAAATGAATAATGGCCGAAAAGGCGGCCATTTTAAATTTGATCAAGTCAAACTTTTTCAAGATGCATCCTCATCTGAAATCTCACATTTCGATTTATAGTAATGGTCCAGCCATCTAGCACGGTTGACCAAATATCGGCCATGTGAAAGTGAATAATGGCCGATAAGCGGCCATTTTGAATTTTATCGAGTCAAATTTTATCAAGATGCATCCTCTCCTGAAATCACACATTTTGTTTTATAGTAATGGTCTAGCCATCTAGCACGGTTTACCAAATAACGGCCATGTGAAAGTGAATAATGGCCGATTGGCGGCCATTTTGAACTTGGACAAATTGATTTTTTTCAAGATGCATCCTCTCCTGGAACCTCACAATTTGTTTTATAGTAATGGTGTAGCTATCTTGAGCGGTTTTCATGATATTCCGCAAAATCTTTCAGTCGGATTTACCAATGGTATAAATTAGGTCAAAGTGCTGGGTCAACTTCCAGGTCAAGGTCCAAAAACCTGAAAAGGCACAACTAGGGACCTTAGAGAACATGTATGTGCAATATGACTGTCATCGGCCCAGTACTTTTCGAGATCTGCTCCGGAAACGAAGTGCGCCTCAAAACGTCTAAATAGGTCATAGTTCTGAACCAGAAGTAGGTCAAAGTTCAAATACCCCAAAAGGCACAACTAGACCCCCTCGGGGTGTTGTGTTTAAAATTTGAAGACAATCGGACAAGTACTTTCAGAGATATGCTCCGGAAACGAATTGTTTACGGACGGCCCAACGGCCCAACGCCGTAACATCATCATTTTCTCCTCTGCGACCTTGCGTATTGAATTCAGATTAAAAATATTTTAACCTGTCCATTAGCCACCTGGAAGTAACCCACATACCAAAAATTGTTATCCTAGCTTATTTTCTTACAAAGTTATAGGCAAAAGAAGAGGCAAAAAAAAACGGAGGTAGAATCCATAGCTCCCTCCGTCTCACCTACAGTGACGGCGGGAGCTAATAATGGGCCAGTTGATATCCCAGATATGGCATCAAATACATCCAACTATATTTGAAAGAATAGATATCTTCTTAGTATTAAACTGTAGATACACCCCTTAAAAACACGGCACAACAAAACATATTTATTAATTATCTGTCATCTTAATTGACGTTATATGAGTATATTTACTGTGAGTAAACATTTCCAAGCGTGTGAAACATTCTCATATTCTCACAGACAAACGAAGATAAATCTTCATGAAGCTTTGGTTTTCCATAACATGAACATAGGGTTACCGTTTACATTGCTTTTCCAGACAGGGAAGATAGGGGATCTTTTTTTTGTAATTTAACCTTTGTAATTTTGTAATTAAAACTGTCAAATTATCCCAAAAGGGCTGTTCACACAAAAATAGAATCTGATAACAATTTGGTGATGGACATTTTCAAATTATTAATTTTTTAGGTGCCACAAAAAATGATGCTAAACATACTTCCTGCACTGTAAATTTCAACCCGATAACCAAAACCTCCCTGTTTTGAGTGGGCAGGGGCCCTAGGGTAGTGGTTAGCACCGCTGCCTTTCACACCAGAGTTCGGGGTTTGGTTCCCGCTCTCGGCGGTTTGAAAGAAACAAAAATGTGTCTTCCCCATCCACGTGTGAAAGTCAGTATTGTGGGGAGCCTCCGTGACGAGAGAGGTAGCGTGCTCGGCCTCAGACCGCCAGGGCTCGAATTTCGAATCCTGTGTCTGGAGGACAGTGTCATCTCAATCATCTCACCATCCTCAGGAGGTTCTCCTGGCCCAGTTTAGCCTATATGTGCACAAAGGTGGCCTAAAGCCCGATTCATTTTCATTTCCCTGTTGTGAGTAGTTGTCAATGGACACAAAAAATACAGTCAAAATAATAAATTTAGCAGGATATGAGGGCATTCTTACCTCAGGATTCATGCCTTTACTGAAGGTTTTCAGTTTTTCCAGTACATCCCCGAGTTTGAGGCGGTTTTCACAGTTCAGCAGCACGCTGACTAAAGCATGCGAGGCGCAGGAATTGGGAATGATCTGTAGAAAAAATACAAAAGTGAATACCCAGCAAACATACTATGTGGGTACAATGCTGTTTTACTGTAGGGTCCTTTATCTGCAATGCTGGCCCAACACAGTTACACTAAGCCAACATTGGGTCATGTTTTGTTTTTCAAGGGTACTAAATAAATAAAAACACAACTCAACTCAAGATTGAATTTGCCAAGAGATGAGTTAGATCATTGTTTAATGTGCAATGTGCAAAATATGACTTGGCTGGTTTTTGACTGGTACATCCACCCATAAATACAACTAATTTATTAATGCCATCACCAGGTAATTTGACTTAGCTCCTTGTTGCTCTGAGAGGCCAGAAACCTACTCAATTCCTTGTTGCTCCAGAGAGATGATATATGTTTTATATTTTATAAATTGGCATTATAAGGGTTACCCCTTACAGACTAAAGTCTATCCCTGCACTGTAAGAGAAACAATATTTCTAATGGCTGTAGACCCACAACATAGGTATTCAAATGAATCTGAAAGAGCTGAATAAGCATTTATGATGATTTCAAAATTCTAAACACCTTTGGTTTCCATGGTTTTCATATAAAAATTCAGCACTTCAGGATTTAATTAACATTGACTTCTTGAATTCGGTTTTAACTCTTTCAGTAAAGTCGATCTGATGTCTAAAATCTGAGGTCTAAAATCGATCCCTGACATCTCAAGTATATCCCTGATGTCAATGACGTCAGAATCTGATGTCCAAAGTCGATCAATGCACTGGAGGAGTAAGATATTTATAATGGCCGCACACCCATAACATATGTATACAAAAAAAATGAAAAAAGCTATTTATGATGATTTAAAATTAAAAAAAAAACACTTTTTTTTCTTGGTTTATAAATATAAAAATAATTCAGTGCTTAAGTGTTAATTGAAAATTATTATTATGAAAAACTCGTAATTATCAATTTATTAATTCAAGTGCAAATAGAACTAGATGCTATATTTGCTTACAAATATTAAAATCTCCACGTTCTACATTAGAGTATTCTAATGAATATCGGCAACTGTAGAGCATTTGAGTGGTGAAATTGTTGAATGAATTTAAATTTTCACCTACTTGAAGTTGTGTCTCGCTACCACCACCAACAAGTGGCTGAAAATTACTCATTTGTTTAATTTGAGCACAAATGTTTGCAAATCTTGATGTTTAGACAGTCACACACATTTTATTCCCAATAAACGTGATTTGGTCGTCTGATAAAACAGTTTAAAAGTGACCATATTTGTGACCAGCAGGATGAGTGTTAACTAGACTACACTAAAACCAGTCACAAGACTTAATAAAGAGGCCCAGACCTCATTAACAAGACTACATAAGTCCAGGAGCTCCCGTTCCGAATTAGAATTTGATTTAAGCAATTTTGTATAGGGTTATTAATGTAGTCCTAGTCTAGGTCAAAAATCAAGACGCAAGACAACTAGGTCTAAGAAGCCCAGTCTAAGAGTAAGATAAGAACTAGACAGTCTGTCAGAGATTGCAAACCTCCATTGAAATTAATGATCCTAATCAGTATCCCAGTAATGGTCTACCTATCTGGCATGGTTTACCCGATATCAGGCCAATCGAGTTAACTAAAAGCTGATTTACGGTCATTTTGAATTCGATATAAATTAGTTAAAAACTTAGGGTGCATACTCCCCCGAAACCTCAAATTTTGTTTTATAGTAATGGACTAACATCTAACACAGTTTGCAAAATATTGGGCATGTGAAAGTAAATAATGGCCGATAGGGGGCCATTTTGAATTTGAACGAGTCAGAATTTTTCAAGATGCATCCTCAGCTGAAATCTCACATTTCATTCTATAGTAATGTCTAGCTATCTAGCACGGTTTACCAAATATCGGCCATGTGAAAGTGAATAATGGCTTAAGGCGGCCATTTTGAATTTGATCAAGTCAAAATTTTCCAAGATGCATCCTCAGCTGAAATCTCACATTTCATTCTATAGTAGTAGTAGTAGTAGTAAATCTTTGCTTTACGTCACTTTTCGGCACAAAAGGTCTTTTAAGTGACAGTGTAATACGATAAAAACGTTGTAGTCAATTGATGAGATGAATGATGTACAGATGATGATGTGACGGTGGGGGTGATAGGGCATGGTGGGTTATTGAGAGCGTTTTCCTTCGCTCGCCCGATAAGGGGTTCTGGGCATGTCTAGGGGATATACCCCCAGACATGCCCAGACGGCCGGAGACTTGAGTTTCGCTGTACAATTTAATGATGAAACTCTGTGGCATTTTGCGCAGCTCCGCTATCCTCGGGTCGGATAGTCCCCAGAGTAACAATAGGAAGGATCACTCCCTCTGGGTAACTCCATTCATCCCACGTGAGAGACCTAATGTCAAACACGCTATTGCCGGTTATTTAAGGCTACCACAGCCTACATCAGCGCCAGCACTGATGCGGGTGCTGCATTGGCTCCGCTGTTGAGCGGAGGAACCAGGGTACGCCACTGGCAATCCGCCCGAAGATGATTGCTGTAGACTAGTGCTTCCGTACAATGCCGTAACAGCATCCAACAGACGAAACAGATCCCTAATGACCCTCCCCAAATGGGGGCGAAAAGTACTACTACTAGCAATCATCCCAGTACCCCTCATTCTATAGTAATGGTCTAGCCATCTAGCACGGTTTACCAAAATCGCCCATGTGAAAGTGAATAATGGCCGATAGGAGGCCATTTTGAATTTGATCAAGTCAAAATTTTTCAAGATGCATCCTCTCCTGAAATCTCACATTTTGTTTTATAGTAATGGTCTAGCCATCTAGTACGGTTACTAAAAACCAGCTATGTAAAAGTGAATAATGGCCGATAGGCGGCCATTTTGAATTTGATCGAGTCAATTTTTTTCAAGATGCATCCTCTCTTGTAATCTCACATTTTGTTTTATAGTAATGGTCCAGCTATCTAACACGGTTTACCAAATATCAGCAATGTGCAAGTAAATAGTGGCCGATAGGCGGTCATTTTGAATTCGATTGAGTCGAAAGTTTTTAAAAGGCATCCTCTCTCGAAACGTCACATTTTGTTTTATAGTAATGGTCTAGCTATCTAGCACAGTTTACCTGATATCAGGCCTATCGAGGTAAATAATGCTGATTGTCGGCCATTTTGAATTCGTAAGTTAAAAATTTTCAGGGTGCATCCTCCCCCGAAAACTCACACTTTGTTTTATAGTAATCAGGTAATGGTCTAGCTATCTAGCACGGTTTACCAAATATCAGCCATGTGAAAATGAATAATGGCCGAAAAGGCGGCCATTTTAAATTTGATCAAGTCAATTTTTTTCAAGATGCATCCTCATCTGAAATCTCACATTTCGTTTTACAGTAATGGTCTAGCCATCTAGCACGGTTGACCAGATAAGGGCCATGTGAAAGTGAATAATGGCCGATAAGCGGCCATTTTGAATTTTATCAAGTCAAATTTTTTCAAGATGCATCCTCTCCTGAAATCACACATTTTGTTTTATAGTAATGGTCTAGCCATCCAGCACGGTTTACCAAATAACGGCCATGTGAAAGTGAATAATGGCTGATTGGCGGCCATTTTGAACTTTGACAAAATGATTTTTTTTAAAATACATCCTCTCCTAAAGCCTTACAATTTGTTTTATAGTAATGGTGTAGATATCTTGAGCGGTTTTCATGATATTCCACAATATCAGGCCTGTCGAGGTGAATAATGGCTGATAGGCGGCCATTTTGAATTTTATAACTTCAAATTTTTCAGGATGCATCCTCTCCTGAAACCTTACAATTTATTTGATATTAATGGTGTAGCTATCTTGAGCGGTTTTCATGATATTCCGCAATATCAGGCCTGTCGAGGTGAATAATGGCCGATAGGCGGCCATTTTTAATTTTATCGACTTGAAATTTTTCAAGATGCATCCTCTCCTGAAACCTCACAAATTGTTTTATAGTAATGGTGTAGCTATCTTGAGCGGTTTTCATGATATTCCGCAAAATCTTTCAGTCGGATTTACCGATGTTATAAATTAGGTCAAAGTGCTGGGTCAACTTCCAGGTCAAGGTCCAAAAACCTGAAAAGGCACAACTAGGGACCTTAGAGAACATGTATGTGCAATATGACTGTCATCGGCCCAGTACTTTTCGAGATCTGCTCCGGAAACGAAGTGCGCGTCAAAACGTCTAAATAGGTCATAGTTCTGAACCAGAAGTAGGTCAAAGTTCAAATACCCCAAAAGGCACAACTAGACCCCCTAGGGGTGTTGTGTGTAAAATTTGAAGACAATCGGACAAGTACTTTCAGAGATATGCTCCGGAAACGAATTGTTTACGGACGGCCCAACGCCGTCACATCATCATTTTCTCCTCTGCAACCTTGCGTATTGAATTCAGATTAAAAATATTTTAACCTGTCCATTAGCCACCTGGAAGTAACCCACATACCAAAAATTGTTATCCTAGCTTATTTTCTCACAAAGTTATAGGCAAAAGAAGAGGCAAAAAAAAAACGGAGGTAGAATCCATAGCTCCCTTCGCTCACCTACGGTGACGGCGGGAGCTAAAAATGGCATATATGAATTCAGATTATCACAGACCTGTTGAGCAAAGAACATATTATTGACGACATCCTCCTCCATTGTGAAGGACTCCTCTTCTTGTGTCATCTTTCGTCGACTTCTGCGTTCCTCGATCCATTTGAACAGGAAGATAAACCCATAAACGGGGCTAAAAGGAACAGAAAAAGTACAATCTACAGTGCCCACTTTGCGACACATTTGGTAATCAGCTGCTTTTAATCATGAAATTAGCCATCACACAGTATACACTATGTATACATAGACAGGGTTTCATATTAACACCAGCCTATGCACTTGAGGCTAGTTACATTTGGTAAGGGCTACTCAATATTTCCTACTCATATGTGTCGTCTGATGGACAACAGGCATTATCTATAATTCTAGCATAGCACTGTTTTTTATCGAGGTGATCGCTTAGTTGTGTCTCGCTACTATGACCCACAACTTGTTTAATATACATTGTACTACCAAACATTTGCAAATCCTGATGTTTAAACACTTATTTTCTTCACAATAACTGTGATTCAAACAGGTAATAAAATAGACTAAACACGACAATAGTCGTGATTAGCAGTTGGTTGATCTACTAGCCTTGTGGAACTTGTGCCTTCTTTGGTCGAACCATTTCAGTGCGGGATCATCTTTATACGTCAGAATCTGGCGTCTTCATACGTCAGATTGTGATGTATAAAGATGATCCTGCACTGAAATAATTGACATATTTCTAATGGTTATAGACCCAGACCATAGGAATTTAAATGAATCGGAAAGAGCTAACTGAGACGATTATGATGATTTAAAATTAAAAAATCCTGTTGTTTTACATGATGTATGCATAAATATTTCAGCGTGAATTCGTGATGAGGGTTAATATGCATCCTACTGAGGCCAATAGATGCCACCCTCCAGACAAACATGGAAGTGTAAAACATAAAACATATAGTCAGTTAACATTTCGTTTCAAATGTTTTTTTTCATATGTTTGGGTGCACCTCAATATAATAATATCATTTGGGAGAACTTTGTTGATTTTTGTTCCGTATCACTTAGCAAAAAACTATGCAATTTCGGCAATCAATTTCAAATTTGATTAGCAAAATATTTATACATGTATTTTTTAAACAAAATTTTTCCCTGCCGATACTGATTAAAAAACATCAAATAACTACAAGTAATAATAATAAATAATATTAAAATTGTATATGTTACTCTCAAATTGTAAATGGTGGCATCCTGTGTATAATGTGGAATACATTTCCAGGTAAACTATCCTTTATCAATTGAAAACTATGTGAAAATCCAAACCCAACCCTTACAGCCTTGAATTATTTTGTATAAACCATGGAGACCAAAAGGGTTTGTTTCAATTTGTAAAAATAATAAAAGTCTTAGTTAGCTCTTTCTGTTTTATTTGAATACCTATGTTATGGATCTACTAAGAAATATTTTAATACCTTCAGTGCGGGAGCATCTTTATATGTCAGAATCTGACGTCAAATGTCAGATTCTGACGTATAAAGACGGTCCCCGCACTGAAAGGGTTAACCCTTAAAGTGATACAATGATTGTTGTGTCTCCTTATCGTGACCCACAACTTCAAGTTATTTATAATACGTTTAACTTGAGACCGAACATTTCAAAATCTTGATGTCTAAGCAAGATACATGTATATTTTACATTTTTATTGTGGGGATTGACTAAAGTCGGTCCCAGAAAGGGTTAAAAAAAGACACTGTGATAATTTATAATTAGTGTTTCACATAAACCATGTAATTGTTTTAGTTGATCAAGCATCCTTTTCACATTTATATTCACCACACCTAGCCTTTTTTTAAATTTGAGTTTGAACATACAGATTTGGAAATGTTTTGTCTCAAGCCTGATAAAAGATGGAATTACTTGAGGAATACAAGGTTATATATTAGACAAGATTTGAGAATTGTACTGACCCTTCAAGTGATTTCTGTAAGTCATAGATTTCTTCAACCTGAACTCCTTGTACACCTGAGGACAAAATGATTCATCTCAAGATATTCAAAGTGCTAAATCTGACAAATAAATGATATAACTTGATTTTTTTATACAGCCGAATTTGTGTTCAGTTTAACACCTTTAGCCACCTTTGTCAGTTTGTGAGGCTGTAAATTTTTGCAAAAAAGATTTAACCAAGTTAAACCGCTAAGCATGACTATAGACATATAGTGGTTATTGATCTGCCTTATTTGCCGATTAAGTCAATGTTATTGGAAATGAAATTTGAGTTTGAACATACAAATTTGGAAATGTTTTGTCTGAAAGTAAATATACATGAGTCATTTTATCCACTTCAAGTTTTGCGCTGGCGTAGGCCTAGTGAGACACAATCTTAAGTGGATAATTTTTATTTAGCGCTTTAAGGGTAAAGTAAACTGTACTAACTTTGGAACTTTAGTTGTAGGTGTTAAGTTTGAAGACTTTACAAAATGCTTTGGCAAGCCTTGATCACATACTGATGTCCTGACGGTGAAATGGCTCAGACATCAGTGGGATGATCTTGTTGTAGATGGGTGGTGGCTGTTAGCCTTGGTCCCTATTCATAGTTGGTCGTCACTGGCGTATGTGGACGGCCTCCTTGACTTTGCGTCTATGCCAGTCTAGTTCTCTTTCTAGGACTTTGGTGTTGGTAATTGACACACTATGGCCGGTGTTGATGCAATGTTCGCCCACTCCTGTGCGTCTGTCCAGATTGGTATATTCCTTGAACCTCATCCCCAGGGGCCGTTTCTATTCACCTACATAAGTATGTTCGGGATTGTCGTTGCAGGTGATGTGATAGATCATACAACATTGTCTTTTTTTCGGGGTCTTATCCTTTGGATAAACAAGCATGGACCTTGTGGTATTGGTCGGCTTGCGATACATGTTCATACAGTGGGATTTAAATATCCTAACCAGGATCTCAGACATGCCTTGTACATAGGGGAGGCCTAGCATCAGACATGCCTTGTACATAGGGGAGGCCTAGCATTAAGCATCTGCTGTTGGTGTTTTTGTTCTCATTCTTATCCACTTCGTGTGGTTTGGACAGGGGGACATTGAGGGCCCACTCTTCATAGTTGTTAGCGCTAAGGGCATTACAAGATCATTCCACCGATATCTGAGCCATTTCACCGCCAGGACACCAGTATGTGATCAAGGCTTGCCGTAGCAAGTCGAAACGTCATAAGTTTCAAAAACTTGTTCCAAAGTTAGTACAATTTACTACTATCTTATTGATTTTTGAAACCATGAAAAACATATTTTCAACTTTATTAAGGGTAACACATTTGTTTTCAAAACTTAAACAGTAAGGAGCTGATTTTTAATTGCTTGAAATTATTCAGTTTTTCATTTACAATTTTGTAATTGATTGATAATTAAATGGAACAACTTGAGCTTCAAGGCAGGCAAATGTAAAAGAAAATAAATTTCATTTGTAATCACAAAGCTGCAGCAAAAATAAAAACACATTTCTAATGATAAAATACTTACCAAAATCTTCCAAAAGAAGAGTGAACAGACCTGAAAAATATAGATAAGAAATAAACAAGACTACATAAGTCCAGGAGCTCCCGCTCCGAATTAGAATTTGATTTAAGCAATTTTGTATAGGGTTATTAATGTAGTCCTAGTCTAGGTCAAAAATCAAGACGCAAGACAACTAGGTCTAAGAAACCCAGTCTAAGAGTAAGATAAGAACTAGACAGTCTGTCAGAGATTGCAAACCTCCATTGAAATTAATGATCCTAATCAGTATCCCAGTAATGGTCTACCTATCTGGCATGGTTTACCCGATATCAGGCCAATCGAGTTAACTAATAGCTGATTTACGGTCATTTTGAATTCGATATAAATTAGTTAAAAACTTAGGGTGCATCCTCCCCCGAAACCTCAAATTTTGTTTTATAGTAATGGACTAACATCTAACACAGTTTGCAAAATATTGGGCATGTGAAAGTAAATAATGGCCGATAAGGGGCCATTTTGAATTTGATCGAGTCAGAATTTTTCAAGATGCATCCTCAGCTGAAATCTCACATTTCATTCTATTGTAATCGTCTAGCTATCTAGCATGGTTTACCAAATATCGGCCATGTGAAAGTGAATAATGGCCTAAAGGCGGCCATTTTAAATTTGATCAAGTCAAAATTTTCCAAGATGCATCCTCAGCTGAAATCTCACATTTCATTCTATAGTAATGGTCTAGCCATCTAGCCCGGTTTACCAAATATCGCCCATGTGAAAGTGAATAATGGCCGATAGGAGGCCATTTTGAATTTGATCAAGTCAAAATTTTTCAAGATGCATCCTCTCCTGAAATCTCACATTTTGTTTTATAGTAATGGTCTAGCCATCTAGTACGGTTACTAAAAACCGGCTATGTGAAAGTGAATAATGGCCGATAGGCGGCCATTTTGAATTTGATCGAGGCAATTTTTTTCAAGATGCATCCTCTCTTGTAATCTCACATTTTGTTTTATAGTAATGGTCCAGCTATCTAACACGGTTTACCAAATATCAGCAATGTGAAAGTAAATAGTGGCCGATAGGCGGCCATTTTGAATTCGATTGAGTCGAAAGTTTTTAAAAGGCATCCTTTTATCGAAACGTCACATTTTGTTTTATAGTATTGGTCTAGCTATCTAGCACAGTTTACTTGATATCAGACCTATCGAGGTAAATAATGCTGATTGTCGGCCATTTTGAATTCGTAAGTAAAAAATTTTCAGGGTGCATCCTCCCCCGAAAACTCACACTTTGTTTTATAGTAATCAGGTAATGGTCTAGCCATCTAGCACGGTTTACCAAATAACGGCCATGTGAAAATGAATAATGGCCGAAAAGGCGGCCATTTTAAATTTGATCAAGTCAATTTTTTTCAAGATGCATCCTCATCTGAAATCTCACATTTCGTTTTACAGTAATGGTCTAGCCATCTAGCACGGTTGACCAAATAACGGCCATGTGAAAGTGAATAATGGCCGATAAGCGGCCATTTTGAATTTTATCGAGTCGAATTTTTTCAAAATGCATCCTCTCCTGAAATCACACATTTTGTTTTTATAGTAATGGTCTAGCCATCTAGCACGGTTTACCAAATAATGGCCATGTGAAAGTGAATAATGGCTGATTGGCGGCCATTTTGAACTTTGACAAAATGAATTTTTTCAAAATACATCCTCTCCTGAAGCCTTACAATTTGTTTTATAGTAATGGTGTAGATATCTTGAGCGGTTTTCATGATATTCCACAATATCAGGCCTGTCGAGATGAATAATGGCTGATAGGCGGCCATTTTGAATTTTATCAACTTGAAATTTTTCAGGATGCATCCTCTCCTGAAACCTTACAATTTATTTTATATTAATGGTGTAGCTATCTTGAGCGGTTTTCATGATATTCTGCAATATCAGGCCTGTCGAGGTGAATAATGGCCGATAGGCGGCCATTTTTAATTTTATCGACTTGAAATTTTTCAAGATGCATCCTCTCCTGAAACCTCACAATTTGTTTTATAGTAATGGTGTAGCTATCTTGAGCGGTTTTCATGATATTCCGCAAAATCTTTCAGTCGGATTTACCTATGTTATAAATTAGGTCAAAGTGCTGGGTCAACTTCAAGGTCAAGGTCCAAAAACCTAAAAAGGCACAACTAGGGACCTTAGAGAACATGTATGTGCAATATGACTGTCATCGGCCCAGTACTTTTCGAGATCTGCTCCGGAAATGAAGTGTGCGTCAAAACGTCTAAATAGGTCATAGTTCTGAACCAGAAGTAGGTCAAAGTTCAAATACCCCAAAAGGCCCAACTAGACCCCCTAGGGGTGTTGTGTGTAAAATTTGAAGACAATCGGACAAGTATTTTCAGAGATATGCTCCGGAAACGAATTGTTTACGGACGGCCCAACGGCCCAACGCCGTCACATCATCATTTTCTCCTCTGCAACCTTGCGTATTGAATTCAGATTAAAAATATTTCAACCCGTCCATTAGCCACCTGGAAGTAACCCACATACCAAAAATTGTTATCCTAGCTTATTTTCTCACAAAGTTATAGGCAAAAGAAGAGGCCAAAAAAAAACGGAGGTGGAATCCATAGCTCCCTTCGCTCACCTACGGTGACGGCGCTAACAAAGGATAATTTCCCTTCTTGACTACATAACATAGGAGAAATGCATTGGAAGAAGAGAATGAATAGCCCACATGTGTAGGCTCACTCAATAATACTGCTACCAAACTACGCCCACCGCCTCACATCGACATTGTGTTGAACCTGGTTAATTGTCACTTCACTCCCTTTACCTTAAAATAGCTTTAACAGAAACTGACTCAAGTTTGTATAGCTCATAACCAAATATTATACAGAGCTAGGTGTCAAAGTGATGCATTTAGTTGACTGCAACACTGCTGGCCCAGGCCACAATTCACTAATTTCCGTTATTACAAGATAAATATAGACATTGACAAGCTGGGAATCTCAAACTGAACTCCTTAGTAAGAAGGAGGATCCAGCGTTAGGGTCAATTATAATTGGGCTGTTTTTGGTGTTATTGAAGGCATGATTGTAATCGAAGAAAATAAGTGAATTATAATTGTAATTAAAATCTTAATTAGGTTTTGAAATAAGTATAATTGTAATTGTAGTTGTAATTTAAAAAGTGAATGCGTAATTGTTCCATTATATTCCAGTTACATATTAATTACACATCTATTTGTCTTTTTTTTGTGAATTTTACTTCGTGTCAGATTATGTTTCCATATAAATTCTACATTTTTAGGCCTACTTGAGCACTGTATCATGTGATTTTTTGCGATCGCGTAAAACAGACAGAGTTCCAAGCCATGTTACAGTAATTTTACAGCAGTGAAATGAAAATGAAACGGAATTCAGAGTTGGCCGAAACAGAAAAGAGTGCTTTTTTAAACAAAAAATCACTGGCTCTATGTATTTAAAACATTAGATAGATGACAACAGATTTTAGCACAACATTGGTCCTACATTAAGCTAACTTCGGGCTAAAATACAGTAATTGATAAGAGGGCATTACTATCCAATAAAATTATGCTGAGCCTTTTTTCTTAACTGCCGACATGCTAAAAAAAATATTTGACAACATTCCACAGTTTTCACTTAGCAAGAAAAATGCTGTGCTAGATCAAAACTTGAGCTAAATTATAAAAAGGTCCAAAAAATGGCACCTCAATGTGGCAAACGGTTATGGGGGTAACAGAATCCGAAACATCACCCAGACACTTGAACTTTACTTAGCAGCTGAAGAAAACTAGCGAGATGATGCTGTTGAGAGAGTTTTGTTTTTAGATACACCAGGGCCCCGTCTTATCAAGCTGAAAAGATACGAGCTCGTATTAATAGCTCAATTGCATATGAGGATCGTTAAGATTCAACGAGTGGGTCAGAGTGCTGTTATCCTTGCTATACATGTTAAAGAGGGAGACATACGAGGGAAATCAACGAGGTTCTATATTCTCTTAAGTGGCAGGCCAAGGTCACGAGAATTAACGAGAGCTCGTATCTTTTCAGGTTGATAAAACGGGGCCCAGGGCACCCACCGAGTGCCCCGCAATACAGTAACAGTAGCAAATATACCATTTATGCACATAACAATCAGAAATTTGGGCATAGCCTCCGGCCTCCGTTTTTTTTTTTTTTTCACGAGGGGGGTCAAGGAAGAACATAATTTTTGATGGATTCTCATTTCTTTGAGATTCCCACATTGTTCTGTCCAAACGGTCCTAATGATGTCCTCCAGAACTTCCTCATAGGGCAGTGGACATAGTCTATTTTCATTTTTTGCATTTTTTTACAAAAAAATTTTTAAATGGCACCTGCGTAAAAAAAATTATCAGAAGGGGCCACAGCATGCCTATTCAAACATTTGTTGCAGCTATCATGAAATTAAAGGTCAGAGCTGTCATGATTTTTCATAATTGCGAGAAATCTAAATGGGAACCCCCAAAACAAACCTATTCAAACATTTGTTGCAGCTATCATGAAATTAAAGGCGAGAGCTGTCATGATTTTTCATAATTGATAGAAATCTAAATGGGAACCCCCAGAACAGGTGATAAAAATGCCATTCAAAACAAATAACTTTTTAAATTCTACAATGATGGCTTCATTTCTAACAGTAATCAGGGCTGGAAATAAGGCCATTCCTCCAGTCCGATACTGCCAAAAAATGTGCAGGAATGGCAAAATTTTTTACTAGGTATTCAGATGAGCTGGCAAATTTTAGGCCATCCTGGGACAAAGGCCATTTCTAGGAATGACAGTTTTCACTCAGGAATGGCAGTTTCCTTGACTTGCCAGTCCTGTGGATTGGTTGCCCCCAACGTTTAATTCTACCCCTGGTAATAGTGAGCAAAAAGAACAAAGAAACAAAGAAAAATATGTCTTTTATTACAGTGTATCACAAATTCACATAAATCCTGAAAAAAACACAAAAAAAACACCAAGATGACTTTTTCGGACGTACCTATCCATGTGGAGACCAAAGTAAACTACGTCATTAGCCATTCCTAAGGGGCACTGTCATACATGTCTTAGCCAGGATTAGACAAATGCCCATCTTTTTTTACAATTTTTGCGTAACTGCCCGTGCATTTCCTCTTTCATAGCGTAATTTGAACAATTTTTGCCCGTCATTTCAATTTTATACTTGTCCAAAAGACGGGTGCACGGGTCGCAGGCTAACACAGTGCTAAGGGGCCTGTGGCCTGTCTAACCAAGCTGCACGGCGTTACGAATGGTGTGCACGATTAAAATAAAAAAATCACCGAACCATGCCTTGGGCGATATTAAAGGTTTCCAGGGCTCAATTTTTTCTTCTGATACAGCAATCACTCTTCCGCGAGACTAAACTTTTGCTCTAAATTTAGTTGCGCTATTAAAATATTCTTAGTAGCGATGCGCTTTTAAACTTACGGAGGTGTGGTAGTAAAATTGCGGGTGTTTAGTCGCGTTCAGGGTAATATGCTCAGGACTAAGACTAGAGTCCAAGTTATTTAATTTACGAGCGCATGCGCCTTTAAGAATTGCTTTCCTAAATTGAGTGAGGGGTACAATAGACCTACTCAGGCTACTGTCAATGCTGATAACGTTACGTCGTTAGTGAATAACAAGTTAGATTTAGAAACTCTCTCTGAGACAGAGTTCTGTATTAACGTTTTATCGTACTCCCACGGGTGTTATCGACCACGAGACTGATAATTCCCTGTATCGACCAAAACTTGTCAACAATTCATTCTGCGGTTGCGAATTATTTACGTTCACCGACGCATTGCAGTCTAAATATTATAATTATCAGTTGAACATTCACTTGTCACCGATGCAGTCACTCGCCGTTTGGACTGGCGCGCGTACCAATCTGAGCCTTTATCGACCAAAAAGCAGTGCCATAACTTCATAAGCCTTGATAAGGCATATCAATATCATGCATATCGTATCGCCCACTCTAAATGATAGTCAACTCCGGTTGAGCTAGCTCGAGGTCACCTCGAGGTGTGTCGCCATCGTAAACACTGTAAAGTCACTGCTGGGGCTACGGTTAAGCAGCCTTTAGCAGTTCAGATTTCAGTTTTTAACACAGTCACCGTTTTGGCCAACTTTAGCTAGGCCAACTTGGGTTTTTCCTTAAATTTTAACGTTACCTGGATCACTCTCCAATTCAAACCATCCTTTACTCATATTCTCTGCGTTAAATACAATAAAAAATATCACATAGATCGTAAAAAATGCTCAGATCTATAAGAATATATTCGCCAATGTATGTGGCCCTTAAATCTTGCAATATTCGTATTTAAATAGAAAATAAATATTGTCTTTCTGTCAAAATAATTGTATTCACTGGTATTATCGTCAATTTCCCCTGTTGTGCTCATACTCTGAATGCGTCTAGTCTCCGAATGGAGAATTAGCCTAATTTTAGACCCAAGGGTCAGGGAACACAATTTAAATTTGATCTTGTACGTAACGAACAGGTAACCAGTGCAAAGATTTTGGACCAGGAGTCATGTGACAAAAACAAGGAGACTTGGTTACAACCTGCGCCAAACAGTTCTGCATACCCTGCAGCTTAGATATCACCTTCTCATTGACGTTGAACAGGACACAGTTTCAATAGTTCAGCTTGCTACCTATCACTAAAGGTACAATTGTTTTAGGAACAGATGGTGTTAAAAAGCGCTTTATTCTACGCATGTCACGTATATGATAGTAGCAAGCGCGAGATATACCAGATATATGACTCTTAAAATTGAAAGCACTGTCAAAGACTATGCCAAGATTTCTAGCAGATAGAGAAGGAGTTACTTTCCTGTGCCAACAATCTTGTTGGAAAACATTTCGAAATATTTTCACGCTGCACTTTAGATCCAATTAATAAAAATTCGGTCTTATCAGGGCTAAGTTTAAATTTCTTTGATGACATCCAAGAAGACACGTCTTGAAGACACAAAGAAATATCGAGATTGTTTAGCGAAAGAGATAACTATATCTGGGTATCGTCTGTGTAAAGGTGATGTTTGACATTGTGTCTCTGAATTATTTAACCAAAGGGGGGGGGGGGGGTAGTGTAGAGAGTAAATAACAATGGGACGAAGACGGATCTTTGGGGAAACACATCCACGATATCGGCTGTACTGGATAAACAGTCCATTAGTTTCACCTACTGCTTACGATCTGATAAGTAAGACACAAACCAGTCAAGGGTGATACCATCGATACCATACCAAGGTGACAAGAGATTGGGGATACTGCTGTGGTCCAGAGTGTCGAAAGTAGCAGACAGATCTAACAGAGTAAGTTCAGTGACCATTCCCTCGTCCATATTCAAAATAATGTCTATTTCAACTTTGGGTAAGGCCGTTTCAGTGGAATGAAATTTCTTGTAAGCTGACTGATACTGATTTGATAGATCGTTTCTTTCAATATGTGAACCAATTCGATTTGCTATAACTTTTTCTATGATTTACGATACAAAGTTAAGGTTTGACACTGGTCTGTAATTTTTCATTTCATCTTTTGATAAAGATGGCTTTTTGAGTAGAGGCATGACATGTGATGTTTTAAAAATGTCATGACTCTACTCAGAAAGTTTAATGTCTGAAATAAAATCTGTAAGAGGTAGGCCTTTAACACATCTGTATGAAAAGCACTTCTTGATTAGATGAGATATAAGTTTGACACCAACATCGGCTATCGCTGTCATATGATCAGATAGACCATCAGATGGATGTACAGTCTTTATCAAGTCACATGGTGTTCGAGTGATAAACAGGTCAAGTCAGTGCCCATGAATGTGGGTGAGGAAGTCAACATGTTGACGCAGACCAAAAAATGTTAACCAATCTGAAAAAAGTGTTGCTATGATCTGATGGACTATCCAAATGTAAATTAAAATCCCCAAAGATAAACAATTCTCCTGGAAAAGATGACATGTTTTCCGGGAGATCTTGGAACTGTTCTAAGAATAGTGTAGGATAGCCCGGCTGTTTGTATAGACAGATGACTTGTGCGCAAAAAGACGATGTTATTTTACAGCACATGGCCTTGAAACTTAAAAATTGCAATATTTCACACCTTGTAACATTTAAATGGTCCGCCACCATAATAGCCACACCCCACTTGTTTTACCTTGACGAGGCTGGTGAATGAGCTTAAACCCTTGCAGTGTTAGGTCAGCCAGGCCAGCTGATGTTTCTTTGGGCGACAACCACGTTTCAGGTAAACCCCGCTCTCTTTCTGTAACCGCACGCCATTATTTGGCAGAAACTGCTCATTTTGGGCAGTTTTGTTGATATAATAAATGTAGGCTTATAATCACGCTTGAGTGTCTTAAATATATATGGCAAATATAAAACACCACTACTCCGCCACATTTCTATTCACAGAGAGATAGAGAAAAATCAAGGGATTCCTTTTTCACCTATGTGAGACGGTTCATGTTTATGTTTTTCTGACCGAATTTACAATTGGTTTTAAAACACTGGCAAATATAAATTACTGAATGACATGCGAATTGTGCTGGCTCAATTTATCCATTTCTGAACAGAATAAATATATAGCTCTTATACCCGCGGCAAAGTCTTAAATAAAATGAAATAGTAAAAAAAAAGATAAATAATGAGTCAAAGTGGACACCTAAATAGTTCTGTGGTTATAGAATTAGTTATTCAAAACTTGAAACTCACATGGGAACGGCTGACAAATCTGATCAATCGCCATGCTTGCATACTATGATATGAGCGTGTGATGTCAGAAATATCTCTGAGGTCAGAATGGCATCAAGCCAATTTGTCTGCGTGCCGTCAGCTGATGGCACGTGTAGCGTTGATTCGTTTAGACACAATTCACACCTCTAACAAAGCATAATACAGTAACTGGTCACGACACAATAGGCTATCCACTTACCCCCGTCATAGGTGTTACCGTATTGATTTGGCCCAGCACTGGGACAATGTCTACCAGATCGCAGTGTATTCACTGATATATTATAGCGGCCTATGTACTACACATAGTTCCAGCTCATAACTCGGTCTAGTCAAAACCAATATTAAATTGCTCGTTTTATTCCCATATATAAAGGCGGTGACAATATGCAAATAAATAATTACAGACCAGTGTCTCTCCTTGCATTTATTTCCAAAATATTTGAACGTATTATGTATAACAGAATAATTGAATTTGTGCATAAACATAACATACTGTATAAATATATAAATATCAGTTTGGTTTCAGAGAGAAACACGGAACAGATACTGCCTTAATTGTAATAATAGATAACATATCAACTGCCATAATTAATGATGATATGGTTTTAGGTATCTTTGTGGACTTCAGTAAGGCATTTGATACCGGTGTCACTATATTTTATTGAACAAGTTATATACATATATGGTATTCATGGAGTAATTCATAAATGGGTTTCTAGTTATTTGGATCAATACTGGGGCCATTATTATTTCTGCCATATGTGAATGACATTGCTCAAGTATCCTCTATTTTATTTCAATTTATATATATGTTATTGTATAGAAGTGTGGGGTATTATTTAAATCATTATTAAATATACAAAAAAGAGTTGTCAGGATTATCAATTCGTCGTCCTACTTGGCTCATACTTCACCGATATTTGAACAAATTGATATTTTAAACATATATAAAATTTAAAAGCTTGAAGTTGCAATATTGATGTTCAAAATAGAAAAAAAATATTGTTCCTTCAGTTATATCTGAAATGTTTGTCCAAAACATACATAACACATACATAATTCACCAGACAGAAATATTATTTGCATATACCGATTATAAAAACAGCTTCTTTACAAAAAGCTGTTTTGTATAGGCCTACAGGAGTTACTATATGGAATAATTTACTCAATAAAATTAACATCAATTGTACTATTACCAAATATAAACACCGTTTGAAGAAATAACTATTAAATAATGACTTTCCATCAACCAAAGAAAAACTATGATATTTACAGCTGTGATTGGGATTTTTTTTTGTGTATTTTGTGTCGTCGTCATGAGTTGATGTGTGTGGTGTTGGGCAGTAGGGTTTGCCCGGCTGACATGGTGCTTTGGACCGATGTTAGCTTAGTGCTGGTCCGCCGTCTACGACGTCGGTCTGGCATTGACCTGGCATTGGTTTGATGCAAGTGTTTGCTGAGTAGGCCCCAACTCATCCTGATGTGGAATAGTCCCCATTGTGCTCTATGTCATCCTTCTCTAGAAGCGATATGTTGCACTTTGCACCATTACTCATCCTATTCATATGTTTCTAAGTCATGGTAGATTATTAGAGGGTGCAAAATAATGTCAGTACTCTGTCCTCTTTTCTCAATTTTACCATTATCATTATGTATCTGAACGTTTGTACTCAGTGACAAATAAATACATGTTGAATTGAATCGACTCTATCTGGTATAAATTGGGCCATGGAATGTAAAAAGATATGATAAACTATGGGATTACAGTACATAGTAAAATTGAATAATAATATATTCACGATTTATTCATGAATTATTGGTTTAATTAACGATACATGAAGTCATAGAAGCGTAATTATATGCATCAGGGGGTGCAGCTCCATACGTAAGATTCAAGAACCTGACATTGTATGTATAATAGCATATGCGTAAAGCTGCCTCTGATTGGTTTAGATAGAGTGGGACCATGACCTCTGACCCAGATAGAGTCGCCTGATTTTGACAACTGACAATTCTTCCATTCAGTTTTCTTTTTGTTCCTGTTTAATAGCCATTAATTGTATTTTATCGGAGGCATTATGTCGGGTGGTGATATCCCTCATCCTTATTACCCACGGAGCCTCAAGTTACCTCATTATATTCCGAATGACAAGCCTTTAGCAGAAATTCTCGGAGTGTTTTTCGGTCTGGTCGGTGTGGTTCTGGTGTTAACTTGGCTATACACAAACACTAAACCACATTTAAGAGGACATACAATAACGCGTCTGAAGACATGCTGGTTTCTGTGTTGTGGATTAATACATACTATTCTGGAAGGGTTTTTTGCAGTTAAAAGCAAGACATTAGCGGGCGAGCAAAGCTACTTAGCTCAAATGTGTGAGTAAAAATTAATACTCGCCGTCAAATTCACCAGGATCGCATGATTTTCGGCGATTTCTCCGTCAATTCTGAACCGATTTTCTTGAAATTTTGCAAAGGCTATTTTCTATTCAAATTCTAACAGCGGTAAAAATTTCGCAAAATTATATGTAATATTTCAAAAGTTAGACCATTTGACATGTAATAAAATTCTACAATTAGTTTAATGGGTTTATAGAGGGACGTCGTCATTTCAATTTATTACATGTCAAATGGGCTAACTTTTGAAATACGCTATATAATTTTACGAAATTTTAAGGGATATTAGGATTCTGTTGAAAAATGATTGTTAGGCCTACACAATTTCTTGAAAATCGTTGACAATTGACCGAGAAATCAGCGAAAAACATGCGATCCTGGTTGATCACTTTTAATGTGACTCTGGGTATAGTCAGATTCACATTAAATTCATCAACCAGGATTAATGAAATTCGCGAATTTCACGGTCAATCATTAAATTTTGATAAGTGTTTTAGAAGTTAGACCATTTGACATGTAATACAATTCTGGAACGAAGCTAATGGGTTTATAGAGGGCAACATTTGTATTTATCTACTACATGTCAAATGGTCTAACTTTTAAAAAAACTTATCGAAACTTTGCGAAACTTTCAGGTCAGTCATGACGTGAATGGAAAAAAGTGTGTGTAAAATTTCATGAAAATTGGTTGAGAATTGACTGAGAAATCGGCGAAATTCATTCACAACGGTTAATGTGAATCCGACTATAAGCCTATTCGTATATAAATTTCAAGAAACTGAAAACAATTTTATTTCACGGATTTATTGACTGAATTAAACGAGAATAATTGAAGGAATTAATAAATTAATTGTTAATTAATAATTTCAATCATTTAGTTATTTATTTGTTGATTGTTTTATTTCTTTAGGGAAGGAGTATGGGAAAGGTGACAGTAGATATGTTAGGTAAGTAAATATTATTCTAATTAATATCCTACAATAATGACAATACATTTTGTAATACTACCCTACTGTTAGGGTTACGTAGATTCAGTTACGACACGACAAATACGGGTACGACAAATACCTAAAATTGCATTTAAACCCACAGTCATTTTCAGAATGGGCATGCGTAGGTCACGTGTATAGGCCTTTAGTATTGCGGAAACAAATTATAAGTATATATTATTATATTTTTCAAGTAATAATTCTTGATTTATTGCTAAAGCTGTCACAAATTCACAACATACACCATACAGAATGCAGTGGTATTAACTGGGAGCATTGGTCCATGGTATAACAGCAATGATACGCGCTCAAAGTCTATGAGGCTTTCTAGGATGTAATTTATATCGACAATTGTAATAATTAATGCGTCATCTTACCCCACACAAGATGGGGAAGATGACTCACACTTGAATATAAATTTTTTTTAATCTATTGCTGGGGAGGGGGGGGGGGACGGTAACAGATTTGCCCTTAGGATCTGGCACCAATAAATTAATAAGAATTTTTACACCGTCATATTTGCAATAATATGAGCATGATTGCACATCAACATTGTAACTTGTGATGTTTAGTTACCCCCCATGGGCCCCATCCGCAGCAGACACAAGACGTTGAATCAATGTTGGTTCAATGTAGTAGGCAATAGACCGACGTTAAGCCAACATTGATTTATGCTCTTATGTCTGCCGGGTTATTACTTATTGCTGTGTTATGTAATGGCTTTGAAATACAAAAGCCTGAAAGAAAATAAGTCCAATTCAATGATTTCGTTTGTTTTGTTTTGCATTTACACTATGTACTCACACGTAATCTATATTGACCTCGAATAGTTCATTTACGTTTAAAAGTACATCTTGCTGCAATTTCAACAGATATGAGATCTAGGCATATCATTGCAATAAGATAATAAAAACGCAAATTTTATTGCAATATAAAATAACAACGATATTTTCAATACAAAAAACTTGCTAAACATTTAAATACCATTGCAAATGAGTTTAATATAAAATTGGTTAATTCAGGGCCTGATTTATAGCAGCTGATCATCTTACCCCAAATTGGCGGGGTAAGATGGCGCGGGATATTGATAATATTACAGTGCTATTACTTGTTCCAAAAAGTGTTTACCCAAAAAATAATTTTGCTAAAAGATGTGGGACAGACAGAAGTTTTTCTAAGAAATATAAATTCTGCTAGATAGCTTGCACATTTTTGAAAATAAAAGAGCATTTGCTTACATGCGCCGTTTTCCCCCGGTCTACCTTGAGCTTCTGCTCTGTGGACGTATTTTGTGTAGACCTACAGTGAGCCAGCGATCTCAATTTTGATGTCGCTGGTTGCTACATAGCCTAAACGCTTACATTAGTGAACTGAAAGCCGGGATATTCTCTATGGCTCACTTGAAAGCTATGCATCGCGGGCCGAGGAATAGTTTTGTTTTCAAAGATATTGCTATCAGGCCCCCTATAACGCATATCCCAGTAATTACAAAACATTTGTATAAAATTTATACAATGTTGGACCAACGTCAAATTGGCCTAGGATTCCAGATTAATTGTAAAAGTCTATTGGGTGACAGGAAAATAGGCGAGCATACAACGATCGAAGGACGAACCCTTAAAACTCTATGTCCTAATATAGATGTAGTAGGCCTATTGATACTAAATTTTTCAGAAATTATTAAAATAGGCCCTTAGTTTTTTTGTCTGCACCTTGTGCACTTATGCAACAAAACTGGGTGATGTATATTGGGATGATATTTAGGGATGCATACGCCACTGGTCGTTAGTTCATGTAGTCATGCTTTTTCTATTTGTGGTTCAGATAGTGTACGTACATAACTGTTGTGTATTTTGTATGACAATAGACGGATTAAATTGAATACCGGCTGCGCCTGGATGTTTCATAAATTTATGTCCGATATTTAGTGTGGATTGTGTTGAAAAATGAATGATCACGTCGTATGACCTTAAATACTGATATCATACCTGTGTTTACAGCGGTGATAACTTTATGGTGTGCATGGAGGGAATCACAGGGTTTGTGGACGGACCACTGGCATTTATAGCAGCTTACGCATTCCTTCGTAACAAGCCGTACCGGTTTGTGGTACAGCTGCTACTGAGTCTCTGCCAGCTTTACGGTGACACTTTATACTTCCTGACTGAAATAAGGGAGGGATTTACTCACAGTGAGATGTACCACCCTCTCTACTTCTGGTTCTATTTTGTTTTTCTCAACAGTTTATGGATTATAATACCCCTCTGCTGTATCATTCAGGCAGCTAGAGTGCTTACTGACGCTCAACAGAGGACTGATTCTGTGACAAAGAAAATGCCGAAGAAAAATAAATCAAAATAATAGTAATAGTGTAATAGTTTATTTGATACATTTCATCTAAGTAATATCTGTGACATATCATTATGTGAATTACAAGGACTGATCTGACAATTTGTAAAGTGGCAGATACGTTATTTTGTTCTGCAAATGATGCCACATAATGGTCAATATCATGCTCTAAAATCAAATGAATGATATGTGAGTTTTTGTATATCATTTACTCAGATAATGTTTGTTGTTTTACATATTTTAATTGTATCACACGATGAAATGTTTATTATTTCGAAATAAACATTAGCATCATTTTTTGTATCCCTTCTTTTTAGCTTTGTGAAAAAAATTGACGAAAAAAAAGGGGTTGAAGCAACAAGACAATTGCACTTCCCAGAAAATACGATATGTTGACCCAATGTTGGCCTGATGTTGGTCAACCGTCTCCGACGCTGGCCCAACATTAAGCCAACATTGAGTCAACCTGGACTGATTAAAAGACATGAGTTCACACCATTATCTCCTTGAAGTCGCGAACTGTGCAACAATAGCAGGTTATGGGAATACCCAAAAAAAATTGCAGAGAGTCACAGAGATAACTAATCTTCAAAATCAATATGAAGCTTAAATAGGTTATTTATTGTAATGACTGGTTATGTTTTGAACAAAATGTCACAAACTGTTTATGTGTCGCATACCAATGCCAGTCTCCATCTCATTCAGGCTATGAAGTGAATTTATATCAGCTAATTAGGTCAGTTGCTCTCTTTTCAAATTATCACGGCGTGAATCCGAGCTCAAAAGTTGATTTTTTTGCTTGAATGTTTCACCCATGTAAAACATACTATTGAAGTGTGCAGTGCTGTCTATGGTACTGTGCACTATAAATAACCCTTTCAGGTATTCTATTAGACTAAATAGTACATACTTCAGGCTTCCTTCTGTTGTGATATTGCCTTGACAAAGCAACGTAAAGCAATATGCACTCACTCACCAGATCATTAGGTCTACACCCGATAAGAACATAATAGAGCCTTGGCCTCTCTGGTTTAGGCCTATGCAGCCACGATTGCCAACGTTTATCATGTTTATGTAAAAATGATGTTTTCATATTGTCAAGTGGAAATGTTGATATTGCTCTTATCAGGGCGAAGGGGGTACCCATAAGAGCTCTGACACTGCAATTGACAACCATAGTGAGAAATAGTTGTAGTACACATTTTGGACTGTTATGTAGGCACAAGTAGTAGTACACAGTTATCGTGGCTACAGTGAGGCGCGGATCCAGAGGGGGGGGGGGTGTGCAGGCGCATGCCCACCCCTTTTCGCGCCAATTTTTTTAAAAAGTCCCCTAAATTGGCCAAAAAAATCTTGGGAGCGAGCAACTGAACCCCCTGCGCCCCTCATTTTTCAAATCCTGGATCGGCCCCCAACAGTGTAGCGAAAATTTGCACAATCCAAATGAGTAGTTTGCGCAGGTAATAACCAACCATGAGTATGTTCGTAAAATATTAGATTTATTATAATTTATTAAGATCTGGGATACATTAAATGGATTAGCTATGCTCACCGCCATGGCTGTATCCAAAGTGACTTTTAAGTAAAAACTTGCCAGGTAGGCCTACATCAATATTAATTTTGGTGAATAAAAACTTTTATTGTTAAAATACTTTATAGTCTAAATATAAATAATATTTATCTAATAGATATCCAAAAGATAAAATGCAGGACATGTCACTTGTAAATCTTTGAAAGAAAAAAACGGGTCAGTTTCAATGAGCTTCATATAGGTCAGATGTCATAATGTCATTTTAATATCAGGATATGATAATATAAATTGAATTGTGGCTTTAATATGATGTCATGATAATGTCAATGAATTTTCGGCAGTATGATATAAAAATGCCAAGAAATGTTCTTGTTATATTATAATGTGAGGATATGACAGCAAATGAATTATAATGTCAGGATGTGGCAGCAAAGGAATTATAATGTCAGGATATGGCAGTTCACTTTGGCAATATGACAGTACAATTCATCCCCTCAAAACCAGAAAGGACTCAAAGCAGAATTACTCGGCTTTTTGTATTAGAACCTGCTCAATCAACTTAAGCCGGTATTAAAGTCCACAAATGAGCTCAAATGATTAGAACAGAACCTGCTCAAGTGAAATACACGACACGTTTAAAATCTGCTCCATGTTGTTTGTGTTGTAACCTGCTAAAGAAGGCACATTCTGGACATACAGGAACAATTGAACTTCTTCCGATTCTGGAAACCGGAAATGTAAAAAATCGGCCACCATTAAATATTTATCAACATGTAAAGCAGAGGAAGGCTAGGACACACCCTGTTCAAAGAGCCGGGTTCCCAACCATTTTGAGCTAAAATAATATAGAAAATAAGTTAATGTTACTTGTATAATTGTTTGTGAAATGTTTTGAACTCATGATTTAAGTGACAGAGACTTCACTCAATTCAAAATGATACATAAGCTCTGACGCGACATTTCATAAGATGATTAGGACACATAGGGAGGGAGATGAGGAGGTCTCAGCTGTGAATCAGTTTCTGGTATGCATTTCCAGTTTACGGGGATGTTACATTTATATTGAACAGCCATGATCATGTAAAGTGCACCATTGATTTAAAAGTGAACACGTCAGCTTTAATATAATTGATACCTGTATGTAATGTTTATAAATCATGGGATGGAAAGATCTAATTCATTCCAAATAAGGCGTCATATTTTTAAATGAAAACTGCACCACTTCACTTCCTAACTTCCCATCTTAAGTGAAAAATTGTTCAAATTACACAACAGCTCTTTTTTTTCAGATAAAATATCAAGCAACAACACACAAAATGCCCAGGGAACCATTTATTTGCTTATTTATCGTGAGTTCATATGACAAAAACAACCTTTACGAATAAATCTACAAATGACGGAAAACATATCACTCATTAATTTGAACTGTAAAGCAGCAGTCAAAATCGTAATTGTTACCCAGAATGAAGTAATCAATTGCTGAATTTAGAAGATCTACAAGTGCCTGGCAGCCAAGACTCGGTGGTGTGATTCATAATTTTGCATAAGTGAAAAAGAGCAGAATTCTAAAATCTGGATGTCCTTCTGATAAAACACCCTTCTCACACTCTGTGCAGTGATTTTTACAATGAGACGTATATCGGTATCAGCCGATATCACACTCTAGCTATAGCTTGAACTGCAATCCATGGTAGTTATGTCATATGTGACTTGATCGTGTGGGAAAATACAAACGTTGTTCATTTAAGTGCGATATGGGAAAATACAGCACATGTCCAATGCATAAGGTATTCGCCTAAATGCTCACACCTTATGCATTGGACAAGTGCTATATTTTCCCATATCGCACTTAAATGAACACCATTTGCATATCCTCCTGGTAACAACAAACACAATTACTTACAGTAATCCAATTTCCTAATCAGTTCTCATTACGTTTTTTGACTACATTACAATATATCAAATTATTTTCAAGAAAACCTGAAAATACTAACATGGTACCTGGATAACCAGAACATCCATTATTAAATCAAACACCGATAAAATAATATAAAAAGTCAAGATATTTCATAATTTATACATTAGGCTTAATTAGTTGAACCAAGAAAACATTTGCGATGGTAATAAATTAGAAACCCTAAAGGCTACAATAGGCAGTGCGAAACAGGTACAGTCATTTAAACAGTGCCTCTTTGCTATCACAGTTAAACAATGTTAAGTTTTAAGCAACACATTTGAAGGATGTGTTTATAGTTATAATGCCTAACATTGATCGATGATAAGTTTATAATATTATGCATGTTAACAGGTGTTAAACCTGCTAATGATACACGTTGTGCCCAGCAATAACCACCACAACAATTTCTAAGACGTGATGCGATGCATTGCAGAAGGGCAAAATAGATTTTGTCATCGTCCAGCAAACACATTATGTTAAACTAATGCCCATTTAATGTTGGCCTACTGTCTACGATGTTGTGACAAATATCAAACAAACATTAGACTAACGTCTTGTGTTTGCCAAGAAGCGTCGGTGTGAACAAACGACCAGTATTTATAGAATATTATTAGACAACAAATAACAAAATACAGCTTAAATTCAGTTGGCAATATGACTTAGGTTGATGAAAGAAAATTCTTGCCATCACATAACTCCGTCAATTAACACTTCCAAACCGCCACAAATATTTATAATTGTTGTAGATTAATTAAACAAGTGCCATATCGAGTTTGAAAACACCTTATGAAAAAACACTATTGTACATCAAACTTACTCATTGGTTGGGATAATTTCTAACCTAATTTGAAACCCTCGACAGAAAACATAATTACGAACATTTAGACAGAATCAAAATAGGTAATTGCCCAGTCAATGTATATTACTACAACATATCTCTCATATTTCTTAAACAAAAAAACTTTCTATTTTATAAAATGTGACAACCTGGAACTATTATTATCCGAATATACTTTTTTCCTTTTTCGTATCCCATGTCAAGCTGCATAAAAGTTTTTAAAATGCACATTAAGTTATGATATATCATGAAGTATATTGCATTTCATAACTTTGTGCAAGGAATACATTATAAGGACAAAGAGCTATTCGCAAGCGCAAGCTCAAAAGCAATAAGCGGACAATAATACTGATATGTGGAGTATATGCCTATTATTTACCAATCAGAAGTGACTTATTGCAAGCAACTGTTACAAATTGTAGAAGCTTCTTTGCTTTTCTGTATATAACAGGATTGTTCGAAAAAAAGTTATGTGTTCATAATATTTGTGTCAGATGGGATACAAATGTTATTTTCACTTGAGTGCTTAAAAATTACCACCATATAAGAACAGTAGATGTCACAACCCTAATCCCACAAATTGCAACCAAATCTAACCACTGTTATAAGGTCACACCTTTTCATAGGAGATTGCCTTGGCACTCAATCCCTGACACCAGGTCACACACTCTAATTACTTAATATTCACCTTGATTATCACATTAAAACATTCACTTCATGCTTACAGCAAGTCCTGGCAATTGGGTATGTTAAACTAAACACACACACTAGTATTTAACCTGCACCATGTTTAAAAATATTTAAACATCGTATACAAATTTCAGGGATAGATTTCACTTCTATTTCTGGTTTAAACCTTACATGACATCGATACACCGCTGATTCAATGTGTAGAGTTTACTGCACAGCACGCTATTTTTTTTATTCAAATAACATAGAAAGTGTGATTAAGCTGCTAACGCTTACTTATTATCATGTTTTTTTTTAATAGCTTTAAATTCTGTTCCATTAAACATATCTTAAATGCATAGCGACTAGGGCACTAGTACGAGCTTGTCAGACTATCTTCAACAAACAACATTATTAAATAAGCACCAGTGTATCAAATATTGTAAATGTACATTTTAGGTAAAGTGGAAATTAATGTAACATACCTTAACATTGTCATTTATAGCAAGTGTAAATTACTTATTAACAAAGCTGATAGATAATAGTGTATATTATATAATGTACCTAAAATGAGAATAATGACACTATCAACCACAAACACTGCTTAATCAAGTAAACACCTACGGTAAAAAGAGAAAGAAACAATGCACAAACTAAGAATTCTTTAAAGATTTTATTTAATATCTTCACCTTATCTTTACCTTACAGTTACTTAAAAAATATTATTTTTGAACTGAAAGCTATTGATCGGGGATCGCGCTGTATGGATTAAAGAAAGTATGTATACAGACAAGTGTCTAATTGACAAACTGAACAGATTAACTGACCACAACAATATAATTTGTCTGTAGACGTCAGATTCCAACGACTAAAGTCGCTCCCGGCGCTGTAAGAGTAAAAATATTTCTAATGGCCGTAGACCCATAACATTGATATTCAAATGAATCAGAAAGAGCTAACGAAGACATTAATGATGATTTCAAATTAAAAAAAACCCCATTTGTTTGCGATGTTTTTTTTCAAATTAATTCAACGCTTAAAGAGTTAAAACGTTTCAGTCAAATAAATAACCATTAAAATGAATACAATTTGCATTGGTCCTCCAGCCTTCAATTTGCGAGGTGTCAATTTTCTATAAATAAAAATACTTTTCATAGTTTGAAGCAAAAATTATTGTAGAATACAGGGGCTAGAAATTTTTTACCTATGAAAGAAAAAAATCAGTTATCTACAAACCTAACCATTGTCCTGCTGACTTGTTCCCAGTGTATTTTTCGTCATTTGAAGCTGGAATTGCTAACGCAATTTCCAGCTTCAAATGACGAAAAATATGACTTTTTATGAAAAATAAACATGTGTGATAATTACCTTTTTGATTAACTTAGCATCTATCACAAACTATTTTATGGATTTCAGTGTCATTTTTACGGCTCCAGCAGCACAACGGTTGACACATCGTTTGAACAGTATGACGTGTCTTGTTCTGTTATATTGAAAATAATAATACTACATTTATCTTGTTCTGTTCTCTTAAAATAGCTGACATATAAACAAAATAACAAAAATACAACACATTCATTATATAAGGGTCAACAATAAAGATGATATGATTAATGGGTGACAAGCTTGTAACTGAAAGACATGGGGAATACTATGCCAGGCCGAGGGTGTATGGTACTATGCCAGGCCGAGGGTGTATGAATGTGTACTATGTTCCAACCACCACAACCAACAAAAGTACTGCAGTGCTCATCAAACAACAATTACTGCAAACTTAACCCTTTAAGCTCACGATGCATAAAGGCATCATTTTACATCCCCGAAAACCGACTAAATTCTCGTACGGCTAGGGGTTTGAGAAAGAAAATTTTCATGAAACTGTTTTACCAGTACATGACAATTCTCGTTAATTTGTCACCCTCTTCAAGTTATCTTAATCCACTACAAGTCGGGAATTGCGACAGCAATTCGCGGCTTGTAGTGGATGAAGATGACAATGGAAAATTCAGGCTTGAAAGGGTTAAAGCAGTTACTGCTGCTTGTGGATTGTACATTATCCATACAATACTAGGGCCTTCTTTATGTATATAAAACCCTGGAGGAGTTGCCAGTGATGAAATATTAACACCTACTCCAGCTACCAGTCACGGATTTTTGTGGTGATTTCTTATTCAATTTCCACAAATTTTCATCAATTTTTGCAAGCACTGTTTTGTAATCTTCTGGCAACAAGTTCTACATACCATTCAACCTAAAATTAGTCTCTATAACGTGTTTAAAATTGTTAGTTGTGTGGTCACATTATCAATATGTAAAATTGTATTATTGCCAAGTACACTGAGTACAACTTGCGAAGTACTGATTTTTCCGAATTGTCGGGTAAAGGTGAAAAAAGGCGTGTAGAGAATTTCAAAGCTAAAATGTTGATAATGACCAAGTCGTGGCGAAAAATCATGTGCTGGTGGTCATAATTGTGTAGACTCCAGGCTCTGATAGAAGTAGGCAATAACAGCTGCAGTGCCTGAATCGCTCTACAGATCAGATGAACACACATTTTGTCAATTCCTTCCCCAGAAGGACTTATGCACTAATCCTTGATGGCATCGTAAAACAATATTTACTATTATAATAAATACATGTCTAGTATCAGCTAGTGTTATTTAGCCAAGGCTGACACAACAGGAGTCACCTGCCCTGTGCCTTGCTGTACCTGCTGTTGTACCTGTCCCGTGCCTTGCTGTACCTGCCCTGTGCCTTGCAGTAGCTGACCAGATGGCTGCGTTAACTGTGGTAGCGCACCTGGTGCATGTAATGATACCTGGCTCGTCGTGGTTTGTGGTATTTGGTGGCCGGCTGGTTGTGGGAGTTGACCTGTGGTTTGATGCGGCAATTGGGTTGTAGCTTGATGTGCTAGTTGACCAGCAGCTTGATGTTGTAGCTGGGCCGTTGTTTGATGTGATACTTGCCCTGTGGCTGGATGTGTCAGCTGGCCAATAGCTTGATGACCGGCAGTCGGCTGTGATAATTGACCTATGTTTTGATGTGTTATCTGGCCTGCAGCTTGATGTTGTAGGCCTACTTGACCTGAAGCTTGATGTTGGAGTTGCCCCGTAGCTTGATGTGTTACTTGGCCAGTAGGTTGATGCTGTAATTGCCCGGTCACATGATGTTGTACTTGCCCTGTAGCTTGATGCGCTAGTCCGCCAGATGGCTGTGCTCCCATCTGGCCCACGGCGTTACTCGCCACCATATGTTGACCGACCATATCATTGGGCAACATACCGACAGGCTGATTGCCATGGATTGGAATGCCTTGTGTGTTAACAGCCTGTCCCAGTACATGCTGCTGGGAGAATCCTATGCCCATATATGGCAAATTAGGATTTAGCTGGTTTGTCATGGCCATACCCGGCACAGAAGCTTGTTGTCCTGGGAACTGTGAATGCGCTCCAGGATGATATTGTGCCGTCGGCATCACACCGGGTAACTGCTGTGGTAAACCAGGCATCTGCTGAGAAAACTGTCCTGTCAGTGGATTAGGCATGCCAGAGGCTTGAAATAAAAGCTGCTGCTGTAACTGCTGTTGTTGTGCCAGCTGCTGTTGCGCAAGATATTGGATTAACATAGCATTTGGTTGCTGAGGAAGAATATTAGTCTGACTAGGAGGAATTAGTGATTGGCCAGCTTGTTGATTAGCCTGCATTAGTGACTGCCCTGTGGTGGCTTGTTGTGGTAAGTGGGAGGTGCCAGCCGTGGCAGCCACGTGCGATGAGCCAGCTGTGGCAGCCACGTGCGACGAGCCAGACTGTTTTCGCTGTGTTTTTGGGGAGGTTTGTGGAGTGTCAGCCTTGTTGTACGTGTCAGCGTAATTGGAGAACGCCCTCTGGTCCTTAAGGCTTTGTGTTCTCTTCAGAGCTTTCGCCACTTCCGCAGAGAGTGTCGTAGCATCTGTCTTTTTATGAATACTGATTGGTAATGTCATTGTACTGTCTATCACTTCACCATGGGCTGCGGCGGCTTGTAACATTTGCCCGATCCCTTGAACTGGCATCTGAGGATCCGACATACAGCGATCTTTGATGGCTACATCCATAGCGTATGACTGAGCCGGAGCAGCTCCCTTACCTGGCAGTACAGCACCAGGTGCCCCATCTGAGTCTGGCTGTGATCCTATCATATCAGACGCTGGGGACGGTGTCCTTGTGTAGTTAACATTATCTCTCAGGTATCGCTTACCAGGAGGTAATCCCACAGGTCTCTTGAGCGGATCCTCAGTATCGGCTGACTCGTTACTAATAGCGCTTGTCCCAGGCTGTGCCCCAGGTATCTGTGAGACCGGCTGTACAGGCTGAGACATCTGGTGTAACGCAGCAGGTGTCTGCTGCAGCATCCCCGGGCGCGTCACTGGTACACTGTATTCACCCGTGCGAGTAACGGCTCCACTGTACTCAGCCACAGTCTGCGCCTGCCACATGCCTCGTCCTGTTGTACTATTGACGGGTAGTCCTGTGACTGTATCGAGCTCCTCCGTGCTTAATCCGGCCTGTACACTGGCATCCTGCTGCTTCACAGCATTAAACTGATTATTCACTTCAGAGAAGAGCTTCTGCCTCATGTGAGTGATATAAGTTTGTGTTTCTTGCTGGTGCCTTGTCTTTGCCAGAAGAAGTTCATTCTGATGTCTAAAAAACAAGCATGTCATTAAATCAATAGGTGAATACAAATGATAAGTCTACCGTAAGTGACTTGTTATAATACTAGTCTTTTTATTCTGATCTAAAATCACAACACAACTCTTTTATGTCGCTTCAATTTGGTAGAGAGCTAAAGTGGAATAGGATACATGGCAATAATTTCGACTCTTCAATTTTTTCTGTGCCAATTAGTTCATAGACATAAAAATTATTTTTATGGAACACAAGACCATCATGAAGCAATGGGTTATGACATACCTCAACAGCATAGCTTGATATACGGTATCTGCCTGAAGAGACTGATGGATTAACATCTCAGGGGGGTATCCTAGAGGTAATGGTGACAGCTGTAAAAGAACATCATACCAACATTATATATACATCTCAGGGGGGTATCCTAGAAATAATGGTGACAGCTGTAAAAGAACATCATGCCAACATCATATATTCATCTCAGGGTTATACCCTAGAGGTAATGGAGACAGCTGTAAAAGAACATTATAGTAACATTATATATACATCTCATGGGTATACCCTGGAGGTAATGGAGACAGCTGTAAAAGAACATTATAGTAACATTATATATGCATCTCAGGGGGATACCCTAGAGGTAATGGAGACAGCTGTAAAAGTACATTATAGTAACATTATATATGCAGCTCAGGGGTATACCCTAGAGGTAATGGAGACAGCTGTAAAAGAACATTATAGTAACATTATATATACATCTACAATGATCAGCATTAGACTAACATAGAGACCATTGATTATGAACATAACTTTTTATAATGAAGCTTCATTAAATTCACCAACATTTAGCCAGCTATTACTTCTCATTTTCTAGTCGGGTGAATTTTCTTCTTCTTAAAGCTATATTTTCACGTAAAATTTTTGGATTTAATAATACACCTGGACCTATAGTGAGGCCCAACATAATGTTGGGAGCTAGATCGGTTGTGAAGAACATTAAATTTACAAAGTTTTACACCTAAAAAAATAGCCAAACATGAATAATAATTTGAATACATTCCTTTCAAGAATAGTTTTATCTGTTAGCCCAGCTGACTATTTTATTGTAATGATTGATTGCAATTCTGACTTTAATTTCTGTTTTTTTCACTTATACAGCATCATTCCCCATGCCATTTTAAATGTTTTCTTTTTTAGTATACTCTAGATCAGCACCAGTTACAATAATACAAATCTGTCGTGTGCATAAGCCTGTAAATCCATAAAATACATTGCTAGCTCATGATAGCTGAATAAAATGACAACTAAAAGTCAAATCAGTCAGCTGGAAATATCCCAATCTTAAAATGACATGTCCCATTTTTAAGATACCCTTTATGGAGAATGTTAAACACACCTTTTTTAATCATATTGTATAAATTACAGGTGAAGTGTTTTTATCAAGCTCCCAACATTATGACATTATAGTTTGATGTGTAATATTGAATCTAACCATTCTACGTTAAAATATAGCTTTAAGGTGAGAATCTCCACACTAGTTTCCCCCTCACCCTTTAACCGCCGGTGCCGATTATATTCGTTTTTACAGTTTTTATTAGCGCACAGCATATCAGCTTTTAAACATGTTAAGATAAAACGTGACATCAATCAGTAAGATTTGAAAATAGCTGACCTCTGAATAATTTTTAATCACTTGGAAGTTGTGGATCACGCCAGCGAGACACAATTTCAAGTGAGTAAAAATTCCAATTAAATAATTTGTCGGTTAAAGGGTTACGCTGCTAATCAAGACTATGGTGTTTTTTTTAACCTTCAAACGATAATTTGAAAGAGAAAAGAGCATTAAGAATGCTAGACTGGCATATGTTTTCATCCAAAAATTGTACAAATACGAGTAATATTTACCACTTGAAGTTGCGGGTCGTTGTAGCGAGACACAACTTCAAGGGGGCAAAAAATTAGGTTATTCAAATTTGTGCTTAAAAGGTTAATGTGAATGAAAATGAGAAGAATCGCTTTAATGGTCAGATGGTTTTAGCTTAATCATTGGTGAATTTTCAGACACATAAATATTGGATAACATTTGGAGAATATTTAGATAAAGTCATAATTAAACAGTATAGCTTGACGCGGTCATGAGGGGATAAGAAGGTGGAGAAAGATATAAATCTAATAAGTGGATGAAGTTGAGGAATCTTATAATACATTATAATACATTGAATACAAATATATCTATGCATTAAAAGTAGTTCTAAGAAAGATACATACTGAAAAATTGTGCAAGTACAAGGAAATTAAATTGATGACAATTACATATCTATAAAATAGTGAGCCATGGTTTAAAGACGCACACAAATATTATTATTAGTGTATTATATTTAGTCAAATAGCGTGACCCCACGAATATACGCAATATTTTTTCTTCCACATGTCGCATTGGTAACAAATGTATTTTTTTAAAGGGAAAATCTTGGACTACAAACACATACATATTATTCAAAAAAGAGACCAGAGGCTTGCATCGCTTTACCAGGCAAACATGGGGCAGACGAGGCAGTTGTCTCGTCAGTATTTTCCCTCTTTTCTTACATACTATATTGTCAGAGCTGATAATTGCAGTTGAGATGAGGTTGAGAATAAGGTGTCTGTATATAGGTTGCAATGTGGGTGTATCTATAGTGTGTCTGGCCAGACATATTAGCCTGTATTGTGTGTGTGGGTGGCTGTATCTGTTTATATGTTGTAATGTAGGTGTGTCTAGCAGTCTGTGTCTGGCCAGACAGATTAGCCTGTATTCCTATATAGGCTGTGATGTAGGTGTGTCCACAGTGTGTGGGTGGCTGTATCTGTTTATATGTTGTAATGTAGGTGTGTCTAGCAGTATGTGTCTGGCCAGACAGATTAGCCTGTATTCCTATATAGGTTGTAATATGAGTCTGTATAAAGTATGTGGGTGGTTGTATGTGTATAGAGGCTGTAATGTGGTGTGTCTACAATGTGTGTCTGGCCGGACAGATTAGCCTGTATCCCTATATAGGTTGTAATATGAGTCTGTCTAAAGTATGTGGGTGGTTGTATGTGTATAGAGGCTGTAATGTGGTGTGTCTACAATGTGTGTCTGGCCAGACAGATTAGCCTGTATCTGTATATTATAGGCTGTAATGTGGGTGTGTCTACAGTCTGTGGGCGTGTCTACAGTCTGTGGGTGTGTCTAGCATTTAAATCTGATTTGATATTTCACTCCTCTGATTCATGTCACACACAGTGATCTTTGACCTGGCTGTATAAATGTACACACTGTGAAGGCGTGGTGAACGATAGAATTATCTTGTCACAAATAAGCAGACAACAGACAGGGTCATCTGAGCAATTCCAACTAAGGACGTGTTGAGCCTTGTCTAGGGGAGATGGTGATTACAATATTTGGTACATCTTTTATTCATTGCACAACAAATAATACTTTGATATGTAATAAAATTATAATCATAATGTATCAGAGCATCTTGTTTAAGAGAGGGGGGGGGGGGGGTTAAACTAAATGCAGAACTAAACATAGACAATAACTAGTCTAGACAAGCAAGGATGGCGTCTAAATAGCAAACATGACATGTTGACGAGAGGTTGATTTGATGTTGGGCCACCGTCTACGACTCTGGTCCAACATCAACCTCACGTCACTGTCTTGTATGGTTAACCTTAACTCTAACCCTGGGTAACTAGGTTTCAAGCATGCCAGGTAACAGAACAGCTACGCATAATATACAAAAAACTTACACACTGTGTCTCGCAGGTTGGCTCCAGGAGTTACTCACTAATAGAAGTTTTATTGTAAATGTAGGATAAATATAAGTACTTAAGGATAAATCTATATGACAGACACATCTACCATTATAAATATCCCAACCCAAATGTCCAAGCCAAAGGAACATAGAAAGAAAAGATCAGGTCAAAATATGCTTTATAATTTATATTTCACAATAACAAGACCTGTGTGACTGAATAAACATACTGTACTTCACATTATATTATGCAATTAAATTAATTTAAAAGTGCATCGAAAAATGGGTGTGGGCGACTTGTCGTCACTGCATCTATGCCAATGCCTTTATTATTTTTATGTGACAAATATTTTTTGGCCTTAGCCAAGATTGCATTATGTTGCCCATTCACATGATTTAATGTCTCTGATGCTATTTAATGTGTATGACGTCCACCAATAATATTTTTTAAATTTATTTTATTGTTCTATTTTGTTCTATATATAATTGGCAATAAACGCCAATACCCTCTAGCACTAGGCTGGGACTGGGGGGGGGGGGGGTCCCTTATTAAAAGCCCAGTGGGGTTTGTCGTCAAAAAAAGTTATATCAATAGTAGTGCATTGATGGGCTTTTTGGTCCATTAATAAACAGAAAATGAAAAAAAAAATAGACACACAAACAAACCATCAAAGCAAACAAACAAACAAAGACATACATGAACACACAATATTGAAAAATTATAGTTCCTAAAAACAAAAATATTAAATTCGAAATCAACTTGTTTCACTTATATTGAGACCCTTATATTGCGCATCTGTATTAAATAGCTGATTGTGGAAGATTTTAACTATCATAAACATGTACTAAATTTTCTAGATATATCAATATTGTGTGAAAATGAATGGTATTTAAAGACCACCGATTGCAACCACAAGACAACCACACAATGTTAATCCTTTACTTTCTAGTGACACAAATGTTGTCCGTTTAACATAAAATTTAAATTTCAAAACTGCATTTGATATTGGGATATTGTCAATAAACTGTCCCAAGTATGTCACTATCTTTGTTTATAGGTCATATTAATATAGTCAAGATAAAACAATACCTTTTCTTTTTAAGTAGACATCTGATTCGTAATTATCATCCACTAAATGTAAATCATTACTTTTCGTATTATATATATTAATATGTTTTTTTATAATTTTTTATGGTGTTGTAAATATTTAGAAAAAAATTATCACTTTACTGCTATGGTGACCGTGTACTAAATTGAATTATCCAGAAGTTTCAATGTTTAAAAATGCACCCACCAACACATGCAAAACATATAACAAAAAACAGGTAAAATAATGACGTAGATATCTGTGAAAACTTGTATTGTAACTGACCTGCAGCGTAGAGGCTGCAGCACATGCCAAGGCTGTAAAGCTGCCTACAGAACTTCCAATGCAGGCCGTGGGACTCACTGCATGCTGAGGTCTATCATGTTTGTTAGAGGACGGGGGAGTCAAAGCAGTGGGAGACACTGGGCTCATCTCATGCACGGACAGATTGCGTTTTTGTAGCCGTGCATGCTGGGAGGTATTATATAACAACATACTATCAGATTTTCTACGGGTAGCCGTGTTGGTAGCGGGGCATGTTAGAAGCATTTGTTGGGGTCTAGGTTGGGCTACATTAGTACGCTGGGAGGTGGTGGTTAGGGGTTGAGTGGGGGAGGTTAGAGTAGGAGCACAATGAGATTTTAGCGGAGACAAACACCGGGGTTTAGATACAGGACAAGATAGAAGAGAAGGACGGGATTCCAGAGAAGATATAGACACAGTCAAAGAAGCGCAACTCACACTGGCAATGTCACTGGGTAGCATGCTAGGGAGACCAGGTTCTCCCGTGGAAGAGGAAGGAATGGTGACTAGTGGCTGCGTCACAGTGGTAGACACAGTGACCGGGGCACCGTCTGTAATAGGACTTGAGTTAGCGCCACAGCTAGCAGCAAGCTGACTGGTAGTAGCTGCTATATAAGCATTCACAACGTCTCTGTTTGTGGAGCCGTTCAAGGCTTCCCCATCACGACGTACATTCAGTAACGGCAATGCCTTGGAATCAGATGTTGGTTGAGGAGTTGGAGTACTGCTAACTGATGACAAGCCGTCTTTAGAGTCAGACTCGGAACTTATCACTGTTTCTTTCACAGTCGTCACAAGAAAACGCTTTTTAGATTTATTTTTCAGTGTTTTTTTGGAAATTTTCTTTTTTTCCTTTGATGTTCCTTTTTTATCCACCTCCTTATCAACAGCAGAAGCAACGTTTAAATCACTTGTAGTACCCCCCTCTGTTTTCTCTCTTGTTTCTTTTGTGTTGTCAACAGTGTCTTCACCAGTTTGCTTGGCAGTATCTTCACTTCCTTTGATATCATCATCGACTTCTTTGTTTTCATCCACAATTTCCTTGATGTGCTCAGCAGTATCCTTCTCATCGGAAGTATTTTCATTGACAGCTTTTTCTACATCATGTTTCTCAACCTCCAGTACACTTTCTGTAGCATCTTTCGGTTTAAAATCTGGTGGTTTATCTGCTTTATCTACTTCGGGAGTCAGGGGATCATTACTGACAGCAGTCACAGAGAAACGTGAAAGCTTCTTTCTTTTTTTCAGTGGCATCTTCCTAGGTTTAGTCTCAGTGGATACATCTGAGAAAACCTTCACACCATCTTTACCAGATGTATCTTCCTCTTTCGGGTGTACTTTATCCTCTGCAATGTCATGGTCAGATGAAGTGGGCTGTTCTTTAGACGTTGTAAAACTGATTGTTCCTGATGTGGAGTTCACAGTACTATAGCCAGAGTCCCCCACAGGAGGTGGCGCTAGCTCAACACTAGAAGCGGGACCTAGCTCTACACCGGGTAGCTTTCCTATGTCGGGATCGCTATCAAGTATTGTATCAGCAGGTTGTGGTATATCAGGCACCATATTACTGGACATATGAACCTGCGGTGCTATTACTGGTAGCTCGGGCATCATATTACTGGCAACAGGTTGCTGATTGACTATCATACTCTGTGTAAGTGGGTGCTGTGGAGGAGACAGAGGGATAAATGCCGGAGAAGTGATATTACTCCCCATTACCGGGTGTGTATAAGGGTTATGAATAAGCCCCGCACTCAGCTGATCGGCTACTAAACCCTGCGGCATGATCAATTTACGAGGGCCATGCAGTTTCTCTATCAATGCTTTCTCAAGATGCTTAATGTCCTGTGAAACTTCTTTTTTAGGTTTCACACCTGTCGCTGTCATTTCTGTCATGCCAGTTGACACCCTGACTCCTGCACTGTTACTGACCGCCGTTGGGAACATAGACATCCCAGTCACACTATGTTGTGGAGACTCCTGAGTCAGCATTTGTCCCGACCCGCCAGTTAGTAAACCCATATTATGTATCTGCTCATAAGTCAAATCCCCGTAAGCTTTCTTAACAGGTAGCTGCATGGAAGATGGTAGCTGCATGCTAGATTGATTCATTAGAGGTTGCTGCACTAGAGGTTGCGGCATTAGCAGCTGCTGAAGATATTGCTGCTGAGATTGATACAGAGACTGCTGATAAAGGGATGGAAACTGCTGCATCAGCATCTGATTATACTGTATTTGTAGTAAAGGATTTTGTAGTGATTGCAACTGAGCCAGCTGCTGAAGCTGAGTCATCTGCTGCTGCTGTTGAAAAGCAGTGAATTGTGATGTCAGCATTGCAGGATTAATATTAGCGGGATATGTGCCGGTTGCGGAGGGTTTACCCATCATTTGTTGAGGGGCATTCTGCAGACCAGGAGGCATGTTAGCAGTATGCTGTTGTGGAAGCATGGGAGGGTTACCTGGCTGGTTAAGCAGTTGCCCACCTTGATAGTTCACACCACCTGGGACTTTTTGGTTTGGAAATAATGCAGATTGCGTAGCAGGATGACTTAGTGTGGGTGTATGCATGCCAGACATTGGCATACCGTGCTGTTGCTGTATCTGACCTGGGTATTGTGGTTGGGGTTGTTGTCGCTGTTCTTGTCGTTGTTGCATTGATTGAGGTGCAGCTATATATTGTTGGCTTCCACCCTGAGGAATAGCTCCCCTCTGATCGTGTTGACTAGCAATAGCTCTAGAGTCTTGACCAAGCTGTGTTTGTGTCATTAAATTACGTTGATCTTGTATACTTTGAGTTTGTATTACATTGTGTCTTTGTTCCAATAAATTCTGCGGTTGAACTTTCTGTTCTTGCGCTGCTTGTGTTTGTATTACATTATGTCGCTGTTCCTGGACACTTTGTGGCTGCCCCTTCTGCTCTTGACCAACTTGTGGCTGAATGGCATTATGTCGCTGTTCCGGGGCATTTAGTGGTTGTCCTTTCTGCTCCAGACCAGCTTGTGTCTGGGTTACATTTCTTCGTTGCGCTTGTGTTACATTGCTTCGCTGGTCTTGCATATTTAATGGTACGTTACTTTTCTTTTCTGCCACACTTTGTGTCAGCGTTGCAGGCTGGCTAGCTATAGGTGTTTGGATAGGGGGATGAGATGGCATAGCGTGCGCTGATTTCGTGGAGACTATGGTAGTTAGTGAAGGAGTACTGGCTAGCGTGGTGATGACACTAGACTGAGTGACTGTAGTACTACTAGCACTGACAGACAGCGATGCCATAGAGCCAGTAGCAGTGTCAGCCTTGTCTGATGTGCTGCTGGCTGTTACAGGTGTGTCAGCGGCAGATACCTGCGTCACCGGAGTCTTAGTATCACTACCACCTTCATCAGCCATAGGTTCAGATAAGGCTGGATCTACAGCAGGTGACATCTCGCTAGTGGCAGACGTTAGCTCATCAGGGGTAGCACAATCCACTGTACTGATTGGCTTCACATTGCTGTCAGTAGTGGTAACATTTACTTCATTCTTCACAGCCACGGCTGCAATAGGCTCATTTTCATTGTCACTTTTAGATGTGATTTGCTCCTGCGCTACCGTTTCTGCAGTGATCTTATCAGGGGAGGATACAGAAGGTTCTGCTTGTTCCTGAGAACTGCTGCCTGGCGAGTCAGATACAGGAGGTTGCGATTTTAGGGTGGATGTGGTATCATCTGTAGTCTTTTGTTGACTATCACCAGATAACGCTGGCAGTGATGGTTCCGTTACGGTGATATCTGATGTGGTGGTTATTGCGGATGTGGTGGGTATCATAGAGACACTGGTCACTAGAGGCGTGGATGGCAGTGATGACGGTACACTGCCTGGTGTGGCCACACGACTGTCAACACCATCAGGGATATAAGCCTTATCACCTGGCTTGGCTTTTGGTCCAGTCAGCTGATCTAGTTTCTGCTTCAGGTTTTCAAAATCCATCCCACCGAGCTGCTTGGCTCGGCTAAGTGTGCTCTCTTGTGATGTCGGTCCACTTGATAACTCACATTGCGTTACCTCTCCATTCTTCTGCTGCTGCATTTGGCTGTAACCCTCTGGTTCCACGCTCGTCTGTCGAGACGCAGACACAGATCTGCTCCCCGCATCTCCCTCTTTAGATTGTCCTTCGTCAACAGTTGTCACAGTAAACTTGTGCTTCAGAGGACTTTTAGAATCTAGGATTTCCAGCGAGTCTGCTTTGGTGAGAGTATGAGTTGAAGCATCAGGCTGCTGTAATGAGGTTGTCGTAGGCGGCATCTTCACGGGCGATCCCAAATGTGAAAGGGGCAATTCTTTCTCACCCGATTTCGAGCTTGTGGCACTACTTGATGCTGCAACATCCCCGACAGGTTTCTGTAAAAAAAGGGTTTAAGCACACATAAGCAAACTTATGTGGAGTAAAAGTAGGATAACCATAATCACAAAGTGGTCCCTAGAAAGGGGTCTAGCGACATGTGGGTTCTGCCAAAAACAAATAATACCATCACTGCGCATCATCAATTCAATTAAAAAATCCTTAAATATGCTGATTGGCATCATAACGACCACAGTAATTCACATGGATATGGCTGATGGTTGAAAAAGAGGACTTTTTTGCATTTCCAAATGTACACAAATGCATTTTAGGCATTTTTTTAGGCCAATGAAAAAAGCAGAAATCTGCAAATGTGTGAAACTCCCACATCCCTGATAATGTAATATTGCGAAAAATAAGTCGGTATAAATTTGTGAATTGAGGTACAGACCCAAAAGAGCTTAAATAAGCATGCTCTTTACTTCAGATGGATGTCTTAAACTGCTACAAGATATTATAGCAATTTCACCTTGATGAATTTAATGGGAAAATATATATTTTTTTCTTAAAAAAAAAAGGAAATGGTCATGAAAGGAGTGTAGTTTAACTACAAGACTCCGAAATGCTCCGAATTTCCAATCCTATTTAATTTTTGCAGCAGAACATGATACTAAATGTATTGTGTTCTGTCAATAATTCGAAAAAAACTGTAATATTCAAATGAAGATGTTGATTGTAAATAGTTCAGAATTCCTCCAAGTGATAGGGTTACCAGAATAAATTGTAACTCAAACATTCCGTTCCATAACAAAGTGAACAAAATAAGCTAAGCTCTGGGATTAGATAAATGTAACAAATAGAAGTATAACTTCAGCAAACAACACTCCCTTAAACTACAGTTTGAACAAGTGTGTGCTGTGTCCCCATTAATCAGACAGATAGAACCTTTCAATGTACAGGAAAAGAAACAAGACCAGGTGCTATAAGGAGAAATATAACAATAGTCGAGGGAACAAAGAGTTTTCAGACAAGCACTTTAACAGTGGAATTGTGCATCATTTGTTTTAGTCAATTTAATAAAATTGGGACTTGATCATCAATATATACCTACAGAATGCATATTGGAATAAAGCAAATTGTAGCTTGAAAAAAGTGTTTGCTTTTATTACTTTGATTTTTTAATCTCTTTAAATTTGAATAATCTGTCTGATTATTGTGATCACATACACAACAATTTACCTTTGACCCTTTGAGACTTTACCTGGGTATCGGAGTCTATGGTGTCTGTGGACATGCGTCGGTTTATGGTTGGACTCAGTACGGGAGTGTCTGCTGGGAGTACTGGTGTGGAGGTGGTGCTGGATATCGCGGACACGGGTGTCGAGGAGGCTGTAGCGGCAGACACCTTGGTCTCTGCGGCACCTACCACAGATGTTTCAAGTGTATTAGCTGATTCTTCCCGTCTGGCTTCAGCTACGGCCGCAGACTGAGCCATCGCCTCAGCTGCATCAGGATTCTCTTTCACAAAGTGAATAACATCTGCCACTTGCTCCTTCAGCCATTGACCGTGCTCCTTAGACAACAAGTCCTCTTCAATCTGATAAATAGTAAATATATAGTCATGAGTAATAATAGTTATCATTCTGACAAAATTGATAAGGAAATAGAAAGAAATTTTTAATTTAATAGCATCACAGTAAAGCCAACAATTTACTAGTACTTGCTGTATTTATTTATAGTTATACATTTGCAATGATTTTGGATGGACATCCAAAACAATTCATTGTCATCCATATCATCAGCGATAAAAATGCAGTAAAGATAAATATCCCTGTGAATGGTGTCAATCAAACTAAGGATTAATACCACATTTAAACAAGAGGCCAGCCGGCCACCATAATTCCCCACCCCCCAGTTTGCAATGTTTATTACAGATATTAAAGTCAGTGATGGCTGCAAGTCTGCCATTTTAAATTTGATCAAGTTGAAATTTTGAAGGGCATAGGCCTATCCCTCCGTGAAACTGCACATTTTGTTCTATAGTAATGGTCTAGCGTACCCGGTATGACTGGGCCGCCTGACTCATTTACTGTGAGAGGCCCAGTCACACTGACCGCCATTTTGTTTACACAGCCAGCTGTGTAAAAACGAAACTCGCGCTGCCTACCAAAAAACTCGGATGCCGAGAAATTGAGACGAATATTTCAAGCTCCTATGAAAACTAGGTCATTTTCAGTAGGCGTAAACTTGTGATCGTATTGGAAATATCAAATTTAAAAATGGAGGTCACTGTGTCAGAGCCTTGCGATGTCATCAGGGTAGGTCTAGCGATATATATTTAATATTTGAATGAATAAAGATATTTAGCCAAGAGATGTAGCTCAAAAATAATAACTCCTAGGGAATGTGTGTGTGCAATATGAAAGAAATCCTCCCATGGGTTTCAGAGATCTGCACCGAGAATGAAAATGTGGACAGATGGAGGGTGACAATGAATACTAGATAATAGTTACTTATTTATACATAATTTTGTATTTTTCCATGGATATTATTCGAAATGCATACATAGACTGAAAACATTATGTTCCATAACTGACCAGATTGTCTGCTATATCAGCGGGTTGATCGTCCTCGAGGTTAAATTTAAAAGAGACGAAAGCGTGTTTTGCGGTTTCCATCTGGCATTCCACCACTTCTCCTTCTTGCTCGAGACTAAGAATGGTGAGTTTAGGGGCCTGTTGCTTGTCAGACGTCTTCTTCCGCTTTGTTTTAGGTCGATCCTTCTTTCTCTTTTCATGTTGCGCTGTACCTTCGACGTCGCTACGAATACAATTCATTTATATCGTGAATATGAAATTCAAATAATCAAATATAAGTTTATTCAGCACCAAGCTATTTTTATCATTTTTATTCAACTCAAGGGAAATAAAAAGGATAATATAACGTCCCTTTGGATACGAAAGGGTGCATGTATCTCAAATAAAATCCCTATCATGATAGAATCTTTTTTTTCATTTCCTTACGTAATTTACAGCTGAACTGATTGACAACTAACCCTTAACTGCCAAATAATTTAATTGGAATTTTCACCCACTTGAAGTTGTGTCTCCCTGCCGCAATCCACAATTTCAAGTGAGTGAAAATTATTCAGATTTGACAAAATGGATGTCAGTTCTTTACAAATCTTTCTGATATATGTCACATTTTATCATGTTTAATAGGTGATACTTCATGTGGTAATAATAAAAAATAAAAAAACAAATATATCCGATACCTGCAGTTAAAGGTTTAAGTCTTTTTTATGAAATCTATCTTAGTAAGTGCCATTCATTTACCACTACGTGCCCTTTATTAGTACAGACCTATCCCTGGCAGGAGTGGCCTGCTCATCGCCGGACTGCTGTACACTGTACACAGCTTGTGACGTGGCCGTAGACGGTGGCTGTATCTGCTGATACGGATTCTGCTGGTATTGCTGTAAGGCCATCGTGTCTACTGGAAACTCCATGTGAGACTGCAAAGGTAAAAGTATGGTTTTAATCATTTGATCACTACTAAAGATAGTTTCAAACAGCCCATAAAAATAGTGTTTTTCACGAAAATAACAGATGCAGTTTACTGGACGTCAGATGTTTCTCTGTTTCAGCATGTTACTAATTCACCTGATGTAATGAATAGAATATCAATGAAATTCATTAAAGAGTTAATGCCATAACAAATTTGTATCTCATATTGATAATTTAATTTAAGTACGGGTGGATGGCCAGAGGCTCTATTGGCCGCTTAATGACTTTGATAAGCACTGGAATTGGCAACTTTGAAGACATAAAGTGTTTTCAATATCAGGAAGATCCAAAAGTAATTGACTCCGTTTAGATCAAGAAACTTTTCAAACACTTGAAGTTGCAGCGAGATTCAATTTTAAGTGAGTGAAAACTTAAATTAATTTCCAGCTTCAACTGACAGAAAATATTTCTATTTATGAAAAAATAGACATTCTTTGTTTATTCACTGAGCAATTACCACATTTCTTTTTTATCACTTTCAGTCGCCACAGATAATTTGATATCCAAGGGCAACCCATTTAATGGGCAAGTCAACATTTTTTATAGACCGTGTTTAGCATTCAAAGGGTTAACAAATTCAATGGTGAATGCAAATGAAATACAGATCACTACCAAAATCAATATTATAGCATTTATCTTATCAAAATAGCTTTGGTTGTGAAAGCAATAAGCGATGGAAAAATCATATTATAATACAATGATATGTAAATTATAAAAAAAATTGTAATCACTGTGCTTAAATTAGGATCAATATTATACTACACTACCGGTATGTCATATAAAATACATTTTCCAAATTGAAATCAACAATCAAGCAGCTTTAAAACTTTTTCTAAGCCTTGGTCTAAAGTGATCTGGATATAACAAATTGTATAATTCAATACTGTATTATTTAAATGACTGCAGTGTGAACATTCTCGGTGTAATTTAGTGTCAGACTAACCATCACCAAACTATTGAGCACATACTGGGTAATAATAGTTAAGTTGTCTAGTGGATAGTCAGTTATTTTAGTCCAACAGATTTTCCAGTTGTGAGTATTAAATAAATTAAAAAATAATTCTCAGTGCAATGTACTTACTTCCATCTACATCTCATTTTATTATTAAAAGATAATTACTTTAATTCTGAGAAACACAATTATAATCCTAGTCTCGGATAACAGCTATCACAAAGAAAGTTTGTCTGTGTGAAATAAAGACAATATTAATACAGGAAGTTGTATATTTTGGTTGTTACAAACAAGCATAATGTATAACGGCAGTAAGTTCCTGAGAGGGTCGGATTCGCTGACGGGGTGATAACGTTATCCCTATGTCCAGCATGGAAGTAAACTAAGCCTCTAGTATCTGAGTATACTTCATGTGTTTTGTAACACTAGTGGTAAATATTTTACACCGATATATAGTACAATCTATTTTTTTTCTTAAATCAATCTCATTTTTAGTCACTTGATAGTGTAGATCGCAGCAGCGAGACACAACTTCCAACTATTACCTGCTGTATCTAAACGCTCAGTGGATCATGCTGTCAATATCCAGATATAGGGTCAAACATCACAGTGATTGAGAGAATGTAGCCCAGTGGCAGATTTACATACAAAATGATTTGTTACACTATCATTAACTGACAATTTTGTATTACATAGTCAGCTCTATATGAATCTATTGCAACGAAACCAATGAAACATAAATTATATAGATGTGAAATGTTATGTATGGGAAGAGCAAGGAGCTAGAGTGATTCGCTGTTAGGTACATATATTTAAAAAGTTATGTGGAAAGGAGACATAATTATAGAAGGAACAATAAGTTGAAATTAAAATATAAAATAAACAGAACCAACAAAAACTGGAAAGATATAATATTAGGTTTGATGTAATGCCTGTCAAATCTTTTTGTAATCAGAAAGATTTGAGAGATTTGTTAGTAGTGGAGCAGTTATCGGTTCTCAGACGGTAATGACATACATAGAAAAAAGTCATGTTAATATGTGATTAACTGATAATCAACTGATTATCTCCACAATTATGAAATAATTTTGTTCCATCGCCATGGCGATTTTACAGTGATGAAATGAGTACAGTCAATAGCATTCATATGCTATTATTACAACCTATAAAACAAAAGGTTGTTTTCTGTTTAGCCTAACCTTTGGATCGTTAATTAAAATTTTCACTCCTGTAAGAATTTTTTCAACTTGTAAACAAAATTACACATTATTCTTGTGGAATAAAAAACATATTTCAAATGAACTCTGAAATGTTTCAATTTGATTTTCATTCATTTGAAGTCGCCAGTTATAGTACTAGCCACACCTTCAAGAGTATGAAAAGAAGGCATGTTTCTGCTTTCGCACATTGACCGTTGAGAACCTTTAACAAAATAGTTGTAGACACCCACCATGGAGTGCTGCAGGATAGGATGTACATTGCTTACTGGGGCGGATCCGAGCAGGGTACAACCGCCCGAACCAGCGGGAATCTACAACACAACACCCTACTCCTAAAGATTTGAGCAGCTACAACCGCCCGAACCAGCGGGAATCTACAACACAACACCCTACTCCTAAAGATATGAGCAGCAACTATCGCCCGAACCAGCGGGAATCTACAACACAACACCCTAAGCCTGGCAAACTTGTCTGTATTTTGCACTTTTTGGTCTAAAGAATTCTATGCTATAGCTATTATATACTGACATGTTTTTTAAATTGATAATTTGTTATTCATTCATTAATTTATTCAATGACTAGTCTTCAATATCACTGTGTTCAAAATCCTGTTGACAATAATTCGTTTTGTTTTACTTTTTATCAAATAAACTATATAAAGATATATGTGTTGTTATGAGCATTACAAAGGCATGAGGCTAAGCTAAGCTGTGATATAGTTTTCCGCATAACTATTGCTGTTGAACTGACACATTGCAATGACTGATATTTACTATAGTGCACTTAGCAAATATTGAACAATAAACCACAGCTATAAAATTTCTTTAAAGTGATAGCATTAGAACAATGAAATGGTTAAATAAGAACACTTAGCAAAACCTGCTGTAGATTTGCCATTTTTTTTAGTATTTTATAATCCAAAGCATAGCATAAAAGATCGATGAAATTTCAAACGAGGTAATCGTAGCTGAGATTGGTGAATATGACCAACTCAATTAATCAAATGGATCAATCACTTTGAGAATACCGGTTTTGTAGAAGAAGCAGCACGGTTTGGATTACTTGTTTGTTTGCAAAGCATAATATCATCTAATAAATTAGGGTAATATTTGCATATATTTATCTCACAAAATTTAATGAGATCAGTACTTTGGCGTCAGGATGTTTTTAGTTAGTAATGAACTCACTTTAGTGACAGTTATGAGATTAATTTATATGGGATCACGAGTACTTAGAGGCAGGGTGACTCATTAATTTGTTGTTGGGAAGAGGGGGAGATGGGATAGATTTATATTGGAGCAGTAGTAGTAGTAAATCTTTGCTTCACGTCACTTTTCGGCACAAAAGGTCTTTTAAGTGACATTGTAATACGATAAAAACGTTGTAGTCAATTGATGAGATGAATGATGTACAGATGATGATGTGAGGGTGGGGGTGATAGGGCATGGTGGGTTATTAAGAGCATATTGGAGCAAGGGTTGGGACTAAAAGGTGGTGGATTGATGAGCTCGTTGGTGCAATAGTGGGTCCAATTTAAAGTATAGGCTGCCATGAGCAGTCACTGTTATAAACCCCTTCTATGGGTGGATACTCTTAGCAGGTTCAAGGGTAGATACTCTTAGCAAGTTCTGTTGTATAGTGCTGTATATTGGAGCATGGAAGGTGTAACATGATTAGAGGTGGTGGAGATAATTAATTTGTTGGTGGTAGAGATTGGATTGATTTATATTGGAGCACCGGTTGGCGTTACCGATTTAGCGGTGGTATGATTCATTAAAAGGGGGGGGGGGGGTTGGAGGCAGACAGTACATGTCTGGGGTGTCTGTGTGTAAGACAGGCACATGTGTAAAAAACAAATCTTCAAATAGTTTGAAGTACTGGATGTACAGATGCTTGTAAAAGGGCAGCAATATATTTATTACAGTGGCAATTGTGGAATTATTATACATATTGGTTATTGGGTGTGGGGTTAATCATATTGTAAATTTCATGGCAAGCTTAGTCTCAACTGACGTTGGTGGGAGGTGCAAAATTAACTAAGGGTCCTTGCAAAGTTAAAAAAAATACAAACATCTAAAAAAATTGGAAGTGGGTGGGTTGGTCCAAGGCTATTTTGGATAGAACATTGGAAAACTAACTTTTCTGTCCATGTCGAAGTTGGTTTCCAAAAAAAATTGGCTAGGGGTGTGGGTGGGTGGATTGAGCTCTATCCAAATTTCTTTTGGTGTCTGGAATTTTTTTAACTTTGCAAGGCCCCTAAGTTGGTGGCAATAGGGATATTATTTATGATTTTGACAGCAGGCAGTGTGATTACTGCTAATGATATTAATAAGATTGACACCAAAATACGAAATCCATTTTAATACAAATTACAATAATGGTGGCAGGTGAGATTATAGGCCTATCTATGGTTCTGCTGCTAATCTATATATGTCAAATAATAAATAAGTAATGTACAAGTGATGAGAGATAGGTAATATGACAGTGTGATGATAATTATTTATTTATGCTGTTTTACGCTGTGTATCATATGATGATACAGCTTGATTTAAATAAAAATTAAATGTTGTTCTGACCAAATGCTGTTCTTATCACATTTAATCTGATTTTGTAACTTTTTGAAGCTGTAATATAATAGATAAATATACATCTCAGGGTATCTTAGACATGAAAAGTGCAGCGCAGATTTGTAAATTGTTTTAACAACTGGGCCTATAGTTATGGAATTGTTGAAAAAAATTGAAAAAAATAAGAAAAGATGACAAATATCTCAACAGAAACTATAAATGCAAACATTTGTTTACATCTAAAAATACGTTTCTACATAGAACAGGATGAGATAAATGGGAACAACAACATAGATTTGTAGCGCGGGGATCGACTTAAGTCGTCAGAATCTGACGTCTGTAGATGTCAGATTCTGACGTCTGAAGTCGATCCCCACACTGTAAGAGAAAAAATATTTCTAATGGCCGTAGACCCTTAACATAGGTATTCAAATGAATCGGAAAGAGCTGACAAAGACATTTATGATGATTTCAAATCGAGAAAAACCCTTTGGTCCTCATTATTTTTAAAAAAATATTCAGCGCTTTAAGGGTCATGCATAACAGTCATTATTGGACATAAAAGGCTGTATCTGCCCCTTCTGAAGGTGGCAGATACAGCCTTTGAAGATGACGATATTTTCTTTTCACTTGGTAGCCAGATAAATTGCATATATATGGCAAGGCATTTTGAGATGATGTGAGCAACTACATAGGTTTTTTTGAGACTTTTCAGCACACCTGAAATGCCTCAGGAGGTTCTCCTGGCCCAGTTTAGCCTATATGTGCACAAAGGTGGCCTAAAGCCCGATTCAATTCATTTCATTTCATTTGCCACATAACACAAAAAAAAATGAGATAATTTTTTTCCAAAGATGTACTTTTTAGTATATTTTTTATATATATTGCCTTTTCTGTTTGATTAACTGAAATAATTTTTGAAAGAATATTTTTGATACTTTTGATTTTATGAAACTTCCAACCTTTTTAACTTTAGTTATGTAATCATATAAATAAAAAAGGCTATGACGTCATAAATATTTGTAACAATGCCACTGGGGGTTGCTTCTCGCATGACCGGTCACATATTTCCTCTTACCTGGTAGCTAGCGGGATTGAGTGGCTGAGGCAAACTCTGATGCATGACCGGGTAATTGTAAGGGTACTGAGACTGCTGCTGCTGCTGCTGTATCTGGGCGGCCAGCAGCTGCTGCTGCTGTGATGACATTGTCATCCCGGGGAGCAGCGAGGGTAACTGCTGCTGCATGGAGAGTGATTGTTGTAAGGTGTTAACGGGGCCTAGGGAGCCAAACGGTCCAGCTCCAGCGAGGGATATCTGCAAGCCACACAGCACACGGCATGCGTTAGTCAAAACACAGCAACTCATCACATAGGGGCAAAGTGCAAAACATAACATCTAGTCAAATTAACCCTTGTGCTGCTAATTGTTTGCTTCTATTTTTCATTCATTTGAAGCTGGAATTGATGACGCAATTTCCAGCTTCAAATGACGAAAAATATCTCAAATTAAAACGCAAAACGACTTCTTTTTTGCTGTATGCGTTTAATGATTACTATACATCAAGTCAGTATTAATTACAGATAAACGCAGTAGTAGATCTATGTAAATAATAATGCATTGAAAAAAGTTGGTTTAATGTTGCACTAACGTTTGTGACGTTCCCCCAACATTAAATCAACATTGGTTCAGTGCATCATGGTTGCTGTAATATAGCTAAATATGAGTTGCACTTTGACCCTAAAGCAATTATAATCAGTGATGACCAAATCAGGCAGTAATTAATTTCAAAAAAGAAATGATTAGCAAAAAGAAAAAATCAGCTGATATCTGGAAATCAGAAATATTGCTTGAAGTAAATAGATTCACCACTCACAGTTTATCAGATCGATACATCTAGAAACGCTATAAATAAGCGCTTAGCCACAGGTTCGCAAGCAGTCTTAACCCTTTTAGTGTGGGGAGCGACTTTAGTCGTCAGAATCTGACGTCTGAAGACGTCAGATTCTGACGACTAAAGTCGATGCCCGCACCGTTGGAGTAAAATTATTCATAATGGCTGTAGACCCATAACATAGGTATTCAAATGAATCAGAAAGAGCTAAATAAGACATTTATAATGATCTCAAATTAAAAAAAAAACTTTGGTCTCCATGATTTTTTACAATATTAATTCAACGTTGTAAGGGATAAGCTGACCGATTGGTTGAGATTTCATAACGTGTTGATAGTTAAAGACGACACTTTGACTTAGCTGAGCAGCTGAACTGGCCCAGGATTGTTTTTGTTTTGTCTGACATCTGCGAGTGGTGTATTCCTTCAGTGAGTTCAGATATTGAGAGACTACCGAGCAAACACGATACATTGATTAAAACCCTTTCAAGGCTGAATTTACCGTTGTCATCTTCATCCACTACAAGCTGCGAATTGCTGTCGCTATTCTCGGCTTGTAGTGGACAACATGACTTAAAGTGGGTGGCAAATGAAAACAAATGTTATTATTAAAACAGTTCCATGAAATGTTTCGTTCTAAAACCCCTCATGTCATTCTTCAGAGATGACAAAATGATGCTTTGATGCATCGTGCGGGTTAAAGCGTTTATCCGGCCTGTATCACGTTTGCTAGATAGACCAAATCATGCCATTTCGGTTTGATTTGGCCTCTCGACCTTTGAGCAGGCAATGCACTTTACTCTCTGTTCATTTTTCTATCAACTACTTTGCAAATTAAACAGGGAAAGCGCAGCGCAGCTGTACAACACTCAGCTATATACATGAGTATATACATGCGGCACCATCAGTTACTGAAAGGGTGGAATCCCAGTCACACAACCCCTTGAGTCCAAAGTGACGTAACATCATAGGTTAGTTTCAGAAACACTGCAGTCAACCCTTTAGCCCTTTCAAGCCTGAATTTACCATTGTCATCTCCATCCACTACAAGCCGCGAATTGCTGTCGCAATTCTCGACTTGTAGTGGATGGAGATGACTTGAAGTGGATGAAAATTTAAGAAAATTGCCATGTATTGGTAAGCAGTTTCATGGAAATTGACTTTCTAAAACTCTTAGTTATGGGAAAATTAAGTCTGTTTTCAGGGATGTAAAATGATGCTTTAATGCATCGTGAGGGCTTAAAGGGTTAATTGCTAAATTAAGCTGTATTATTTTCCATCCGAATTAACCCTCTAGTCCCCAGGTATCTCTTTTTGCACCTATTACCTTTGTGCTACAGGGATTACATTTACACTTCCCACATTCAATAAAGCATATTTTCAATCATTCATTTCCCATCTTAACTCCTTCAGCGCGGAGATCGATCCAGATTCTGACGTCTAAAGACGATCCCTGCACTGACAGAGTAAAATATTCATAATGGCCGTAGACACATAACATAGATATTCAAATGAAGCGGAAAGAGCTAACTAAGACATTTATGATGATTTAAAATTGAAAACCCTTTGGTCTCCATGGTCTATATACAAATATATCAGGTTGAATAAGAATTACTTGCTTTGACTAAAATACGAAAGTGAAATACATGAAAATAAAGTGAAAGAACGTCTTTATTTAGATGAATTATACCATCTATCTTCTTTTGAAATAATTAAATTAAAATAATCCATGACATGATTCATTCATCTGACAAGGGGCTTAAAGGGTTCTGCCGCACAAAGTCAAACAGCAATAACTGCTCACTTCTCAAGTGAGCAGTTACTGTTGTTTGTCTTTGCTACTGACCAAGATGGTTAACTGGAATGAGTGGACGAGGCAAGCTCTGATGCATGACGGGTTATTGTATATGACGCAGGTCAAACACTAACCCTTACAGCGTGGGGACGGTCTGTAGACATCAGATTCTGACGACTAAAGGTGATCCGCGCATTGCAAAAGCAAAATATATTTGTAATAGCCGTAGACCCATAACATAGGTATTTAAATGAATCAGAAAGACCTAACTAAGACATTTATGATGATTTAAAACCTCCAATGTTTTCATAAAAAAATTCAGCGCTTTTAGGGTTAAACCAGCGTCTGGTTGATGGTGGGATGGGATGTTGTGCAGAATACCGGGAATCAATTGTATATGATAGGATCAGTCTCGTGGACAAACAAATGTGTCAGTTCGTGATCAGGATTTACGATGGAACCTCTGACAATCCAGTAGACAAGATACAGTGAGCCAATGCTGATTTAATGTTGGGACAGCGTCGCAGACGGTGGCCCAACATTAAATCAGCACAACAGCACGTGTTTGCCGATGAAATGGGTCTAGGCCGTGGGGTGATATATTATCATGTACCTGCTACAGGCGGTTGCCTAGTAACCACTGAGTGATTGTTGTAGGTAACCCTGTAGACCTGGGACTGCTGGTGGTCAGCACAAAACAAGAACACAAGACGTTCATCCAATGCTTATTTAATGTTGGGCCAGTATCGTAGACGCTGAGCCAACATCATTTCATTATTGGCTGAATTTGTGTTGTTTTCTAGGAGTCAGGTGACCCGCTATTGACCTCTATGACGCAATTGACCTCTATGATGCTATTGACCTCTATGATGCTATTGACCTCTATGATGCTATTGACCTCTATGATGCTATCGACCACTATGATGCTATTGACCTCTATGATGCTATTGACCTCTATGATGCTATCGACCACTATGATGCTATTGACCTCTATGACGCAATTGACCTCTATGATGCTATTGACCTCTATGATGGTATTGACCTCTATGATGCTATTGACCTCTATGATGGTATTGACCTCTATGATGCTATTGACCTCTATGATGGTATTGACCACTATGATGCGGTTCACTCCGGTGTAAGTGTGAAATACGAGTTGTACAGAATCACCCAGTATTCTGCTGCATTCATCCCAATGGATTACATCAATAATAATACTGTTTTCGGTGGTCGACATTAACACCTGTCTTGTTGTTCCAGCGCACCTCTTTTTCAGAGTGCTGTGAGGGGGGGGGGGGGGTAGCCTCCCGATACACCCACACCAACTATTCTGTAGGTAGATTGAGCATACCCCGGGAGCATACCTCGGGAGCACACCCCGGGAGCATACCCTGGGAGCCCACCCCGGGAGCATACCCTGGAGCATACCCCGGGATAAGTTAAAACCAAAAATAGTCCAGCTTCAAATAAAAGTACACCATGTAGTTTTATATTACACTTTAAAAAGCACATAATAAAATTCGAATAAGCATAAACCCCCCAGGAAATAAAGGAATTGATCTATTTTTAACGCATTGTAAATAGTAATTGTAAGGTGAGTAAAGATGGTAAAAATTTTGAGAGATGGTGAATAATATATATACAAAGGTCTATAAAATGGAAATTTGAAAACTAAGTGGGTAGATTAGGTTGCTTTCAGATTTCTGTGACATAACCAGGGGGATGCTATGAAACTGCCCACCCCAGTCAACACAAGGCGTGGATCTGATGTGGTTTTAAGGTCTGAGCAACATCTAAGACACTGTTCCGACATCAAACCGACACTGGATTAACATCTTGTATTTGTTGTCCACTGGTCTAACACTCACCGTTTGTGCCATGGCTTGCTGGTTGAGAGCCGCTTGTTGTTGGTTCAGATTTTGTTGGTTTAGATTTTGTTGGTTGATGTTTTCGTTGATGATAGAGCTGAGCGAATGAGTGGAGCCTCCAGATGGTAAACTCACAGTGGACTGGGCACTGTCATAACCTAAAACAGGGAAAACACTATGATGAGTGGAGCCTCCAGATGGTAAAGACACAGTGGACTGGGCGCTGTCATAACCTAAAACATTCAATTTCAATTCATGTGTCTATAGCATTGAATAAATCTTAGAAAAAAGCTGGCATTTGGGGACTAAATACCCCACATTTTTATAAATGTCGCTCCCTGCGAATTAAAAGTGGCAGTCAGCAGCTTTTAATCCCATGAAGCATTAGCCATTACAACGCTAAAATATTGCTGCATATACCATGGAGACCAAAGGGTTTTTTTCGTATTTTTTTATATTGTAATGTTTTTTTTATTCTTTCAGTGCGGGACTATCTTAAGACGTCAGAATCTGACGTCTGTAGACGTCATATTCTGACGTCTGAAGGCAGTCCCCGCACTGAAAGGGTTAACACATACATACCCTGGTCCATACAGGTGTAGGGGTGCGGGACGGTGGTTATGGCACCGCAGTACCCTCCTCCCGGGTTCCCCTGCCCCGGTACCAGGCTAGACATGCCAGACGGTACAGCACCAGCAGCCTGGGTGTTTGAGGAAAGTTGCGTAGATGACAGTTGTCCCAGCGAAATCTGACCTTGCGAAATCTGTCCAGACGGAAGTTGACCTTGTTGAATTTGTCCAGAAGCAACCTGACCTTGATTCATCTGCCCTTGATTCATCTGTCCTTGATTCATCTGTCCTTGACCTTGGGATATCTGCCCTTGTGACATTTGCCCTTGAGGCATTTGTCCCTGGGGCATTTGTCCTTGAGGCATTTGGCCTTGAGGCATTTGACCTTGAGACATTTGACCTTGAGACATTTGACCCTGTGGCATTTGACTCTGAGGCATTTGACCCTGAGGCATTTGACCTTGGGGCATTTGGCCTTGTGTTATTTGCCCTTGCGAAATCTGTCCTTGCGAAATTTGACTTTGAGGAATCTGTCCTTGGGGAGGTTGACCTTGAGTGATCTGTGAGTTTGTTTGTTGTGTAGGTGCTCCTCCTTGACTCTGTGGTTGTGAGATCTGTGACGGGGGTTGCTGACCCTGCGCTGACCCCGTCTGACCTGGCTGACCTTGTTCCTTGGCGGCCTCCACGAGCTTCTTCTCGCGGTCTCTCTTCACCTGGGCCACTCTGTCCCTGATCTGCTTGACGATGATTTTCAGATCCTCCTCGTTCACATAGCCAGACTTCACCTGGTAAACAGACAACTTTATCAGCACAAAAAACAACCATACTTATTAAACTTATCTACATTATTCAATTTTAATATCTCATCATGTCTATATTGTATTTATTTTTTATATAAAATGACATTTCTTCAGCATTTTAGCTTTCATGTCGTTTTAGTTGAATAAACACCAATTATTACAATTATCATTATTATTATTATTATTATAATTAATATTATTATTATTATTATTATCGTTTTAATTACTAGATTACTGAGCTATTCAATTTAAATTTTCAGTCACCTGAAGTTGTGTCTCGCTACCGCGATCCACAACTACAAGTGACTGAAAATTATATAGATTCGTAAAATCAAAGTTTCAAAATTTCGCTATAGGCTACTATAACACAGAAAGATTTATCGAAGTTGAAAGGGTTAAACATTTATAAGTAGTATAAACCCTAAAACTCTCTATCATACTCTGTGGTGTTTTAATAGCAAATTATAAACGTTGAATGTGTTAAATCTATGGCATTAAGTAACGTTTTGACTTAAATTTTAAAAATCCAAGTATTTTTCAAAAATGGGTTTGTTGATATAATTATATCGAAGGTAATTTAAGCAGTCTGGGTCAGCGTGAAAATAATAGGCCTGTTTTCACTTTGAACCACACGTACTTATTTAATTCTGATTGAAAATCGTAGAATAATTTAGCCAAACGTAACAGAGTAGCTGCATGTTAACATCGTATATGTTACGTCCAAATAGTAGATATTGCCATCTCTACACTACACCTTCTGAGACATATACAGTACACCGTGAAATCGAGCCAGGGCAGCAATGGAGACCAGGTTTTTATTTGTTGTGGATAGGGATGGATTGCGGCTGATATTTCACGGCTGAAACATGTAAGTGATCGTAAACAGAAGGTTACATGCCTCACACAGTCTTACTGGTAAACCAATCGTCCAGATAAATTTGATCAAAAATGCATCCCTGAGGAACTCTATATATTCTTATTGTAGGGCTGTCCCCCAATCCAACTCAATGTATACAGCGACAGAAAAATGCCCATCCGAAATCAACAGACATCTCATGCATACAATGATAGGTTAATTCAAAGAGCTGGTGGGGAGATGAGGAGGCCATCAAATGAGAAGTGGCTGCGGCAGTTACTGTAGGAGCAAACAGCTGACGGGAAGTGTTCATGCGATGAAAAGGGAAGAAGTTCCCTGGATACAGGACAGCGGAGTTAATGGGGAGATGTCCATGCGGTGATTGTCCTTAATCTAGAAAGGTTACCAGCTCATCAGGGCTGTGTGTCTACAGCTGATGGGGTCCGAGCAGACACCTGACATTTACTCAATGCTGGTTTAACGTTGGCCCACTGTCTGTGACGCTGGCCCAGCGTTAAATCAACATTGGGACAAAAAAGCGTCTGGTGGGGTGTGGCCGCGGGACGCTTTTGACACCAGTATGGATCTTAAGCGTCTTGTCAGCCAAATAGAGCCAACCAATGATGGCCTAATGCTGGGCCAGTGTCGTAGACGTTAGCCCAGCATTAAGCCAGCATTGATTTAATGTTGCATTCGCCTCTTTTCACTGGACGAGTAGTATTGACTTTGACATGGGGCATCACAGTGTGCATCATATATACTTGTTTTTCAATTACTAGTAGGTTATATGTAGGCCTACGTAGGCTGTATGTAGGCCCTACTTGACACGCAGCGCTGCTTCGATATACAGGTAAAAATAGTGAATATGGGATCCAGAAAAAGCAAAACGAGACAAAATAAAATGAAATCAATGAGGTTTCAGGCCACTTTTGTGCACATGTAGGCAAACTGGACCAGGATAACCTTGTGAGGATGGTGAGATGAGTGATATGACACTGCCCTCCAGACACAGAATTCGAAATGAGAGCTCTGAAGCCGAGGCTCCCCACAATATTGAATCATTACGAGTGAGCGGGGAAAAAACATCTTGTTTTTTTGAAACTTGAATGCAAGAGCGGGGTTCGAGCTAACGCAGTAGAATGACCAGCCCTAAAACCATACTGACTGTCATATAAAAGTTTATGTTCATTTATATATGTACTCAATTGTTTGAAAATTAGTTTTTCCAAAATTTTAGATATTGAGGGAAGGAGTGAGATTGGACGGTAGTTTGCTATATCGTTCAAAGACCCTTTCTTATGAATAGGTATTACTTTAGCTATCTTTAGTTTTTCTGGGAAGTCACCGGTATTTAGAGACTGATTAAAAATATATGTGAAAGCTGGTATTATTTCTGTTTTAATTGCCTTTATTAATCTCATAGAAATATCATCAAAACCTGTACTAGATTTATTTGGTGGATCATTGATTATTCTAAGTATGGAAATGTCGTCAATTTTCTTAAATTGAAATGTACAGTTATGCGTGCCAGTTAGAAAATCTTTAACGTTAATGTTTTTGACATTTCTATGTCTTTGGCGAGGCTAGGTTCAATGTCGGTGAAATATTTACAAAATTTATTAGCTATGATGTTTGAATCAGGGATTTCTTCCCCATTGATCGTAAAATGATTAGGAAAGTCTCTTTGTGCTTTAGATTGTTGTAATAAATCCTTTATATTAGTCCACCTTGATGTTTGAACAGTCATTTCATTCCCAATAACAGTGATTTAATCGGCTGATAAAACAGATTAAAAACGACTATAGTCGTGATCAGCATGCAAAGGGTTAAATAAAATGTCTAAATATGGCACACACTTTACGGATGACATTGTTATAACCAAAAAACCACCTTCTTCTCCCTGAGTGGCTTTCCTTGCGGATGGCTACATCCAGCCCCATAACATTAGCAAATGATGGTTTAATGATGGGCCAATGTCTGCGCCGCTGGACCATCCGTGAAACAACGTTGTGTGAACGTTAGCTAAAGTCAGAGTCGGTGGGTTGGTGGGTTGTGTGTATTGATTTTAAGCGGCTGGCAGTCGCTATATACATGCTCTTTTTTTTGGATAAAGTGATAAATGAGGAAAAAAAGTATGTTATAAAGTCTGTACTATACATGTAAGTACAGTGCAACCTGTACATACCGGACCCTGTGCAAACCGGAATACTGTCTATACCGTGATAAATATTTGGTTCCGAATAAACTACACTCAAAACAATACTAAATAACCCTCTCCAAACCGGAACCTGTCTACTCCGAATACCGGACTCATTATTTTCCCCAAATGCACAAATTGTATTGTATTTCACCTGTCCAAACCGAAATCGATTTTGTTATATTTTTTTTTAAATCGCATGCGGTGCACTAAGGGTTAAATAGATGGCGGCAAGGTGACGTAACATCCTGCTTGTTACCTGGTTATGCAATGGAGAAGGTGCGAAGTTAGTGTTGGTAACACCCTTTTCGCGTTAGAGAACCTGTTAGCGTCTTCACTTTGGGATTGGTAAGATATTTTAACAACATAATGGATTAAAAAAATAATTGGTTAACAAAATATTGTAAAAAAATCTTTGACTAATAAAATAATAAAAGTTCTTATCAATTCATAAACATATCAGTGCATTAAACATAAATAATTCTCACGAAAATTAGACTGTGTTTTTTGATCAATTTATTCTGTTTGTGATACCTAATGACCCAATAAATAAATAACTAACGGTAGGTGAAATATACTATGTATACTTTGTATACTAGCTGTATTATGTTTTTTATATTTGAATAATGTTCGAAAAAATAATGTATGCATTGATTATTATATGCTTATTATTTTAATATAATAAAACATCTTTAAAAAATGGTGTCTTTTATTCTATCAATTTATTTGCATACATCCACCTATCATTTGTAGATCTACCGACGACACATTCTGAATTACATCCCTCATGTCAATTGTACAAGTTATCGTTGTTTGTTCTTCTCCAAAAGCAAAAACCCTGTCTAAACAGGAACCTGTCCCAACCGGAATAAAACTTTGCTCCCAAGACATATACAGTAAAACCTGTCCATGCCTTGAGAGCATTCCGGTATGGACAGGTTTTACTGTATATGTTACAGGGCAGTTTCATCAACGTTTCTTCTTCGCTGTTTTTTGCGTTGGATATTGTGAACCGCGCGCGTACTCATAGTACACACGTTCTCCCGCGTTCTCCCATGAACGGCTTACTGCAGTGCTCTCCTATCACCAGCCATCATTGGCCCAGAAGTCACTCTCGCTTCTGGCCCTTGCCCAGCAAACACGACACGTTGAAACAATGCTGTTTTAATGTTGGGCCACAGTCGTACAGTGCTGGGCCAACCTTAACCCTTTGCCCCTTACAACGCTGCAATATTTTTGTATAAAACATGGAGCCCAAAGGGTTTTTTACAATTTGAAATCAAATGTCTTAGATAGCTGTTTCCGCTTCATTTGAATACCTATGTTATGGGTCTAAAGCCATTACAATAAATATTGTAGTCGTTCAGTGTGGGGATCGACTTTAGAGGTCACAATCTGACGTCTAAAGTCGTCAGATTCTAACCTCTAAAGTCGGTCCCCACACTGAAAGGGTTAAATGTATATTCTATGCTAAAATCCCACATAGTCTATTTTGAGATTCGCTAATGACGACTAATCCAATCACTTTAGTCGTCTTTAGTCTGTTTTATTACCTTGTTCAGTCACAGGAATTTGGAATTAAATGTGTGTTTAAACATCAACATTTGTTTGGCCTCAAATATTAGTAATTTTTACCCAAGTTTTCGGTTGTGGTAAAAAATTAAATAACAAGACTACATAAGTCCAGGAGCTCCCGCTCCGAATTAGAATTTGATTTAAGCAATTTTGTATAGGGTTATTAATGTAGTCCTAGTCTAGGTCAAAAATCAAGACGCAAGACAACTAGGTCTAAGAAGCCCAGTCTAAGAGTAAGATAAGAACTAGACAGTCTGTCAGAGATTGCAAACCTCCATTTAAATTAATGATCCTAATCAGTATCCCAGTAATGGTCTACCTATCTGGCACGGTTTACCCGATATCAGGCCAATCGAGTTAACTAATAGCTGATTTACGGCCATTTTGAATTCGATATAAATTAGTTGAATACTTAGGGTGCATTCTCCCCCGAAACCTCAAATTTTGTTTAATAGTAATGGACTAACATCTAACACAGTTTGCAAAATATTCGGCATGTGAAAGTGAATAATGGCCTAAAGGCGGCCATTTTGAATTTGATCAAGTCAAAATTTTCCAAGATGCATCCTCAGCTGAAATCTCACATTTCATTCTATAGTAATGGTCTAGCCATCGAGCACGGTTTACCAAATATCGCCCATGTGAAAGTGAAGAATGACCGATAGGAGGCCATTTTGAATTTGATCAAGTCAAAAATTTTCAAGATGCATCCTCTCCTGAAATCTCACATTTTGTTTTATAGTAATGGTCCAGCTATCTAACACGGTTTACCAAATATCAGCAATGTGAAAGTAAATAGCGGCCGATAGGCGGCCATTTTGAATTCGATTGAGTCGAAAGTTTTTAAAAGGCATCCTCTCTCGAAACGTCACATTTTGTTTTATAGTAATGGTCTAGCTATCTAGCACGGTTTACCTGATATCAGGCCTATCGAGGTAAATAATGCTGATGGTCGGCCATTTTGAATTCGTAAGTTAAAAATTTTCAGGGTGCATCCTCCCCCGAAAACTCACACTTTGTTTTATAGTAATCAGGTAATGGTCTAGCCATCTAGCACGGTTTACCAAATATCAGCCATGTGAAAATGAATAATGGCCGAAAAGGCGGCCATTTTAAATTTGATCAAGTCAATTTTTTTCAACATGCATCCTCATCTGAAATCTCACATTTTGTTTTACAGTAATGGTCTAGCCATCTAGCACGGTTGACCAAATAACGGCCATGTGAAAGTGAATAATGGCCGATAAGCGGCCATTTTGAATTTTATCGAGGCGAATTTTTTCAAGATGCATCCTCTCCTGAAATCACACATTTTGTTTTATAGTAATGGTCTAGCCATCTAGCACGGTTTACCAAATAACGGCCATGTGAAAGTGAATAATGGCCGATTGGCGGCCATTTTGCACTTGGACGAGTTGAATTTTTTCAAAATGCATCCTCTCCTGAAGCCTTACAATTTGTTTTATAGTAATGGTGTAGATATCTTGAGCGGTTTTCATGATATTCCACAATATCAGGCCTGTCGAGGTGAATAATGGCTGATAGGCGGCCATTTTGAATTTTATCAACTCCAAATTTTTCAAGATGCATCCTCTCCTGAAACCTTACAATTTATTTGATATTAATGGTGTAGCTATCTTGAGCGGTTTTCATGATATTCCGCAATATCAGGCCTGTCGAGGTGAATAATGGCCGATAGGCGGCCATTTTTAATTTTATCGACTTGAAATTTTTCAAGATGCATCCTCTCCTGAAATCTCACAATTTGTTTTATAGTAATGGTGTAGCTATCTTGAGCGGTTTTCATGATATTCCGCAAAATCTTTCAGTCAGATATACCGATGTTATAAATTAGGTCAAAGTGCTGGGTCAACTTCAAGGTCAAGGTTCAAAAACCTGAAAAGGCACAACTAGGGACCTTAGAGAACATGTATGTGCAATATGACTGTCATCGGCCCAGTACTTTTCGAGATCTGCTCCGGAAACGAAGTGCGCGTCAAAACGTCTAAATAGGTCATAGTTCTGAACCAAAAGTAGGTCAAAGTTCAAATACCCCAAAAGGCACAACTAGACCCCCTAGGGGTGTTGTGTGTGAAATTTGAAGACAATCGGACAAGTACTTTCAGAGATATGCCCCGGAAACGAATTGTTTACGGACGGCCCAACGGCCCAACGGCCCAACGCCGTAACATCATCATTTTCTCCTCTGCAACCTTGCGTATTGAATTCAGATTAAAAATATTTTAACCTGTCCATTAGCCACCTGGAAGTAACCCACATACCAAAAATTGTTATCCCAGCTTATTTTCTTACAAAGTTATAGGCAAAAGAAGAGGCAAAAAAAAAACGGAGGTAGAATCCATAGCTCCCTTCGTCTCACCTACGGTGACGGCGGGAGCTAAAAAAACAGAGCTGGTAGAGGGTTACCATTAATGGATCACTGTTGGGCCAACACTGGGACAGTGTTGCTGCTGACAGCGTGACGCTCAATTAATGAGCACGCGTTACATACATCGATCTGTCTAGAGTGTGATGCTTGTTCTCAATCCAAATTAGTATGAATCAGAGAATGTAAGTTGTTGAGAGATTGTGTATATTGCACCAACCGTCCGCACAGATACATGGACTGTGAGTATAGAATGTATATGTGACAGCGCCAGGGCACTTTATTATTTATACATAGAGCCACAGCATCATAGGTACGTTTTATCAATTACTAGTAGTCTCTATATATATACCTGACACGCAGCACTGCTTCAAAGATATACTGGGAAAAATATTGAACATGGAATAGGCCCAAATAACTTTTTTTTAATTCCTTAATTAAACCCAAGATATGGCCCATATATTTGTAAAAAAAAGATCAAATTTAGCTACTTTAACTACTAATATCTATGAACGAGCTTTATGTTCACTTCTTCCAGCCGCAGGCAAATGTAACAAGAGCGCTGACGCTAACGATATCCCCCGCCATTAATTAAAGTCAATATTATTGACTTTATAATGGCCTCAAAGTCTGAACTTATCATCTGAACTTATCATCCAAAATCAATTAAATCAATAATCGCCTCAGAATCCAAGGTCAAAAACTAGGTCAAAGGTCATAACCCCCAAAAGGCACATCTACACCCCCTAAGGGATGTGTGTATGCACTATGAAAGCAATCCGGCTAACGGTTTCAGAGATATCGTCCGGAAACGAAATACGGACGCACAGAAGCACGGCCAGACATGATGATGACAATATCCCCCGCCCCTACTTCGTGGGCGGGGAATAAAAAGGTGTTTTTCATTATTTCCGAAAGATAGCGACTGATTTTGCTTCACGTATTTTAGGAGGCGATTTATTCGACATGCGCGGTGCAGCAACCACGAACGATTAAGCTTACACCACTAGTCAATATCAGGGAATCTACGGGTTCATAGCGACTGTGCTTGCATGGTCACATCGCTCGGAGCTACCTGTTTCGCGGATTGCCACATTAATTGTACTGCTTTATATTATATATATATATATATATATATATATATATATATATATATATATATATATATTAAATACCATATAATTTTCACCATTGTCTTATTTCATACTCCAGTTACTGTAGCATAATTATGCACTTGTATATATTTTTGGTTTCTACGCTTTCCAGAGTGTCTTTTTTGCTACTATATATAATAAGTATGTTATACATAGTAGCTATTTTATCTCTGGTTTTGGTGCGGGAAAAAAATGATAGACCCCCATGTTATCTTGGCTATGCCTTTTAATTTTATTTTAAGATTTATATTACCGAAATACCCAGTTTGTATTATGGCATTGCCACCTAACATGATTTTAGTTGTTTATCATACCATGTATATTGTCATATATGATTTTAACAAACTAACATTTTTGTATATACATGTACATATATCTCTCTTATTACTATGACAAATAAGTCTGTAATGACTTTTATTTCTGTCAATAAAATATCTGTCTGTCTGATTAATGACCATAATTTCTTTTTGACCGATGTCCAGGATGTAATAACTTCATAGTTTCGGATCTCAGTGTTTGCTGCCGATTCTCGAAATGCAATAAATCACTGAGGGATTGCCCATGAATAGTTCTTTATATGTCAGAAGATTCAGCTTACATTTATTACGTGATTTAATGGGTGTAGCAGACTACTCAATCTTACCATAGCCTGTGCCACTTCTTCAGGATTATCTTTCCCCATCCTGTAGTCAAACTGAATGGCCTCGTTCTCTTTATGTTGAGGTTTTCGTTTCTTGGGGTCGACCACCCGTAGCCGCAGCTGGATGGTGTCATGGCTCTGCTCCAAATTGTCGTCTTTACCCACGTGCTCCACCTTGATGCCCACCTCCTCCAGGAAGAAGTCATGCTGGAGCAGCTCCTTCACCGTGTATCTATGGTAACACAAACAAACACAGATAGTTAAAACTCTTTGCCACTGATGTCGACTGCAGTATACATTCTATGTTTTATTAGCACCTGTTGTTAAAATATGTCCTCACTCTTGAAGCACTGATATATGTTTTGACCTAAAATTGACAAATCACATGAATTTTCACCCGTTTGAAGTTGTGTCTCGCTACGCGATACAAATTGGATGAAAATTTAAATTGAATAGCTCAGAGTAACACAAACAAACACAGACAGTTAGCCCCTATAGTCATTACAACATTTTTTCAGGAGAGTGTGAATATATTTTTTCGTGGACCAAGTCTCACATAATATATTACTTGATCTTATATTGTAGGTTTTTATATCAGGAGACTGGGTAAGCCCTTCAAAAAATGTCCAGCATAGGAACACATGACACTGATGTCGACAGAAGTAGACATTCTGTGTTTTTATTAGCACCTGCGTAACCTGTTGTTAAAAATGTCTTAAATTTTGAAGCACTGATAATAATATGCTTGGACCTAAATTTCATAAATCACATAAATCTTCACCCGCTTTAACTTTCGGTAAATGTCGCCCTCTATAAACCCATTAATATAACCTTGTCTCAGAATTTCATTACATATCAAATGGTTCAACTTCTCGTCTTTTTTTGAGTAGTCGCCCCACGACCAGAAAAATTCAACATTTTTATACTCGCGGTAGCGAGACACAATTTCAAGTGGCTAAAAAATTTTAATTAGCTCAAGAATTCTGCGTTAACACAACATCGAATACAATACTCGCGTGACGCTCTATTATAAATAAACAATCAAAGGTTTTGTCACTCATGCAATTGGCTTTGAATATGAGTTGGCGGGGAAGAAACATTTGTTTCTTATAAAACCCTGAACATCAAAGCGCAGACGCTCTCAACATCAGACTCTCAGACTCAGATTCACTCAGACTCAATCTCTGACGTGACAGACAGGCAGCGTCAACCACCATCTCTGACGTGACAGACAGGCAGCGTCAACCACCAGTGCCCTGTACTGTCCCACTTTTGATGTATACTGTCGTTACCATTCAATCACTGGCAGTAAAAAAAAAAGAAATGTATAATATCACCCGATGCATAGTGTCTGGTGCAGATGGGAGTTGAGTTTGGTGATGTAGACAGGCTAAAGATACGTTCACATATACACGAATACGAAAACGAACATGGCAAAACACCCTCGATGTTATTTTGGTTTTTGGTGTGAGTGTTGACAGCTCACATACTGTATCTCTGGTAATTTTCGTGTGCTTAGATTTTCGCGGATTTGTGATTTTGTTATTTTTCGTGATGTCTAGAATTCGCGAGTTATCAATTTCGATGAAAATAGCGTTACTAATATAATAATTTTCGCGAGATTCTTAAATTCGCGAATTTGTCCTCCTCCCAAGAATTTAAACCTCGCGATTATTACCATATGTGCAGCATACACGATGAATACAAAATCCATCAACGAGCATAAGAAAAACATTTGCCGTATTCGTGCATTATGTGAACGTGCATTATGTGAACGTAGGCAGTAGCTATATATACATGTACACTTTATCTGTGCGTGTCTGGCGTGACAGGCAGGTAGAGCTAACCTGCTAACACTACACCCCGCCTTGCCAGGACAGACATACACAGGAGACCTCCACGTGTCCACTGAACTCATTTTTGTCAGACCACCCCTGTTACAACCTGCGCCTCGATCTATCAACATGCAACCTTTTAACTCTTACAGCGCGGGGGGGGGGGGGTCAGATTCTGACGTCTAAAGTGGATCCCCGCACTGTAAGAGTAAACATTTTTATAATGATCGTAGACCCATATCATAGGTATTCAAGAGAATCAGAAAGAGCTAACTAAGACATTTATGATGATTTCGAATTGAATAAAACCCTTTGATTTCCATGGTTTATATAAAAAATATATAGCGCTTCAAGGGTTAACCTCTACAACCCTGTATAAATTGTCATACACCACATGATTTTAGCTGTGTATGTCATACCATGTATATTATTGTCATATGATTTTAACAAATTAGCAATCTTGTATATACATGTACATATATCTCTTTCATTTCTATGACAAATAAGTCTGTAATGACTTTTTTTCTGTCAATAAAATATCTGTCTGTCTGACTACAATAATAGCTATAATGTGTCTGTCTCTGGCCAATGTCCCTGTTTGCTGAGATAATTATATACTGTACACATTATACGTAAAATCTATTATTTTGTTATAAAATATGTTTAAAACTGATCAGTTGCCCTTGAGTGGCCTGTAGCCGCACTAGTTTTTCTGGTAGAAAATAAATCAATTGTCAATTTCAGTCATAGCCCTTTCAGCGAGAGGATCGTCTTTATACGTCAGAATCTGACGTATAAAGTCGGTCCCCGCGCTGAAAGAATTAAAATATTTATAATGACCGTAGAACCATAACATAGGTATTCAAATGAAGCGGAAAGAGCCAACTGAGACATTTATGATGGATCCTGGCATGCACTCCGGCCTGGAAGTCAAAGGGTTAAATCACTTCATATATATCTAACGACCCCCTTTATTTTATGCCTAGATATTCTTCCACTGATCAGTATATAATGAGGAACGGTGCATTCTGACGGCATCGGTTGCTTCTTAATCACACTGTGTTCATGTTTAGCTTACGTGTAATCATCCATGCTCACAACAATATAGCTGACTCAACAATCTGGCCTCTCCCCACAGAAATGAGCATTGTAATCTGAATATCATACTGATTCAACACGCGATGCAACAAGTAATACTCTACAGCAGCCCAGGTGTAATAATTTCTTAGATAAATCATTTTTGAGTGTAAATGGGTCTAGACTTTGGCAGAAGCTACCTTTAGAAATTAGAAATAAGAAGACATTTTCTGCTTTTAAATATATAGCCTTAAATTATATATGGCTAATAACTAAACCCTTATTTGATTCTAGTTAGGGCTGCTATAAATGTACATGTATATCAGTGTATATACATGTATAAACCTATTCAATTAACTCAAATGCATATATCATCGGCATATGATCCAAAATGTCAAATGTACCTTCTATTTTAGTTATTGTAACTATTGTACATATGATTATTGTTCAAATATGAGTTTTCATATTTTATGTAAATGCTTGTCATAAAACAGGGCACATAATAATATGCAAAATAACCAATGGCTGATAAGTTTTTTACCCTGTATAAATATGTTTGAAAAAATATATAAATAAAGTGATATTCTAAACCTCTCAGTACCAATATCAACGCTCATCCCAGTCCCATGAAATGCACAGCCTGAAAACCGATTCCCAAGCGAAGGGTTATAGAAACAATTATTCATGACAATATCAGGCAAATATATTTAATGTGTCACTAACTTCAAGTCATTTTCATCCACTACAAGTCGTAAATCGCGACAGCAATTCGCAGCTTGTAGTAGAGGACGATTCTAATGGTACATTCAGGCTTGAAAGGGTTTTAAATAAAATGTATTGAATAGTTGTATAATCAATCACAGTGAGTGGCTATTGCTCTATGTCGCCCTAATCAAACCATTTCAAGGTTCCTTTATCAGTTTATAGTGCACAGTACTATAAGAGAGCACTGCACACTCCAGACCTTTTAACAGTTTGGAGCACTGTAAAGCACAACCTCAATGACAAACAAACATTGAACTCGGCCGGGAGTCGAAACCAGTACCTCGTGAGTTCTGAGCCATAGCGGACCGACTGAGCCATCGGGGCTTGTGAACCCTTTCAGGGCGGGGACTGACTATAGACGTCAGACGTCCGATTTGTTTTCAATTTGAAATAAACACTATAAATGTCTCAGTTAGCTCCTTCCGCTTCATTTAAATCTTATGATAAGGGTCCACGGCCATCAAACAAACTTCACTCTTTCAGTTCGTCCCACCCGTGACCCATTGCATTCTGGGCAAGGCCTCGCTCGCGGGCCAGGAACTAGGCTATCTTTCAGTGTGCTGATCGACTTTAGACGTCAGATTCTGACGTTTAAAGTCGGTCCACGCACTGAAAGGGTTAATAAGGCTGGAGACATAGGGATCTAGAAGATTGATGGATTCATTAGCCTCCTATGTCATCTCTTCCTGTCTATAGATCAACACATCCAGTAACATGCCACTACCATCCAGGGCGGGGGCCGTGGGGGGTTAACGTTACCGCGTCAGGGTTTCCGCCAGGGTAGGGCCCAGGGGGGTAGTGCACCAAACAGGCGTTAGTGGGTCGGTCCAGGGTAAATTACCAATGTCGTGTTTACGTCTAAGACGTTGACAAAACGTCTGGTGCACCACTGCGGCGTTTGCAATGCTACACCTCATCTACGACCAAAATGTCACGTCTACTAGGGGGGTAGACGTTGCTGGGGCGTTAGCTGTAAAATGTATACAGAGATCGTGACGCGCATTTCATTAGTCCTGACATCGTCTGCTAATGCCGAGCATTATTCCTCATTATGCGTCAGGAATATACTGATATCATTGTCTTCTGAAAGTGTTTATATCGCAGGTATGAGATTAATGGTAACCACATGTTTCTATAGATATAGAAAAGTTGATGTTTCATTAGTAAACTTTATCCCATGATCTTGCAATTTTGATTTATCATGGTACGCTGTTATAATGCACGGATTGCTTCAAACGTAGCTTTCTTAACCATCAAGTTGAAGGAGGATGATTTTAATTTTGACGACTTTCATTTACTCTGAACGCTTCGAATAGTATTTCCATTAGAGCCTTTTGGTCACCAAAACTAACATGGGGAAATACTATCACGGGGTTTTAAAAGCACGCTAATTGGAGGAAAATTGACACATTTTTTCAAACAGATATAGTCTAGAATATTGATGCAAAATAAATTCAAATGTTTAATTAATATTTTATAAAGTTGAGCAATGAACAAAATTATATTTACTAAAATACATTATACAGATTTATGGTAGCTTAGCGAACACAGTTGATACCTACCTCAGAAATGGGCAATGATGTAATTTATAGGCTAATTTCTTACTTTTATTTAACTTTATACGGTTCATATTCTGATAGAATATGTTCCATTAAGTTTATTCTAAGTCACTGAGATATTATGTGTTTGTGTAATAGTTTGTTTACTAGCTTAGTAGATAATAAACCTTTATACCGTTGTAAAATCATTGTGTTTTTTATTACCGCGTGTGGGAACGCTACTCGTTAGTGAGACGTTGTAACGACCTTGTGTTGTGCACCTGACGTGTGTCGGGACAGTCAGTGTCGGTCGTTACGACGTCTGACGTCGACAATTAACACAGTTAACGTCACACGTTAGACGTAATGTGGTGCACCAGGCCCCTGGAGCGTCCCCCCCCCACTCAGCACCACAGGGGGGATATCCCCCCCCCCTGTTAGCCGAGAAAATAAAAATATATTCCATACTTTGCTGTCATTTCAGTTAAAATTGGCCATATTAAGCATTTAATTGAAAAAAAAAAAATCTGTCCTTTTGGACCCCCCTCTCAAACATTCCTGGCGAAAACCCTGAGCATCATACGCCAGAGCTCGGGCTTACATCGACACATCCCGTAAGATGCCACTACCACCCAGGGCAGGGGCCGTGGGGGTTAACGCTACCGCCTCATACGCCAGAGCTCAGGCTTACATCATTACATCCCGTAAGATGCCACTACCACCCAGGGCAGGGGCCGTGGGGGTTAACGCTACCGCCTCATACACCAGAGCTCGGGCTTACATCATTACATCCCGTAAGATGCTACTACGGGAGGCGTGGGGGGTTAACGCTACCGCCTCATACGCCAGAGCTCGGGCTTACATCAACACACCCCCTAACATGCCACTGCCATCCAGGGCGGAGGGCGTGGGGGGTTAACGCTACCGCCTCATACGCCAGAGCTCAGGCTTACATCAATGCATCCCCTAACATGCCACCACCATCCAGGGAGGAGGGCGTGGGGGGTTAACGCTACCGCCTGATACGCCAGAGCTCGGGCTTACATCAACGCATATATATATATATATTATTCAACAACGTCTTAAACGAAATGAAATGTCACTAAAACCTTACAAAGCTGAAATATTTTTGTATAAACTATGGAGACAAAAGATTTTTTCAATTTGTAGTCGTCAAAAATGTCTTAATTAGCTATTTCCGCTTGATTTATACCTATGTTATGTCTACGGCCAGAATAAATGTTTTACACTTTCAGTGCGGGGATCGACTTTAGACGTCTGAAGTCTGTTCCCGCGGTGAAAGTGTTAAATTGATGAACTAATGTGTTGTAGATGCAGAATTCATCAAATGATTCCATTTGGTAGGTGAGTATTTTCTATAAATAGAAATATCTTTAGTCAATTTAAGCCAGAAAAACCTTAGCAATTGCAACTCTAAGTTAATGAGAACTCGATGTTTAAAAACAACCTCATTAGACATTGCCCATCAAAAGAAATGACGCCACAAATAAATTCACGAGAGGCTACTGTCTTCAGCTATTTTGATGAAAGAAAACCTTTAAAAAATGTTCCCACCGCTAATATCGATTTTTGTTCAAGATGGTTACTCACTGTCAGACATTTACTTTTCGACGGATTCTTCCTAAAAGTTAATCAGATCATCAGGAATACATCGGGAACCACTACTACTTGAAAAAAATGAATTTATTCCAACCAAAGGTTCAGAACAAATGGGTAACCAAAACAATATCATATATGTGGGAGTAATAATTTCCCAAGCACATGGGTCATAAATGTGAAAAAAATCATCAGATGAAAAAAAACACTTATCCTCCTGAGTTAATGTATTTAAATTATCAACCTTGAGGTTGTGTCTCGCTACCGCGATCCACAGCCTCAAGTGGTTGATAATTACTCATATTTGAATTAATTAAACACCAAACATTTACAAATCGTGATGTTTAAACAGTCATTTCATTCACAATAAGTGGTTTAATCGGCTGATAAAACCGAGTAAAAGCTATTATTGTCGTTATCAGCGGGCAAAGGGTTAATGAGGCAAGCAAAGGGTTAAATGGGAAAGATATGAAATGTGTAAAATCCTGTCACCTGAACAGTAGTAAGTAAGTAAGTAAAATATCATTTTTACGTCATTTTTTGGCCAGTATGGCCATTTAAATGACAATTCAGACTAAAATAAAAATATGATATCTTGAACAGTGAAAGTGATAAGGTAAAAATGAAATGAATCGGGCTTTAGGCCACCTTTATGCACATATAGGCTAAACTGGGCCAGGAGAACCTCCTGAGGGTGGTGAGATGATTGAGATGACACTGTCCTCCAGACACAGGATTCGAAATTCGAGCTCTGGCGGTCTGAGGCCGAGCACGCTACCTCTCGGTCACGGAGGCTCCCCACAATACTAACTTTCACACGTGGATGGGGAAGAAACATTTTTGTTTCTTTCAAACCGCCGAGACCGGGAACCGAACCCCGGACTCTGGCGTGAAAGGCAGCGGTGCTAACCACTACCCTAGGGCCCCCGCCCAAGTGATAAGGTAAAAAGACCAAAATAATAATAGTATGTCCGCACTAAGGCATTGAGATAAAACGATTGATGATAGCATGATAGTGCCTATATGGCACCTATATGTTTTGTATTGAGTATATATACAGTCTAAGAACCTGACACTGCGCCAGCGCCGCTACACAATATAAATTAACACAAAAAGATGACAAAAATAATTATAGTTGAAAGTCACAAACAAAACAGTGTCTTTGTCAAAATAAATATATAATAAGGGAAATAAATCATGCTTAATTATTTTTGTGTAAAAATATTTTGAGAATAGGACCAATGCCGGTTCAGTGTCAATCATATCCGGAGTGTGAGAGTAAAATTGTGGTTCAACTTAATCTGAGGCCATTAAGGCTGCCATCTTATGCAGGTGCTTATAGAAGGACAGAATGTCTACTGTAGTCGCAATCAGTGTGCTAAAGGTTAAGTGACATTGTAATACGATAAAAAGGTTGTAGTCAATTGATGAGATGAATGATGTGAGTGTGAAGGTGATAGGGCATGGTGGGTTATTGAGAGCGTTTTCCTTCGCTCGCTGGCCCGATAAGGGGTTCTGGGTATGTCTAGGGGATCTACCCCCAGACATACCCAGGCTCACCTGAACAGACTGGAGTACATGGTGTAGATGGTCTGCTCTACTCGGGTGTGTAGGCGGCAGCAGAGGAGAGACATGGGGCGGCTCATAGCTCCTTATTAGGCATGGGGTGGTAGTCGGCACCCAGAGTATGTGTCAGAGGAAATATCAGCGGCTCAAATCGCACAAGGAGGGCATCAAATTGACACATTATACCCTTCAAATGCACACTAACTCAGAGAAAATCTCACACTGTAGGTCATTTCCTGTAGGTTATGTGCGGGTTATAATCCCTTATAAGGCATGGGATGATAGCCAGCGCCCACAGAATGCTCCATCTAAGTGAATCCTAATTGAAGTCACTTCTTGTAAGGCAAAATCACATGCCATTAGTCCTTAAGCCTATGGCTAGTTTGCATTTATATTGATTCAAATTAATGAAAATATCACTCAGCAATGTAGATTGAAAGGTATCACGGTATTATCCATGTCATAAAAACGGCATATTCCATCTCACGAAACTTAGTAGAATTGCATACTATATCTGCCCTACTGTATGCTAGTATCTACACTAAAACTACTACCATTGTAAAAATGGTGATTATAACTATAAGACACGTTTATACCGCAAATGGCATATTCTGAATAAAATTCATACAATAAAAATATGTATAATCCAAGTGCGCTACTTTAGTTTGATATGTATATAATAACACCAGGTGATTCTTATTCACATTGATGCGGCAGCAAATCACACGCGCACGTCACATGTCAATTTATACTCATTCTACAGTGCGTCTAGCAGTTATCTTGCTAAAAAACCACAAACCACTGAATATGATGTATCCTTCAAGACGGGGCGATCACGTTAATGGCGACATCGTCGCGCGGTTTTTCCGGTATCCAAAGTTGGCCTAATGTTGCGCCAGAGTCGCCGATGTGATGTGCAACACATTGTGTCGCCAGAGTCGCCGATGTGATGTGCAACACATTGTGTCGTCCAAAGGCGTTGAACCTATGGCAGTTTAAAGTTGTTCCACCGTTCACGACGATGGCCCATTATAAATATCTTGTGTTTTTCTGAGAATCCAATACACACGATCAGAAGAAACAATCCAAGTGAATTCACGTCCATTCTGAGAACATAGGCCTTTGACACAACGCTGTCTCATTATTAGCACAGCGTCGGCGATGCCGGCCCAACATTAGAGCAGCTTTATGGCAATGTTCAGTACGAGCGAGCTCGAGAGTAAGCGTCTTTCTTGCAGCACAACTTCAGTGTCAATACTCCTAACGACGAATGGAATTCGGGAATAAATAATTCCCTTCTCTCTTCTGCACCACATTGTATGTGTATGACTGAGGGCCCTGGTGAGTATTCCCTCGCTATGAATACGGTTGTACTCGCCCATGTCTGATGCTATACATGTATCTGTTAACCAGTTAAATCAAACCAAATATAAAAATCCACTGAAATTAAAGCCATAGACCAATCTATGTACGTTTCTGGTTTTAGTTGTACCCCAGTTGCCTTTATCTCTGTAAACAGCCTGGTGCTTTCTGGGTAGTGGTAGTGGACTACTCCTTTAATAAAATAGGTTATGGTAGAAAACTTAACCTGGTAGAAGCTCAGTCAATCAAATAATACAATTTAAGTGATTCCTTTTTTTCATATTTTCATAGAATTTATTTTGCGCCATTTGAAGTTCTAAATTATGAGAGCATTTTTAGTTTCAAAATAAATGCAAACACTCAGTGATATTGCAGCAGGACAAAGGTTGCAATCCAATTCACTCCTTCCTCTCCCTCTCTCTCTTTCTCCCGTTGTACAGCACAATATGAGACAGTCTAGTAGAGATCAGCCGACGTGGAGCTGTGGTTGCAGGGAAGCAGCAGACGAGCGAGCTGTGGTTGCGGGGAGGCTGCACTACCTGTACTTACGTGGCACCAGGCACCGCCAGCCTTATACTGGGGTCTGTCTACACATACAGGCAGTGCTATAGTCATTACACTGTCCCCAGCAAAATTGATGCGTTGACCCAATGATGTTTTAATGTTGGCCCACCGTCTTCGACGTCGGTCCAACATTAAAACACCATCGGGTTCTTGTCTCGTGTTTGCTGGATTTACACATGCCTCGGAAAACACGAGATTGGGATAATGTCGGACCAGCATTGCAGGCGATGGAGCAATAATAAACCAACATTGTGTCGACGTATGGTCGACGTATGGGAGGCGGTGTTATAATCTGTCTACACATACAGACAATGTTATAGACGTTACAAAAGATGTTGAACCAATGTTATTTCAATGCTGGTTCCACGTCTGTGACGCCAGTCCGTTGTTAAACAAACATTTCCTGAACGTTTCGTCTTCTCAGAGCGAGGTGAAAACACACGCATCCAATTAAATACCGGACATCTACCCAATGCTGGTTATTGCATTGAGTCAGTAGTAGTAGTAAATCTTTGCTTTTTAGGCACAAAAGGTCTTTTAAGTGACATTGTAATACGATAAAAACGTTGTAGTCAATTGACGAGATAAATGATGTACAGATGATGATGTGAGGGTGGGGGTGATAGGGCATGGTGGGTTATTGAGAGCGTTTTCCTTCGCTCGCCCGATAAGGGGTTCTGGGCATGTCTATGGGATATACCCCCAGACATGCCAAGACGGCCAGAGACTTGAGTTTTCCCTGTGCAATTTAATGCTGAAACTCTATGGCATTTTGCGCAGCTCCGCTATCCTCGGGTCGGATAGTCCCCAGAGTAACAATAGGAATGATAAATCCCTCTGGGTAACTCCATTCATCCCACGTGAGAGACCTAATGTCAAATACGCTATTGCCGGTTATTTAAGGCTACCACAGCCTACATCAGCGCCAGCACTGATGCGGGTGCTGCATTGGCTCCGCTGTTGAGCGGAGGAACCAGGGTAAGCCACTGGCAATCCGCCCGAAGATTATAGCCAGATACGAGGAGGCTGCAGCTGCCCTTGAATGATTGCTTTAGACTAGTGCTTTGCATTGAGTCAACATTATATAGATCTCTGAGATGACGTAATTGTGAAGCAGTGGGTAAAGCTGCCTGCCAGGAAAGTCGGGAGATCGCGGGTTCATCAGGGTACCCTAACCCTGCTCTGGCATTCAGGGGCGCGTTTTTGGTACATTATTTTCCAGATTTCTCGTGACTAATTCCTGCAGCTTACGAAAATGAAAAAAGCTCATTGACTTTCCACGTTTGCCTCCTTCTTTAACATGTATAGAGAGAATACGAGCACTCTGACCCAATCGTTATATCGTCGGCAATTCTCGCAAATCTAAAGAGCTCGTTTCATTTTCATCTGAGAATGCGTACCTGAAACTGGCCCCAGGTTTCAAAGAAACAAAATGTTTTTTTAGCGCTCACTCATAAAGATTCATTATTGTGGGGAGCCTCTGTGACAGAGAGGTAGCGTGCTCGGCCTCAGGCCGCCAGGGCTCGAATTTCGAATTCTGCGTCTGGAGGGCAGTGTCATCTCACCATCCTCAGGAGGTTATCCTCGCCCAATTGAGCATATATATATGTGTACAAGACCCCATTCATTCATTCATTCATTCATTCATTCATTCATTTATTCATTCATTCAGTCAGTCAGTCAGCCAGCCAGCCAGCCAGCCAACCAGCCAGAAAGCCAACCAGCCAGCCAGCCAGCCAGCCAGCAGCCAGCCAGTCAGGCAGTCAGTCAGCCAGCCAGCCAGCCAGCCAGCCAGCCAGTCAGTCAGTCAGTCAATCAGGCAGTCAATCAGTCAGTCAGTCAGTCAGTCAGTCAGTCCCATCCCAGTAAATACAATTACGTTGACCCGACGCTGGTCTAACGTTCGGCCAGTGTTGCAGACGGCGCTGGTCTAACGTTGGGCCAGTGTTGCAGACGGCGCTGGTCTAATGTTGGGCCAGAGTTGCAGACGGCGCTGGTCTAATGTTGGGCCAGAGTTGCAGACGATGACCCAGCATTATTCCAGCTTTGGATGAACGCTTTGTGTTTACTGTATGTGACTGGCGCTCAGACAGGGTAACAGTGATGTATTTTTGGCTTAACCTTACAACGCTGATTTAATTTGTAAAAAAACATCGCTACCAAAGGATTTATTCAATTTGAAATCATCATAAATGTCTCAGTCAGCTCTTTCTGATTCGTTTGAATACGTATGTTATTGGTCTACGGCCGTTATAATATGCTTATTCTTTCAGAGCGGGGATCGACTTTAGACGTCAGAATCTGACGTCTACAGACGTTAGATTCTGATGACTAAAGTAGTTCCCCCTCGCTGTAAGGTTTAATGCTTGGGTGGCGTCTCAGGGCTGAGCTAACTCTCACCTTGCAGACATGGTGGATGAGAGACATTTACCCATTGTTAGATCAATGTTGGGCCAGCGTCGTAGACGGTGGCCCAACATTGATCTAACAATGGGTCAGTGACTGGTGTTTGCTGGGAGCCCTGTCGCTGGTGAAAAACACATACTGTAGATCTGGTAATATTCGCGAGGTTTTAATTTTTGCAAGGAGGACGAATTCAGGAATTTAGTAATCTCGCAAATCATTCAAATTATTAATTCGCGAATTCTAGACTTCGTGAAAATTTCCGAAATCACAAATTCGCGAAAATTACCAGATCTACAGTAGGGCCTATATATACCACAGCCTGAGTCATCACATTGGTACTAAAGGGTCGTATCTCCTGCCCGGTAAACACAAAACATTTGTATAACATGTGTACAACGTCAGCACAACGTCTTCAAGGTTGGCCCACCATTGTACAAATGTTTTGTGGTTGTTAGGCGCTTTATGAGTACACATACTACCCTTTACTATTACAGTGACGAATAAAACTACTCACCGCCATGTTGCAAAAAACTTTGCTTTCCCGGGTGAAACTAATTTCGGGATACACTGCCCACCCGTTTACGGTGTATGGTTGTCCCTGGCTAACACACACGACGTGATCATACGGAATACGGCGTTCGCTCATAGTGATTGGCTCTATCACTGAAGTTAGGCGACGTCGCGCCCGGTTCATAATTGGATGGGTGACCGCCTGGTGACTGCCAGGTGCTGTATACACTCGTGGGGCTCAGAGAACCACGTAAATCAGATGGCTCGTCTGACTGCCCTAGAGTTGGACGTAAAAGAACCTCAATGGACGTAGGCGCAGTTTCCATCCAGCGAGACCCCAGAAAATCCACAATGTGTGAGTACTTGGCACATAAGGCGAATTTGCTTGGAATGAAAATAGCTTGATGCGCCTCAATGGCAGCTCAGCTGTATATCTCCCAGGAGACTGAGTTGGAATTTGAATGATAACAGGCCTTGCTAAGTTACTCTCGATGTACAGCGCTCTGAACAGCCGCCGGCTGGATACATGCGCTATATAAGATTTCATTCATTCATTCATTCATTCATCAAACGCCATAAATAATCGCACATGTATAGAAACCCATTAGACATTGACCCATGGCTGGTTTGACCCTTATATAACAACGCACATAGAAACACATTAGACATTGACCCATGGCTGGTTTGACCCTTATAACAACGCACATAGAAACCCATTAGACATTGACCCATGGCTGGTTTGACCCTTATATAACAACGCACATAGAAACCCATTAGACATTGACCCATGGCTGGTTTGACCTTTATATAACAACGCACATAGAAACACATTAGACATTGACCCATGGCTGGTTTGACCCTTATATAACAACGCACATAGAAACATATTGGACATTGACCCATGGCTGGTTTGACCTTTATATAACAACGCACATAGAAACACATTAGACATTGAACCATGGCTGGTTTGACCCTTATATAACAACGCACATAGAAACCCATTAGACATTAACCCATGGCTGGTTTGACCCTTATATAACAACGCACATAGAAACTCATTAGACATTGACCCATGGCTGGTTTGACCCTTATATAACAACGCACATAGAAACCCATTAGACATTGACCCATGGCTGGTTTGACCCTTATATAACAACGCTGGAATATATTTGTATAAACCATGGCGACCCAAGGGTTTCTTTTAATTTCAAAACATCATAAATGTCTTAGTTAGCTCTTTCCGCTTCATTTGAATACATATGTTATGGGTCTACGGCCATCATAAATTCTTTAGGGGCCTACTTTTTCAGCGCGGTGATCGACTTTGAATAATAATGGTGGCCCATCATCTGCGGCGCTGGCCCAACATTAAAACAACACTGGATCAATGTCTCGTGTGCGTAGGTCATGCACAGCAAACACATGACATAATGATGAGTTATCACATAGCGCACATACATTACCTCTTGTCACTATACCTGTTCATTCATATACCATTTCAACTCCCCTTTTGGGAGCATACAGCACTTGCAGCCATACCGGCGCTAGAAACTAATCGCACACATTGCCATCTCTATCCTACCAGGTACTCATTTACACCTGAGTCAAGTGAAGCATGTGAGGGTAAAGTGTCTTGCCGAAAGACACAACATCGAAACAATGTCCCAATATTGAGAGGGGAGGAACAAGATATTTCTCTGAAAATCGTTCACCAAGCCGGATTGGAAACCACACGGCAGGCAGTAACATGGCATTATTATTATATTATATTATTTTTTTTATTTTTTATTAGCACATTGAATACCAGCTTTCAAAAATGAAACGTCACAAAAATCAACAAGATTGCAAAATCGTTCACCTCCATTTTGTCAAATCTAAATATTGTTTCGCCCACGAAGTTGTGGATCGTGTAAGCGAGACTCAAAGTCAATAAGGAGAAAAATCCAATTAAATAGCTTGGCGGCTGAAGAGTTAAACAAACATTTAAACACAGAATATGACACAGACCCGGCATAAGGCCAGCATTGGCACAACGCTTACTGTTAGTGTGGATATGCAGTCAACAGTAAGCACAAGACATCAAACCACTGTTGGTTTAAAATTGGGCCACGGTCGTCGACGTTGGCCCAACAATAAACCAACATTGGTTCAATGTGTTGTGTTTGTTAGGTCAGCAGCAGTAACACGTGTGTAAGGTAATATATCACCTACGGGTGGAGTTTTATTCAGTGGACCAGACGTACACTGACCATCACTGACTCAGATACATCACGAGCGGAAGCAAGATTTAGTTACACGTCTTGTTTACTCTATTTGGGTCGGTTTATTTCGTACTGGCTCCACATAAAGTACCGTATATGAAATAAATTAAAACATATGAAGTTATTTATTTTGCACCAACAATGGCATAGCTTAATTAATACATTACTATATCATTATCATAATATTATTAAACACGGCATAATGTTATGCATTACATAAGAAACAACATAAATTATTTTAATATATTAAATTTGATCGAAAAAATCTGTCGGGCGTAAATAGCCGTTGCACCTCACCATATTGTCATCACTAACGTTTCAACCGTCGTCAATATTTTGTCAATAGCTGTGAACAGACGCCTTCACAGGCAAGGAGTCATCAACTCTGGTGGTTTCGAAATCGACTTAACAAGTTGATTGTTTAGATGGGTATCTACAGGCTTAGAATGGGGATAATTCAACATGTGTTCAGCTGGGATTAGTTTATTTAGGTCTTTAAATATGCATCATATATGTATAAAATACAAATGTGATTACAACATTATAATACAATTTCGAATGTTAATAATTACGAAACTAAATTTATAAAGACTCAAGTTGATGACAGCGTTATTTGAAGTATCTTAGTGAGCGACAAAGTAACTGGGAATAGGGGTGCACTTAGTTTTCGAAAGCAAATGCATGCACTTAATTTTCGAAAACAAGTACATGCACTTATATTCGAACATAAAATATTTTCAAAACATTCTATAAAAAATATTCAAATAGAAAATTACCACAATTTTAGCAAACAATCACTTCATACGCAATATTTCAAATTGCGGTTTGCGATTTTGACGGTACTAGTGTTTAAAGGGTTTTTACGGGACTTTTGGACAGGATAATTTTTGTAAGACGCGCAGATTCGGATTCCTGAGGAAATTTCACTATAGGTGGAACTCTTGGATCGTATGGACTTTTCAACACAAATAAAACCCCCCTAGCTCTGGGACTACTAATTTCATTCCCAATAACTGTGATTTAATCAGCTGATAAAACCGATTAAAAACGACAAAAGTCGTGATGAGCCGGCAAAGGGTGAGTAAGATATATTGGCCTCATATTGCTTTAATTTTGGGACAGTCACAAACGATGGACGATGGCATTAACTTACCTTCGTTTGTTTCATGGAACATAAGTCAAGCAAACAATTAGGCCTCAGCCTCTAATCATCGTTTTAAAAGCGAAACTCATTTGAGAAAAACTCATGTTTCCAGATATTACGCATATTAAAGTCAAGAATAGCCGCAGGTCGACCAGTTTGAATTTGATAGAGTTGATTTTTTTCAGGGTGCATTCTCCCATGAAGTCTCACATTGTCAATAGCTGTGAACAGACGCCTTCACAGGCAAGGAGTCATCAACTCTGGTGGTTTCGAAATCGACTTAACAAGTTGATTGTTTGGATGGGTATTTACAGGCTTAGAATGGGGATAATTCAACATGTGTTCAGCTGGGATTAGTTTATTTAGGTCTTTAAATATGCATCATATATGTATAAAATACAAATGTGATCACAACATTATAATACAATTTCGAATGTTAATAATTACGAAACTAAATTTATAAAGACTCAAGTTGATGACAGCGTTATTTGAAGTATCTTAGTGAGCGACAAAGTAACTGGGAATAGGGGTGCACTTAGTTTTCGAAAGCAAGTGCATGCACTTAATTTTCGAAAACAAGTACATGCACTTATATTCGAACATAAAATATTTTCAAAACATCCCCAAAACATGCGATATTCATTTATAAGTGCATGCACGTTTATGCGCGGGGATACGGTACATGAGTGAGTGAGTGAGTGAGTGAGTGAGTGAGTGAGTGAGTGAGTGAGTGAGTGAGTGAGTGAGTGAGTGAGTGAGTGAGTGAGTATTGCATTACGTCGCTTTTTGGCATACTACATCCACGCGGCTGTTTTTATATTTGGTGCCATAAAAAGAGTGCTGAAGTCATAATCATATCGCCAATATCCACACAAACTACATGTAATGTGAGTCAACATGGAACCAGGTCAATTTATCTTCCCTTGATACAAGATAAAGTGGCGGGGTATAAACAAAGCCCAGGTAATGATGTTGACCCTCTATATCCTCCTGCCATAAATAATTTAAATTTCCAGCCACTTGAAGTTGTGCATCGCTACCGCAATCCACAACTTCAAGTGGCTGAAAATTACTGATAATTGTTTAATTTGACACCAAACATGAACGAATCCTGATGTTTAAACACTATAGTCCCAGAGCTAGGGGGGTTTTATTTGTGTTGAAAGGTCCATACGATCTAAGAGTTCCACCTATAGTGAAATTTTCTCAGGAATCCGAATCTGCGCGTCTTACAAAAATCATCCTGTCCAAAAGTAACGTAAAAACCCTTTAAACACTAGTACCGTCAAAATCGCAAACCGCAATTTGAAATATTGCGTATTAAGTGATTGTTTGCTAAATTTGTGGTAATTTTCTATTTGAATATTTTTTAAATTATTTATTATCCTCACATATGACACAGGCTTTCACATGGATGTAAAATATTTTGTGTCTGATCAATGACAAATACACAATATAGTTTTAAGTTAGTATTTTAACACTCAATTTTACTCATTTTTCATACTTTTTCACTAAATAGACAAAATACTTTTCTCTCAGCCAATTTTTGTATAGTATAAATGTTTAGTTTTGATTCAAACATGTTCTAGAACTATTGTTGACTTAAAATTAACCCATTTGGAATAAAAATAATGAGTTATGTGAACATATTACTCGCTTTTTTCGATAGACGTAAAATTAGCTCGCTTTTCTTCAGGCTCCGGAAATTGACCATATCTCACATTTTTGCCCACTGAGTAGTCAAATTTTGAGCTCTATCAATATGTTTGATATCAATAGAAAGCTACTGGCACATGCCTTCACATGGATGTAAAATATGTTGTGTCTGATTATTGACAAATGCACAAGAAAGCTTTAAGTTGGTATTTCAGCCCTTAATTTGACCTTTTTTCATACTTTTTCAGTAAATAGTCAAAATACTTTTTTCTCAGCTTTTGTGTATAATAAATATTTAGTTTTGATTCAAACATGTTCTAGAACTATTGTTGACTTGGAATAAACCCATTTGGAAAAAAAATAGTGAGTTATGTGAATATATTATATACTTTTTTGGTTAGACGTAAAATTTGCGCGCTTTTCTTTGGGCTCAGGAAAATTGTATGTATCTCACAGTTTTGCCCAATGAGTAGTCAAATTTTGAGCTATATCAATATATTTGATATCAATAGAAAGCTACTGGCACAGGCCACGGATGTATAATATTTTGTGTCTAATATTTAACAAATGCACAAGAGAGCTTGAAGTTGGTACTTCAACCCATTAATTTTACCTATTTTTCATAATTTTTCAGTACATAGTCAATATACTTTTCTCTCAACTGATTTTTGTGTATAATAAATATTTAGTTTTGATTCAAACATGTTCTAGAACTATTGTTGACTTAAAATAAACCCATTTGGAATAAAAATAGTGAGTTATGTAAACATATTACATGCTTTTTTGTTTACACGTAAAATTGCGAATCCATGTGAAAGCCTGTGTCAAATGTGAGGATAATAAATAATTAAAAAAATATTTAAATAGAAAATTACCACAATTTTAGCAAACAATCACTTCATACGCAATATTTCAAATTGCGGTTTGCAATTTTGACGGTACTAGTGTTTAAAGGGTTTTTACGGGACTTTTGGACAGGATAATTTTTGTAAGACGCGCAGATTCGGATTCCTGAGGAAATTTCACTATAGGTGGAACTCTTGGATCGTATGGACTTTTCAACACAAATAAAACCCCCTTAGCTCTGGGACTACTAATTTCATTCCCAATAACTGTGATTTAATCAGCTGATAAAACCGATTAAAAACGACAAAAGTCGTGATGAGCCGGCAAAGGGTGAGTAAGATATATTGGCCTCATATTGCTTTAATTTTGGGACAGTCACAAACGATGGACGATGGCATTAACTTACCTTCGTTTGTTTCATGGAACATAAGTCAAGCAAACAATTAGGCCTCAGCCTCTAATCATCGTTTTAAAAGAGAAACTCATTTGAGAAAAACTCATGTTTCCAGATATTACGCATATTAAAGTCAAGAATAGCCGCAGGTCGACCAGTTTGAATTTGATAGAGTTGATTTTTTTCAGGGTGCATTCTCCCATGAAGTCTCACATTCTGTTTTAAAGGAATGGCCCAGCTGTATTGCACGGTTTTCCAGATATTACGCATATTGGCCATTCATTGGACATTCAACCAGTATTCGGTCAACGATTCTTGATTTCTGTGAGCTGGATGGCATTGAGAGAGATGTATCGTGTTGCCGGGCGCCCTGCAGCCTTGATGTTCGTATAAGGTAGTAAATCATGGCTTACAGCCACCCAGCAAACACGACACGTTGAAACAATGTTTTTTTAATGTTGGCCCAGCGTCTGCGACGCTGGCCCAACATTAAAACATCATTGTTTCAACGTGTGGTGTGTCCTGTGTAGTCAGTGATCCTAGGGATGCCTTCCCAGCAAACACCAAACATTTGAATAACATTTATACAACGTTGGACCAACGTCGAAGACGTTGGGCCGACGTTGTATACATGTTATACACATTTTTTGTGTTTGCTGCGTTGCTCGGTTTTCTGTACTTTGTGGCAAAATCGCGACAGAATGAACCCCTAAATCAGAAATCGCGACAGAATAACCCCCTAAATCAGAAATCGCGACAGTTTGACCCCCTAAATCGCGACAGTATGACCCCCTAAATCAGAAAGCTTGCTCTCGATGTTTATAAATGGTGGTAAATCACTGTTCACAGCAAGTCAGTGGATAAGACCAGTTAATAAGACTTTACGTCCACTTTAAGCACAAAACACAACAACGCGAACGCGAGCACGCGACGAGGCACGCGACGACAGACGACAAAAATCGTGTGACTATCCACACACCAAGGCGCGACAGCCGGCGCGGCGACCGACGCCACTCGCGCTCGCGTACGTCGTCGCGCTGGTATATTTTGGCAATAATCAAATAGTGTGTTTGAAAAACCAACACGACGTCGCGCGAGACGTCGCGTCGCGTGGGCAATCGCGTTGGTGTGTTTTACGCTAAATATGCATCTAGTGGCAACCATGCGAGTCCTAACTACTAGTATGACTTTATCTGTTATTTTAAAGCACAGTACGATTACTAGTATTTTACACCCATACATTTAAATAGTTTAGAGCATTGCAAGTGCAGAGCCACGAGGACCAGCATCCGGTCCAGCACGGATTAGAACCTGGTACCTCCAGGTTACGACTCATATCAAAACCAGAGTTCGTGCATTTAACCATTGACAAAATTCCAGAACTTTGATTGACTGAAAAAAGTCACTTTCAAGGACCACATTTATCAAAGACGGGTTCGATCAGCGGAAACAACATCTATATGAGTACAGAATGATTTCATAGTAGTATGTTTGAATTGTTTTTCATTTATAGTTTCACAGCGAACATATGAGACAGTTTCAGAAGCATCGAATCAAACCAGCAATCACGCTCACAAAGAAAAGCCGCTGGTGTCCGTATTAGTAGTAGTACCTGTAATAAAATAATGCTTTCCACCACTTTCAGGTCGTAATTTAGTGGATGAGAAATGAATGATGTACAGAATGATTACGTGAGGGCAGTGGTGGGTAATTGAGTGTTTTCCTTCACTCGTCCCATAAAGGGTTCTGGGCATGTCAAGGGGATTTACCCCTAGACATGCCTAGACGGCCGGATAATTGAGCTTCGCTGGGCAGTTTAATGCTGAAACACTGTAGCCTTTTGCAGAGCTCCGCTATCCTATTTACATGCGTGCGGCTGGCATTTCAAATCTGATCGGTGCCATTTTTGAACTCGTCCGGCGGGTTTAAATGGTGAACATATTGGCCAAGTTTTAGAACGATCAAATACAAATTGGTGAGTCAATTGTTCTGAAAAAGGAACGCGAACAGACAGACGGACAGACAGACGCCAATAGCCTTTTAACAGACGTCACTAGCCTTCAGACAAATTTGCTGAGGGCTAGAAATCATGAACCATTTGTTATATCAGGCTTCATATTGATTATCTCATATCATTTATATGCAGTACGTATTAATTTGATATTGCATGTATGTATATGTGATCATATTGACATCAGTCTCAGCAAATATACAATAACATTAAACAATGCTGAAATACTGTTGGGCCAAAGCCTACGACGTTAGTCCAGCATTGTAATAGCATTGGCCTATCACCTGTCAGTGACTGGCAGCCTGTAGTGTGCTGTAACATTATTATTGCTCCAATGCGACCTTCCCTGTCAAATAAAGTAATAAGACCCCAGCAAACACGCATCGTTAAACCAATGCTGAGTTGATGTTGCCCATCAGCATTGGGGCAACGTCTTGTGTTTTCTGGTTCGTGTGACACAAATCAAAATTAACCCTGACAGTGCGGGGATCGACTTTATTCGTCAGAATCTGACGTCTAAAGTCGATCTCCGCACTGTAAGAGTAAAACTATTTCTAATGGCCGTAGACCCATAACATAGGTATTCAAATGAATCAAAAACAGCTAGCTAAGACATCTATGATGATTTCAAATTGAAAAAAACCCCTTTGGTCTCCATGGTTTTTGAAAAAAATATTCAGCGCGTTAAGGGGAATATATCATATATCACATCAAGTGCATTATCAGGTTATCGTAAACACAAATGTTTGATTAATTGAATAATTCACACTTCATAGTGGATAACAATATGTTGAAACACTCGGGAAGTTAAAGGGCTACACACACATCTTAGCTCCTACATTGGCCGTTAAGAGTTTTTTCTTTATTTCACTGATATCGGCGTACTAGTATACACCAACTTGACAAAGCCTTTGTCAATAATCATGTCAAATAGTAATATATTATAACTTTTGTCAGTAAACATGATGAGTGTAATATACTGGGCAGATTGAAGAGTCACCTAGCGAGCAGAAACAAACAAGGAGATTCACGGATCCCAGCCATGTGTAGGGTACTATGAGAAATACAATTTCTGGTCCTATGTAGGCATATATATCGATCACTCAATCCCAATCAATCAATCAATCAATCGATCGATCGATCGATCGATCGATCGATCGATCGATCGATCGATCGATCGATCGATCGACCGACCGACCGACCGACCGACCGACCGACCGACCGACCGACCGACCAACCGACCGACCGACCGACCTACCAACCAACCAACCAACCAACCAACCAACCAACCAACCAACCAACCAACCAACCAACCAAACAACCAATCAATCAATCAATCAATCAATTAATCAATCAATCAATCAAGCAATCAATCAATCAATCAATCAATCAATCAAACAAACAAACAAACAAATAAACAAACTATCAATTAGGTTAATAAGTTAATCAATGAATCAATCGATGTCGCTAAACATGATATGCCTTATACTTCAAAGCAAAAGGAACCAATAAATCAAGCAAACTATCAATAATCAATCAAACAATGAATGAGTGAGTGAATGAATGCATTAATCAATGTATGCCTTAAGTTATATATACTGCACCGCAAAAAGAAACAACCACAAAATGATTCTGTTTTCATGTTTAGTAGGCCTACACCGATTTTAGAGCTGACCTGAATTAGTTTTATATAGCTATTTGCCAATCATAAACAACTAGTTTTGTAGGCCTGAACACCACGCTTATCTGAACATTAATCAGTCAGATGTCAGTACCGGTGTGATGGCGCCCAGTAACCATACAGTGCTCACTGGGAGATGTTTGTAAACACAAAATATTCCCTACAAACACAAGATGTTGACCCAATGTTGGTTAAATATTGACCCAGCGTTAGCCAACATTGGGTCAATGTCAGTTGTTAGCTGAACATAGACACATCAATTACGCAAAGGGTTGTTTTCTTGATGTCGACCATAGACCCGACGTGGTATATGTTTGACATGTATACGGCGCCAGACAGACGTGGTAATTACCAGAGGAATGAGGTCAGACGGAGGGAGATTAACCAGCCTACTGCTGATTATCTATTATCGCACTCCTGCTGTTGGCTTTCACTACGAGACGTATGGTGAGATCAGCCCATGTCACACTCTCTCCTACACGATTCACTGCACAATTTGTCGTTTCAGAAAAAATATTCGTAGGAGAAAATGCATAATGCATCGTTGGTACGGCGAGATGAGCTGATCTCAGCACTCGTCACCACATCACGCACTCGCCTAAAGGCTCGGGCTTGATGTGGTGACTTGTGCTGAGATGAGCCCATCTCGCCCTTCCCAACGATGCCGTATGCATCTATTATCGCTTTTTATCTGTTTTATTAGTCGACCATTTTGGGAATGAAATGTTTGTCTAAACATCAAGATTTGAAAATATTTGTGCTCAAATTAATCAAATCTGAGTAATTTTCAGCCACTTGAAGTTGTGGGTCGCGGTAGCGAGACACAACTTCAAATGGGTGAAAATTTAAATAAATCAACTAAGGATAATATTAACTAAGGATAAGGGTTGACAGCTCGGAGAAATACACGAGCTACGCCACTATACCCGCCGTCAGATTCACTTGTATCGCAGGTTTTTTGCCGATTTCTCAGTCAATTCTCAACCGATTTAGATGAAATTTTGCAAGGGCTATTTTCGAGTGACGTGGCGACTACCTTGAAATTTTCATCAAAAATAGTTCAAAAGTTAGACCATTTGACATGTAGTAAATTTGTAATTACGACGTCCCTCTATAAACCCATTAAACTGGTTAAATTAAAGTTTGTTTTTAGCCTTGAATTGCATTACATGCCAGATGGTCTAATTTTTTTGCTGTACAATATTTTCCGATGAAAATTTCACGGTGATCGTCGAAAAAAGTCCTTGCTAAATTTTATGATAATCGGTTGAGAATTGACTGAGAAATCGGCAAAAAACACGCGATACAAGTGAATCTGACGGCGGGTATATAGCTCAACATCCAAGCCAGCCAGCACAGGGAATTCAGCCACGCGCTGGTCCCATGATGGGCCACTGCTGTACACGGCGGATCAGGCAACATTGACGACGCTGGCACAGCATTGGCCCAACATTGGGTCAGCCCCTTGTGTTTGCTGGGTAAATAATAGTCATAATAGTGAGTTATAAACACGATTTGAGTCATGATTTGAGTCATGGCGGTCAGACGTTTAACCATTCCAGTGCGGGGAACGTCTTTATACGTCAGAATGTGACGTCTGTAGACCTCAGATTCTGACGTATAAAGAAAAAATCTGACGTCTGTAGACGGCTGATTCTGACGTATAAAGACCGCAACCTCGCTGATAGAATTAAAATATTTATAATGGCTATAGGTTATTGTTCTTACCTGTCTTCCTTCTTGGTTTTCGTACACCCCCCAATAATCTCTCGGATGTCAGGACTCTCCACTTTATCAAACGCTCCAGGTTTCTGGCCCTGTGATCATAAACATGACAGCATATATACTCACATTCACACTAAACGCTCCAGGTTTCTGGCCCTGTGAACATAAACATGACAGCATATATACTCATATTCACATTAAACGCTCCAGGTTTCTGGCCCTGTGATCATAAACATGACAGCATATATACTCACATTCACATTCAATTCATCAACCAGGGCATAAATATGACAGCATATATACTCACATTCACATTAAATTTATCAACCAGGGGTGAACAAATTTCGCGGATTCCTCAGCGAATTATGAACCAATTTTCATGGCATTTTGCACAAAAAATTGTCCAGCCAGGGGGCGACTACTCTAGATTGTATTTCAGAAGTTAGATCATTTGACATGACTGTAATGAAAATCTGAGACGAAGCTAATGAGTTTATTGAGGGCGACATAATTGTTTTGTTTACTACATGCTAAATAGACTAACTTATAACCCTTACAGCGCGGGATCGACTTTAGTCCGCGACCCACAACTTCAAATGGGTGAAAATTACTCATATTTGTTTAATTTGAGATCTATCCTTTGCAAATCCTGATATTTAAACACACATTTTGTTCCCAATATCAGAAAATTAAAAACGACAATAGTCATTATAGACAGGATCCGACTATATATGGGGGCATGTAGTATATACCATACACACATTTATATGGCATGGGGATATACCTGTATACAGAACATAATATTCCTCGTGGACAGAGCTCAGACCCCTGTGCTGATAGGACCGTATGTATGTGTTCTCAAACAAATTTCAGACTAAATAAAATACCACAAAAAATTGTAACATGGTAGGTGCTCAGTTAATCAAATAATTCAATGTGAGGAGATATCTATTTTTCATAAATAATATTATTTTTCGTTCATTTCTAGCTAGAAATTGCGTTAACAACTAAAGTTTTAAATGAATGAAAAAGACGTTTTATACTCACTGAAGTCTTTTTTCAGAGGAAATTGAATTCAATGTAAAATTTAAAACTTCCTGTTGATGTGAAATATGTGTGTGTGCGCACATACTCGTCACTAGCAGATAAACAGTTAACTATTATAGTACACTAATGTCACTAGTATAGTACCCTGATGTCACTATTACTGTAATCATTATACTGTAATTATAGAAGATAATGTCAATAACAGGGCATTGTGGTCATCACACGTGATAAATGAACCATCACCTGTTACAATGAACCCTTTCAGTCCCGAACCAAATACTCTCCTTCAGCTAATTAGGTACGTTTGAGCACCACCAATTCCACTCCCTTGAAGCTGTAGAATCAGTCGTAGATCCAGAATTTCACGCGGGTGAAGCATATTTAACCATTAAACCGCTAAATTAAATAATTATTTTTTTCACTAACTTGAAGCTGTGTCTCCCTACGGCAATGGTAATATGGTAATACTCACACTGGTGACCCTACTGTATATCTGGGCTGCTTCATAACACTCCTTATATGGTAATACTCACACTGGTGACCCTACTGTATATCTGGGCTGCTTTATAACACTCCTTATATGGTAATACTCACACTGGTCACCCTTCTGTATATCTGGGCTGCTTTATAACACTCCTTATATGGTATTACTCACACTTTTAACACTACTGTATATCTCGGCTGCTCAATAACACTCCTTATATGGTAATACTTACACTGGTGACCCTTCTGTATAACACTCCTTATATGGTAATACTCACACTGGTGACCCTTCTGTATATCTGGGCTGCTTTATAACACTCCTTATATGGTAATACTCACACTGGTGACCCTTCTGTATATCTGGGCTGCTTTATAACACTCCTTATATGGTAATACTCACACTGGTAACACTACTGTATATCTGGGCTGCTTTATAACACTCCTTATATGGCAATACTCACACTGGTGACCCTTCTGTATATCTGGGCTGCTTTATAACACTCCTTATATGGTAATACTCACACTGGTCACCCTTCTGTATATCTGGGCTGCTTTATAACACTCCTTATATGGTAATACTTACACTGGTGACCCTTCTGTATAACACTCCTTATATGGTGATACTCACACTGGTGACCCTTCTGTATATCTCGGCTGCTTTATAACACTCCTTATATGGTAATACTCACACTGGTGACCCTTCTGTATATCTGGGCTGCGTTAGAGCACTCCTTATATGGGTATTCTGACGTCGCCATCTCCAGCATACACATTCCAAAAGCGTAGACGTCCACAGCCTCGTCATAATGCTCATCGTACATCTCAGGCGCCATGAACTCTGGTGTACCTGTAATACAAAATACATCTTAATAGTAACGCTACATATCGACCGGCTCATCATAATAATCATATACAGAATACATTAAAAAAATTCTAAATCTCTGGAGCCATGAACTCTGGGATAATTTAACTCTTTCAGTGTGGGAACGTCTTTAGACGTCAGACCGCACTAAAAAGATTTAAAAATTTTATAATGGCCGTAGACCCATAACACAGAGGTATTCAAATGAAGCGGAAAGAGCTAACTATGATATTTATGATGATTTCAAATTGAAATAATTCTTTGGTTTCCATGTTTTATACAACAATATTTCAGCGCTTTAAGGGTTAACTAGATTGTCTGTTTACATTATGGGAATATGTCTTCATCAGCAGTATTCACAAGGGAGCCAAAGCTTTAACCCTTAAAGCGCGGAGATCAGAATCTGACGTCTGTGGACGTCAGATTCTGACGACTAAAGTTTATCCCCGCACTTTAGGAGTAAACATATTTCTAATGGCCGTAGACACAACTTGAAATTACGTGTTTTTCTGACTCAACCTCTGTTTGGCACAATAGGCATATACGTTGGTCTTCGGGAGTATAGCCATGTTCGAAACGACCTGTGTCTATCCTAATGGGGGCTACACCCGCTCGAAAACGAGCTAAAGCACTACGGTAAATTAAATGAGCCGTAAATTAATGAAAAAATGTACCTATGCAGCTTTTATTTACTTTTCGAAAGCCTACGACTGAATCAATAAAAATATATTGTTCAGCAATTTATCTGCTTTAGGCCTAAAGGGTAATTTTTATGAAAGTATGAAGGCTATTTATAGTAATGTGAGATGTTAAGTTAAAGTTAACGGTGTGCTTAGCGACTCTTTTAATGTTTCTAGTGGTCTAAAACAAGGTTGTTTACTATCACCGATGTTGTTTAACCTATACTTAAATGATCTGGCTGTCAAATTGAAAAGTCTAGGGTGTGGTATTGATATAGACGGTAAAGTTGTACCTATTATTCTTTATGCAGACGATATAGTCCTACTTGCAGAAAATTAACAGGATTTACAACAATTACTAAATGTTTTAAATGAGTGGTGTAAAGAGTGGGATATGGTGACTAATCTGGAGAAGAGTAATGTGGTACACTTCAGGAATGCATCTGTTCCTAGGACTAATTGCGAGTTCCACATAGAAAACTATAATAATAAGGTGCAAGTAGTAGACAGATACAGATATTTGGGGATTGTTTTAAATGAATTTTTAGATTTTTCAGTAACGGCCAGAGTGGTCGCTGATGCGGCACACCGTGCTTTAGGCCTTCTTATATCTAAAGATAAAATTCAAGGCGGTATGCCGTATAAGGTGTTTACAAAACTGTACAATGCGTTGGTGCAATCCATTATCGACTACGGTGTGGCCATATGGGGTTACAAGGAGTTTTCTAGTATCAATGCAGTCCAGAATAGAGCATGCCGGTATTTTTTAGGAGTTGGAAAATACACCCCCACAGCAGCTGTTCAAGGTGACATGGGGTGGTATGTTCCTTTGCACAAACAATTTCTAGGTGTCGCTCGTTTCTGGTGCAGGATGTACAATATGAATGATACTCGTTGAACAAACAGATATTTACCTGGTCAAGAAATAAAAGTAGCTCAAAGTGTAAAAATGCTATATTTCACATACGACGTTTTTTTTTAAACAAATAAATATGCAAGTGCCGGAGCCTAATAACGAGGTCAATCTTAATAAAAGATTATTTCTTAGTGAAGTTGACAATAAACTTTTAGAGTATTGTACTAGTAAATGGAAAAATGAATTAAACCGAGTATCTGCTCGCAGGGGCCCTGGTAATAATAAAGTTATAGGACGTACCGAAAATTAAAAGATTCTTTTGAGGTTGAACCTTATGTACTTATTTTAATGCCTAAATATTACCCTAGTGCTTTAGCTCGTTTTCGAGCGGGTGTAGCCCCCATTAGGATAGACACAGGTCGTTTCATGGCTATACTCCCGAAGACCAATGTATATGCCTATTGTGCCAAACAGAGGTTGAGTCAGAAAAACATGTAATTTTAAGTTGCCCTGTGTATGAACACCTGAGACGAGAGCTATTTATAAAGGCCTTTTCCATTACCAGCGATTTTTATGAAATGTCTTTCGATGCAAAATTATGCTTTATTATGAGTAATAAAAAATAGAGTAAAATTCACCGCCAAGACACTAAATTCTATTTTAAACATCAGACGAAAATTATTTTTAAATAAGAAAATATACTCTGATTATCTGTCTCTCAGTACCAATAATGGTCACCAAAATAATTAGTGTGTTTTACCATAATGTACTGTATTCACCGAATAACGTACAATTATCATGATTATAGTATGCTTTTATCTGCTTTAACTAATTTATTTGTGTAAATTATGATTGTAATAACTTATATAATTTGATGTGTTTTAAATAATTTATTTGTGTAAATTATGTAAAAAATATTTTAGGTATTTATATGCAATGATGTGATATTTTACCATTTTAGAAAAAAATAGGAATGTTTGTAACATGTCTCTCATAACTCAATTTGAGTGGCCAATGTTTTATCTGAAATTTTGATGTATTGTTTTATGTATATTGGGTGAGACAAAAATAAAATACTACTACTACTACTACTACACATAACATAGGTATTCAAATGAATCGGAAAGAGCTGAATAAGACATTTATGATGATATCAAATAGAAAGAAACCCTTTGGTCTCCAAGGTTTTTTATAAAAAAATCAGCGCTTTAAAGGTTAAATTAACTAATCAGGCAGGAAATAACAAGCGGGTATCGTTTTAATGCTTGCCCAACATCACTTACACCCAATATAATCTCATTCAATGTATTACCTCGTCGGAGTACAATATATTACATAAATTGCATACCAATCTGCATAATATCATCACAGACATCACACATGTATTGTGCATCACACCACACAATATCACAATTGTCTGCTGTGGGATATATAACATATATTCCACACATATCTGCAGTGCTATAATAATATTCTGTATTGCACACCAAACAAAACATTTGTATGATCTGCAAAATATGTTAATTTGAGTTAATATGTTAATTAGACGAAGCATTTCCGTATTCCTTGGACGAGTGCTGTTTTTTGCATACAGCGTTTGTATTTCCTCATATGCTCAACCAGAAACACAAACAGAGCTGTCAGCAATAATCATTCAACCAAAACCCAGCCTGATAAATTATGGGCTGATATACGCCTCATGGTGAAAACACTGCACTGAGTGTGCAAGGAATGCAAACAGTGTTCATTTGAGTGCGATATGAGAAAATACAACACTCATCCAATAAATAATGTGTGAGCCTTTAGGCGAACACCTTATTTATTGGACGAATGCTGTATTTTTTCATATCGCACAAAAAATGAACAATGTTTGTATTTTCTCACACAATCAAGTCACACCTGACATAACTGCCGTACATTGCAGTTCAATCTACAGTTAGAGTGTGATATGGGCTGATACCGATATACGTCTCACAATAAATCCACTGCAGAGAGTGTGATAAATACTCTTACCAATGACGCTTTTGGCGAATGATTTGTTTTTGAGCGTGGCCAGCCCCAGATCAACACTATCAAGTCGCACAGACCTGCCATATATTGCAGTTCAAACTACATCTAATGTACGATCTGGACCGATACCGATATAGGCCTAATAATTGAAAACAGTCACTGCAAAGAGAAATACTCTGAAGAGAAAACGACTCCACAGACTGACAGAGTGTGATAAATACCCTTACCAATGACGCTTTTGGCGAATGATTTGTTTTTGAGCGTGGCCAGCCCTAGATCTCCTATCTTGACAGATCCAGTGGTGCCAGTGATGAAGATGTTGTCACACTTGAGGTCCCTGTGGATCACAGGAGGCGTGCGTGTGTGCAGGAAGTGTAAACCCTTCAGAATCTGACGACACCAGTTCTTCAAAACCTTCAGGTTTATCTTCTTGAATCGTTTGATGTAACTGTAAGGAGAACAATATTCAACACTTTCAAGCCTGAATTTACCATTGGCATTTTCATCCACTACAAGCCGCGATTTGACTTGTAGTAGATGAAAATAATTAATAATAATAATAATAATAATAATAAAATTTATTTCAAGAGGATAACTATTTAGCAAATTGAATTGCTAATTTGCAATGGGCCCTTTAATTGAAGTGGATGACAAATGAAAAAAATATATTGTGTTTATTAACACAGTGTCATGAAAATTTTCGTTCTAAAAACCCTAACACGTTAGGTTTTAGGAAATTAATTCATTCTTCAGAGATGCAAAATGATGCTTTGATGCATCGTGAGGGTTTAACTCTTACAGCGCGGGGATCGATTTTTACAGTCGTCAGAATCTGCCGTCTACAGACTTCGGATTCTGTCCAGTAAAGTCGATCCCCGAACTGTAAGAGTTTAAATATTCCTAATAGCCGTAGACCCATAACATAGGTATTCAAATAAAGCGGAAAGAGATAACTAAGACATTTATGATGGTTTCAAAATGAAAAAAAACCTTTGGTCTCCATGAATTTTACAAAAATAAATCAGCGCTTTAAGGGTTAAAGGGTTAATTAAAAAGTACACAGATAATCTGAGTAATTTGCAGTCACTTAACATGCTTACATTTGTGAATCGCGGTAGCGAAACACAACTTTTGAGTGGCAGAAAATGTCCATGTAAGCTACTGCTGACCCAGTAAACACAAACCATTTGTATAACATTTATACAACGTCGTCCCAACGTCTTTGGCGTTGGGCCAATATTGTATAAATGTTATACAAATGTTTTTTTGCGTTTGCTGAGTGCCCTGCACGTACGTTTTGAGGGTGCCCGATGTCATGAGCTCCGTCACCAGGACGATCACCCTCTTGTTGCCTTTGCCGGGAGAATCCTCCCAGAAGTCGTAGAACCTCACGATGTTTGGATGCTGTAGACCCTTTAACATCTCCGCCTCCTCTTTGAACCTCAGACGCTCGGCTCTGTTCCATTTCTTGTCCTGTAAACACAGACACAAGACAGATGTTTTATTGACAACAATCAATGTAATTTGCGATTTATTTGTCACAAAGGCAAAAATAATTTAACAAACGAAAACTCATAATATTCTCCCAATATTGTCCCAGGACCAACGTCACATGAAATTGGAAATTATATACTGTTGATTAAATTGATCAAACAAGTCAAGTGAATTCAGACAGACTTGTTTACTGTTGTTTCAAATGCTGCATAACAACCCTTTCATTGCGGCGACCGTCTTTATACGTGAGAATCTGACGTCTGTAGACGACGTCTGTAGACGTCAGATTCTGACGTATAAAGACGGTCTCCACACAGAAGGAAAATAAAATATTTCTAATGGCCATAGACCCATAACATCGGTATTCAATTGAAGCGGGAAGAGCTAACTAGGATATTTATGATGACTTAAACTTGAAAAAAAAACTTTGGTCTCTATGGTTCATACAAAAATAATTCAGCGCTGTAAGGGTTAATAATAGAGGTGGGACCAGACAGTGACAGTCACAAGGTGAACCTCACTGACTTTGACCGTCCGTCCTTGACAAGGTGAATCACATTTTACATACATAATCACAATCACAATGGTTTAAGCCTATATATCGTAGGTGGTTTATACCTGGTGATTTCAATTACACAACTACTGGTTTTCTAAATAATGTGTATGCAAATGACAATCACTGACACAAACTACATGAACAGTTTCGTTTGAAATGTTATTGAATGTTTCATTATTTTTTCGTCAACGAGTCAATAGATCGTGCCCCACACACGCGTGGTAATAACTTATTACCACTGTTGGTGACGCAGAATTGCAGACGTCAGTTTCCCTGTATTTTCCCTGTCAAATTTTACCTCATTCCTGAGAGATGAAGAACATCCATCATGCAGCGAGCCACGCATCTCTTTAAAATGAGGAACACCCATATATATTGATCATGTTTTATAAGTTGGTACACGCTGTCCCAACATTGAACCATATTGATAACCTATACCTATGTATACTATGTATACATACGGTTTAACCCTTTAAGTGCGGGGATCCACTTAAGACATCATATGTATTCAAATGAAACGCCAACTAAAGAGCTAACTAAATTTATGACGATTTCAAATTGAAAAAGATCTTTTGGTCACCATTGCTTATATACAGATATTTCACAATTGCAAGGGTTAAACATGTTAACCCTTTCAGCCCAGGGACCGTCTTTATACATCAGAATCTGACGTCTTTTAACGTCAGATTCTGATGTCTGTAGACGTCAGATTCTGACGTATAAATTCGATCCCCACGGGCTAAAAGAATTGAAATATTTATAATGGTCGTAGACCTGTAACATATGGTATTCAAATGAAGCGGAAAGAGCTAACTAAGACATTTATGATGATTTCAAATTGAAAAAAAAAATTTGGGTCTCAATGATAGATACAAAATTAATTCAGCTTTATAAGGAATAAAGCATATGTCAAAACCAATAAACATGTCACTGAAATTAAAAAAATAATATGTGGTATTCTACTACTCAATTATTTAAATACGTCAATTTGGGAGATGTCTATCTTTTTGTAAATAATTATATTTGTCGTCATGCGTTGGTAATTCCAGTAAGTAGTAGTAAATCATTGCTTTACGTCACTTTTCGGCACAAAAGGTCTTTTAAGTGACATTATAATACGATAAAAACGTTGTAGTCAATTGATGAGATGAATGATGTACAGATGATGATGTGAGGGTGGGGGTGATAGGGCATGGTGGGTTATTGAGAGCGTTTTCCTTCGCTCGCCCGATAAGGGGTTCTGGGCATGTCTAGGGGATATACCCCCAGACATGCCCAGACGACCGGAGACTTGAGCGACGAATGGGCTGGCTCAGACAGGTCAGACTTAGCGATGTCAGCGCTAAATACAGCGATGAATGGGTGGGCTCAGACAGGTCAGACTTAGCGATGTCAGCGCTAAATACAGCGATGAATGGGTGGGCTCAGACAGGTCAGACTTAGCGATGTCAGCGCTAAATACAGCGATGAATGGGTGGGCTCAGACAGGTCAGACTTAGCGATGTCAGCGCTAAATACAGCGATGAATGGGTGGGCTCAGACAGGTCAGACTTAGCGATGTCAGCGCTAAATACAGCGATGAATGGGTGGGCTCAGACAGGTCAGACTCAGCGATGTCAGCGCTAAATACAGCGACGAATGGGCTGGCTCAGACAGGTCAGGCTTAGCGATGTCAGCGCTAAATACAGCGATGAATGGGCTGGCTCAGACAGGTCAGGCTTAGCGATGTCAGCGACGAATGGGCTGGCTCAGACAGGTCAGGCTTAGCGATGTCAGCGCTAAATACAGCGACGAATGGGCTGGCTCAGACAGGTCAGGCTTAGCGATGTCAGCGCTAAATACAGCGATGAATGGGTGGGCTCAGACAGGTCATTTGTTGATTTTTCACCGATAATGATCATGATGACATAGTATTGATCATATTATTGATTGTCTTATATGGTCAGAGTTACACTGCTAAGGGGAAGCAGCCACTGCTGGTCGTGTTCCCAGTGAAAATTCCATTGAAAAATATTGTATAGTTTAAAAGTTAATCTACTTAACATGTAGTAAATAATAAAAAAATGTAGCCCTCTATAAACCCATTAACTCAAGTCTCAGGATTTAATTACAATCATGTCAAATTGTCTAACTTCTGAAATACCTTAGCGAAATTTAGTGTAGTAGAGTAGTGGCCGCAGCATGACCAGACAATAGGGTGTGCAAAATGTCATGAAAATTGGTTCAGTATTGACTGAAGAATCCGCAAAATGCATTCACTCTGCTTAATGAATAAGTCTCATTTCATTACATGTCAAATGGTCTAACTTCGCGAAATTTTCAATGTAGTGGCCGCAGGACTGGACAATAATGTGAAAATTGGTTCAGAATTGACTGAAGAATCCGCAAAATTCATTCACCCTGCTTACTGAATTTGATATGAATCTGACTATAAACATGATAAAGAGTCAAGACGATTGGGGACAAAGAAATACCAAGGTGTAAATTCGATTGTGTATTTGTAAATGTAGATTATTTATGCGTATCTCCGCGTCCCTGGCATGTAAAGGGTTCAACAGTCAGAGAAGCGTCTACCAGAATCAATATTAGGAGATATGGTTACATAACGCTCCCAGACTACAGTAAAATCATGCATTTTAGATACATTTACTTTAGCGAAATACAGCATGAAAGTTGTAAAACAAGCAGATAATTGGAAATATGCAAAAATATCAAGGAAAACTGTGTTATATTCAAACAGTAGTAGGGCACCTTTTCTGGTGTCGACGGACTCGAATCCAGTCGTTCACACTTGTATTGTACGTTTTTATTGATCCCAGGTGCGGTTGAGTTTTTTTCAGTACGCCATTGAGAATACTACTGTATTGCCGGCCACCGCCACTGTAGTGCCACAAAACACAGAACCAATGTCGGTTCAATGTTGGCATAACGTCTGTAACACTGGCCCAACTTTGAGCCAACATTGATTGGTGATATCGACTTTAGTGGTGAGAATCTGACGACTAAAGTCGATCCCCGCACTGTAAGAGTCAGATTCTGACGACTAAAGTCGATCCCCGCACTGTAAGGGTCAGATTCTGACGACTAAAGTCGATCCCCGCGCTGTAAGGGTCAGATTCTGACGACTAAAGTCGATCCCTGCACTGTAAAGGTCAGATTCTGACGACTAAAGTCGATCCTCGCACTGTAAGGGTCAAATTCTGACGACTAAATTCGATCCCCGCACTGTAAGGGTCAGATTCTGACGACTAAAGTCGATCCCCGCACTGTAAGGGTCAGGATGATTCTGACGACTAAAGTCGATCCTCGCACTGTAAGGTCAGATTCTGCCGACTAAAGTCGATCCCCGCGCTGTAAGGGTCAGATTCTGACGACTAAAGTCGATCCCCGCGCTGTAAGAGTTAAACATCGAGACTTACAAAAGTTTGGTCTCAAATTATAAATATAAGTAATCTTCACCAACTTGATGTTCTAAATTGTGGTAGTAGTAGTAGTAGTAGTAGTAGTAGTAGTAGTAGTAGTAGTAGTTGTAGTAGTGGTAGTAGTGGTAGTAGTAGTAGTAGTAGTAGTAGTAGTAGTAGTGGTAGTAGTAGTAGTGGTAGTAGTAGTAGTAGTGGTAGTAGTAGTAGTAGTAGTAGTAGTAGTGGTAGTAGTAGTAGTAGTAGTAGTAGTAGTAGTAGTAGTAGTAGTAGTAGTAGTAGTAGTAGTAGTAGTAGTAGTAGTGGTAGTAGTAGTAGGGTTACTACTACTACAGGGTTAGGGTTAGGATTATTGGAAACAAAATCCATCTTTATCGTGGTGGGATCCACTTAAATAAGGAAGGACAGCAAAAACTGACTTCTGCCATGGCTGAAGTGCTCAACAATCACTCTGCTAATGGTCAGTGTTTTCCCATCAGAACAATCATCACACGGACATAGCCGATGTAAATAGAGTAATTAATAATGATCAGGACAGAAATATACGAGTACTGTCATGGAACATTAATGGTTTAGGAAACAAAATGACAGACCCTGATCTTGTGGCATTTATCCGAAACTACGATATAATATTTTTTATAGAAACAATGAAAGGGAACGATTTTACATTGGCAATACCTGGTTATAAATTCCATCATGTGAATAGAAAACATAAACATAAAAATGCCTGTAGAGCTTCTGGTGGTATTGGCATACTTATTTCAAATAAATATGCAAATTTAACTAGGATAGATCATACCTACGACTATCTGGTATGGTTGACATTAGCCACAGGCTGTTGTCGAAAAAACATTAAAATTGGATGTGCCTATATACCACCAGAAAACTCATCATATGTCGCTGTAAGAAATGATTATTTTACTATGCTAGAAGAGGAAGTGGCTAGATATATTGAAATGCATCACATCCTATTATGTGGTGACTTTAATAGTCGTACTGGTCAGGCTCCAGACTATGAATCGGGGGTAACAGATATCAATGCAAATGTTCCAAGTGAACGTTCTAATGAAGATATAGTCAGTAACAAATATGGTCAACTTTTACTAAATTTTTGTATAAACACAGGTTTCAAAATAGCCAATGGGCGCATGTTTAATGATAATGGTATAGGCCGCTATACATACTACTCTCCAAATGGTTCAAGCACAATAGACTATCTGATCTTTAATGAAAATAACATAATCAGCAAATTTGACGTCCTACCGAAATTGGTAGAATCAGATCATTGTCCCATACAATTCAATATTTCCAACACTAAACTCGATTGCAACCCCTCAAAAATAGACACCTGTGTAAATGACACATCATCTCGGTCTAATGTTTTTATATGGCAAGACGAGAAAAGGGAAGAATATCAAATAGCTCTACGGAATGAGCAGGCATGTCATGCATTTGAGGAAATGCTGTGTGCCGCCACCGAGGGGTGTAATACTGACACTCTATGTGACATGTTCAATGGTATGCTAGAAATTGTAATTTCGCCATTATTCCCAGCAAGGAAACATATTTCGAAGGAAAGGAAGTGCACGCAAAATAATTTCCCCTCTAACCCTTGGTATGATAAAGAATGTAAATCCTTGAAGTATGTTGTTAATAATATCGCTAAGCATAGAGACTTTAACGCACAGCAAGACGAATATAATATACTGTTACGACAATATAAGCAATTAATCCAAAGAAAGAAAAGACAATACCAGCAAGCCAAACTTAGTGAGCTGGAAAATATGAGAACAGAAGATCCTAATTCTTACTGGAAATTCTGGAAATCCTTAAATCCTAGAAATGTCACTACAGGGCCTACCTTGGAAGACTTTGTGAACTATTTTGAACAACAAGTCTACCCACCCCATGTGGATTATTTTGACTATGAACACATGAATAATATTATAAAGCAAGTTACGTCATTCCAACATAATGTAGAGCACGATAAATCCAATATGACACAGTTCCTAAACAGTCCCATAACTGCGGAAGAAATTAAAAAGGCGATTCAAAAGTTAAAATGCAAGAAAGCAGCGGGTGTAGATGGTATTTCTGCCGAATTTTACAAATATGGATGTAATGAGCTCTTGCCAGCATTAGAATTGTTGTTCAATACCATTCTTACCAATGGAGAATATCCATCTAGATGGGCTACTGGTATAATCCACCCGGTCCACAAAAAGGGGGACCATGGCGTTCCAGATAATTATAGAAAAATCACAGTCATGCCGTGTATTGGGAAACTATTTGAATCTATACTTAATAACAGACTCTCATTTAAAAACGAAGTATGTAACGATAATGATCCCTATCAAGCTGGTTTTAAAACCAATTCGCGAACTACGGACAATATATTCATACTATGTGCCATCATAGATAAACAAAGGTGTCTTTCTAAACCCCTGTATACATGCTTTGTCGATTTCACAAAAGCATTTGACTATATTGATAGAACAGCATTATACTACAAATTATTGAACAGGGGAATAGACGGCAATTTGCTAAATATAATAAAAAGCATGTTTTCTAAAGCAGAGTGCCGTGTAAAATGGGACTCGCGTATCAGTGACATATTAAAAAGCGAATTTGGGGTTCTACAAGGCGGTATGCTCAGTCCCAAACTATTCACGGAATTTTTACAAGACATATCCGCATCATTTGACCAAGATCAAGGTATCGCTGTGGACACCTTACTAATGGTATATCTGTTATTTGCAGATGACCTTGTCCTTTTTTCAGAATCTGCCGAGGGATTACAAAAACAGCTAACTGCCCTGTATTCATATGCTTCCCTATGGCATATCATAGTTAGCATTCCTAAAACAAAAGTTCTTATCTTTAATGAACGTTACACAACAGTATGCGGAAGCTTCCACTATGGTGATAACATTATAGAAAAGGCTGAACAATATAAATACCTTGGTGTAGTGTATAGCACCAAGTCCGCTAATAACGTGTTAAAAGAAACTTTTTCTCATCTTGCTTCCCAAGCTGGGAAAGCAATCTTTGCTCTACGTAAACAGTCCCGTCCTGTGGTCGGTAAATTGTCACCCACTCTTGCGTTCAAGGTATTTGATTGCCAAATATTGCCCATACTAGAATATGGAAGTGATATATGGTATACAGGCGATGATGTTAACGATCTGGAAAAAATCCATCTAAAATTTATTAAATCTACACTTTGCGTTAGAAAGCAAACACCTACTCCTGCAATATATGGGGACACGGGTCGATTTCCACTGATCATCCGGCAACACATAAAAGCTGTAAAATATTGGTGTAGAATTCTAAAATTATCTCGGAGCCATCCAGTCAGAAATGCCTACAATATGCTACTTGAGCTAGATGCCATTGGCTTCACGAACTGGTGTTCCCGTATTCGCTCTGTCCTCGAACGAACCGGGCTTGATCAAACTTGGGAATCACAGAATATTGGGGATACAAATAAATTCATGCTTTCATTTAAAGAATCAATAGTTAGAATATTTACACAGCAGTGAAGAAAAGATATTGAGAGCTCGAGTAAGCTGCGCACACATGCATTAGTAAAAAAATATTTCTGTGTTGAACCATATATCTTGCACATAAGGGGGAACCACCTCATAACAGCAATGGCGAGATATCGAATGAGCTCACATGATCTAAATATAGAAAGAGGACGATTCAATAATCCAATCACTCCAAAAAATCTGCGAATATGCACAAGGTGTCAATTAAACGAAATTGACGATGAAATACATCTTCTTCTCCACTGTTGCGCTATGAAGAATGAACGCGAAATCTTGTATGATTCTGTAGCCGCAATTATCAATATACAACCGACAAATGAAATGTTTCTAGGAATTATGACATCTAGAGACATAACAGTGGTGAAGTCACTAGCGCAATTTATTTATGGTTGCTTTAAACAAATTAAGGGCTAAAACTACTGAGTATAATAAATCTGTCACCTGTCGCTATATTATTCATATTATCATGCCCTCATGATCTGACTTGGGTATTACCACATATCAAGACGGTTGTTGCTCTCGGATCTTATTATTTGGCTTTTTGGGGCCGGTTAGGGACGTTTCCGTCGCCTTTGTTATCAGACGAGGTGGGGCCTTATGGAGGATTTCAGAGTTGCTAAGTCAACTGATTTTCTCCATGAGGTCGGGAATGTTTTTCTTCGATTGTAACTCTGAGTATGTGGTCTTAACTAGGTCGTGATTGAAACAGTATGAATTAAACAATATAGTGAATTATAAAAAGGCTTAATGTTTTTGTGCGAGGGCCATTTCCTGTGTGAATTGCACAAATAATTTTTAACCGCCATTACTACTGTTATTACGTCGTTAAGTTTGCACCACTAGTCAATCTCAGGGAATCTCCGCGCTCATAGCGACTGTGCTTGCATGGTCACATGACACGGAGCTACCTGTTTATGCCATATTTATTGTACTTGCATGATATTATATTTAATTTTAAAAAATACCATATAATTTTTACCATTGGCTTATTGCATACTCCAGTTACTGTAGCATAATCATGCACTTGTATATATTTTAGGTTTCTACGCTTTCCAGAGTGTCTTTTTTGCTACTATATATAATTAGTATGTCATACGTAGTAGCTATTTTATCTCTGGTTTTAGTGCGGGAAACAAAATGATAGACCTCTATGTTATCTTGGCAATGCCTTTTATTTCATTTTTAGTAGTAGTCATTTATATTATCGAAATACCCAGTTTTTATTTTGACAATGCCACTTAACATGATTTTAGCTGTGTATGTCATACCATGTATATTATCATATGATTTTAACAAACTAACAATCTTGTATATACATGTACATATATCTCTTTCATTTCTATGACAAATAAGTTTGTAATGACTTTTCTTTTCTGTCAATAAAATATCTGTCTGTCTGAGTAGTAGTAGTAGTAGTAGTAGTAGTAGTGGTAGTAGTAGTAGTAGTGGTAGTAGTAGTAGTAGTAGTAGTAGTAGTAGTAGTAGTAGTAGTAGTAGTAGTAGTGGTAGTAGTAGTAGTAGTAGTAGTAGTAGTGGTAGTAGTAGTAGTAGTAGTAGTAGTAGTAGTAGTAGTAGTAGTAGTAGTAGTAGTAGTAGTAGTGGTAGTAGTAGTAGTGGTAGTAGTGGTAGTAGTTGTAGTAGTAGTAGTAGTAGTAGTAGTAGTGGTAGTAGTAGTAGTAGTAGTAGTAGTAGTAGTAGTAGTAGTAGTAGTAGTAGTAGTAGTAGTAGTAGTAGTTGTAGTAGTAGTAGTAGTAGTAGTAGTAGTGGTAGTAGTAGTAGTGGTAGTAGTGGTAGTAGTTGTAGTAGTAGTAGTAGTAGTAGTAGTAGTGGTAGTAGTAGTAGTGGTAGTAGTAGTAGTAGTAGTAGTAGTAGTAGTAGTAGTAGTAGTAGTAGTAGTAGTAGTAGTAATAGTAGTGGTAGTAGTAGTAGTAGTACTAGTAGTGGTAGTAGTAGTAGTAGTAAATTATTGCTATATGTTACTTTTCAGCACTAATGGTCATTTAAATGACATTTAGCCGAATAGTATTAGGTTTTGAAGGGGAAAAAAATATGCCCAAGCTGAATTTTTCAGGAAACCGTCCAAATACCATTAGAAACAACATACTAAAACTCCCCGTGATTCCCGCTGGAGCCTTTTCCAATATTCAAGATGGCGTCCAAGATGGCCGCCAAAATGTTAACACAGCTATATAGATGGGTTGATATACCACCTCACTCCCCCCAAAAATATGACAAAAGGTTTATAATGGTTTCTGTTCTACTACATATATAATGAATGACAGTCACTCAAAATCTAAGATCATGGCCAAAATAAAATATGATTTTTCAACAAATAAAGGCAGGAACAAGTGTAATACCTTTTTTTCGTCTAATTTTGATTGGAAAATCCATTTCTTATATTATTTTTATGATTCAAGGTCATCTTCAATGTCAAAGGGTCAATCTAAAGGTCAAATAATCAGAAATATGATTTTTACCAAAAAAAGTTAAGAAATTGTGTAATACGCCATTCTCATGGAATTCTGACTGGTAAGTCTTTTTATGGTATTATGTTTGTGATTCAAGGTGACCTTTAAGGTCAAAGGGTTAATTTTAAGGCCAAATTCCTGAAAATAATATTTTAAACAAATACAAATATCAAAAAACATCATATGCAATACCTCGTTTTGAGGTGATTTTACTGGATAATCTACTTATGTTATTATTTTGGTAATGCTAGGACTTCTTCGACATCAAAAGATAAATTCCAAGGTCAAAATGTATAAAAAAAATTGACGATCAAAGGTCTTTTATGTCAAAAAGCAAGCGTAATACCTATTTTTTGTGTAAAAAAAGGTAACCTACCTAATCTAACTTACTGGAAGATCCATTTCTGATAATATTTTAGTGATCGATTCAACTTCATCTTCAAAGTCGAAATGTCAATTTTAAGGTCAAATGAGCGAAAAGATGATTCTAACAAATTAAAATAACACAATGTAATACCTTATTTCAACTTAATTTTGAGTAGAAAATCCTTTTATGGTAGTAGTTTTATTCAAAGTCTCATTCCAAAGAAAACATTTTACACAAATAAAAATAGAAACAAGTGTAATCCATATCTTTGATGAGGGTTTAACTGCATTTATTGTAGTACAATTTTGATAATTAAATGTCATATTTCGAATCCTGTGTCTAGAGGCCTATGTCATCTCATTCCTCTCGCCATCCTCAGGAGGTTCTCCTGGCCCAGTTTAGCCTGTATGTGCACAAAGGTGGCCTAAAACCCAATTCATTTCATTTGATTTTTCATAATTATTGGCCTTTATAAGGTTATTTAGCTATGTTTGACTGAATAAAGTGTTCTTCAACGCCTCCCCACTGTTTTTTATCGTTTTTCCGTTGCTCTATAACACCATCAGATGCTCTCTAACTCCCGCCTATCGCCCATCAACACATTCCAATCGCCATTTAACTCCTCTCTGTCACCCTTTAAGACTTACTCATCCCCTTTTGTTTCCCCTCCATCGCATTTTAGACAATAACATTACCATATTCAGGGTTTCCCCCAGAAAAATGAGAAAGCATCATGGTACTTGGCGGTTCGGTTTCAGCGCAGCGCACAATTTGCGTGCGGCGCACAATTTGCGCGCTGTGCACAATTCGCGCGTGGCGCACAATTTGCGGCGCGCACTGTCCGGGGGGTCTGGGGGCATGCTCCACCTTGACATTTTAATCAGAAAACTTCTTTAAAAATGCATTTTGGTGGCTCACAACCCTGCACAAGGAAAATGAAGAAAAGTGAAGAAAACTTTTATTGGGAGAAAAAAGAAAAAGTTCTCTTCCAAAGAAAACTTTTTTTCTTCCCAAGAATTTTTTTTCTTCCTCATTTGTCATATATTTCTTACTAGATGTTAATGTCATTCAAAGCGCTGTTTTATTGTATGTTATGTTAAATATGATTAAAAATAAAATGTTTTGAAAGTTAAAAAACTACAAAAAGGCTAAAAATTTAATTTTATTGTCTTAATCATCTATCACAAATGAAGAAGAAAAAGTTTCCTTGGGAAAAAAAGTTTTCTTGGGAAGAAAACTTTTTCTTTTTTCTCCCAATAAAAGTTTTCTTGTGAAGAAAACTTTTTCTCATATAAGTTTTCTTCACTTTTCTTCATTTTCTTTGTGCAGGGTTGCACTTGGTGACTACTGTATAGCGGTAATTTGTAACCTCTGTTTGTGCTGGTAAAAAAATAAATACTGATTTTGCATGTAGACTGATACATCAAAACTAAGTGCCAGTTTGACATTTAAAACCCTTGTGATATAGACCACCAGTTTTCTCATATGTACACACCAAAATATTTTTAAATAGGACTAGATGCCTATGCAGTGACGAATGAGATATGTAGTGTCTTCTTTGTCTAGTGGTCCATTTTGCCCCTGTATCGAACTATGATATCTTCAGAGAAATACCATGAGATGGGGGCCCGGGATGATTCTTGTCAGACAAGCCTATTGGATTAAATCGCATTGTGAATAATTAAAAACAATGCAGGCCTACACTAACTTTTTATTCACAAAAATGAATTCGAAAAAATATTTAGACCATTAGACACTAGGCATAACGTAATGATGGTCAATACGAGATCTGCTCAATAGCATGCTGTTTGTTTGTGGTTCACCCGTTGAGATATAAATAAATTCATTAGGCCTTAATTATGGTAATAGATCAGTGCCACGCCGTTGGATTATTATCAGAACTTGCTAATACCAGAAAACAAGTTGGATTACATACAAGCATCTGGTGACATTGGCCCAAACTTTAATGAACACAAACAAGGTCGCATCACTTGTTTTGCTTTCTGAGAATATCATAAGTTACACCCCAACTTATTTCAGCCAGCACGCTTCATTGCCTAAAAATAACCAACGCTGTGTTGACGTTGGGTTCATGTTGACACGGTAGAGGATTGTGACACACCAGGCGCATGCTCTGTTATGGCGGCAAAAACGGCAGGTAGAACAACGCGCTTTAATGTTGAGCCAGCATCGCAGACGATGGACCAACATTACGTCAACGTACTACACATACTATACTGTATCATGTTTGATGGGCGCATGCAGTCAGCTACACGCTGATAGACCCGCCAACAGTGCCTGACCACGTGACATCATATGACCACTGGGCATGCGCACAGACGAGCCACACACTACCGTGCGTCTGTATCGCTGGACATCGCAACACGATGCTAATGTTGTACGGAAGCATCAAGATATTGTTAAAACGTCACGGAATTTCTTAAAGCGTCACGGCACTTACTGAAGCGTCAGGGTAAAAAATTAAAGCGTCATGGTGCCGTGACGCTTGGACGCTTTGGACAAAAAAACCCTGCATATTTACACCTTTCTGTCGCCTAATTATGCCTCGTTGTCGCGCTTCAGCACTGCCTCGTCGTTCTTTAACGCCTCCCCATTGCCCTTTAACTTCTCCCTGTCTCCCTTTATTGTTTCTTGAACACCCTTTAATGCCTCTGTGATGCCCTTTGACGCTTTTTCGTTGCCCTTTAATGCCTTTTCGTTGCCTTTTAACGCCTCCCGTCACACTTGAACGCATCTTACTTTCCCATTTATGCTTGCCCATTGCCTCTTAACGCCTCTTCTGCGCACCTTAACGCCTTCTCATCGTCCTTAAACGCCTACCCATCGCACTTTAACGCGTCCCCATTGCTCTTTAACGCTTTCCCATTGCCATTTAACGCTTTCTCGTCCCCCTGTACTGCCTTCCATACCACCTTTTAACACACCCAGTCGCACCTTAACGCCTTTTAGCGTCGCCTTTTAGCGCCTCTCCATTGCCTCCTGCCCCTTTAATTGTAATGCCTTGTAATTCCTTGTAATTCCTTGTTCAAAATTACATTTTCACATTGTTAAGTTGATTTTTTCACCTTAAGCATGCTTAATCATTAAAAACCCAGAAGAATTATATTATGCAGTCAAAACCACACCGATACGAGCTATTATGCATCTAATTTATTGCATAGGCCCCTATATGTTTTTCACCCTTCTCGGAAATAGAGAGGGGTGGTAGATAGGTTCCTTTTTATGTCAAGGGGAGGGGGTGGAAAACATAAACACATGTTTTTTTAGCTTGATAGAAGAACTGAACAAATTTAATGATGTAAACACAATGTGCATCGTACACGGTGGGCCAGCATTAAACCAACATTGAGGTAACGTATCGAGTTTGTTTGGACCTTGCTGCGCCGAGAGAACAGCTGCTACTTGGACAAATAAAAACTAACATTTTGGATAAACTCACAGCCCGCAGCCACAGTGCATGTTATTGTGTATGTACACGAAGGGGGGGTGGGCCTTAGGGTAGTGGTTAGCACCGCTGCCTTTCACACTAGAGTTCGCGGTTCGGTTCATGGTCTCGGCGGTTTGAAAGAAACTTTCATCCACTTGTAAAAGTCAGTATTGTGGGGAGCCTCCGTGACCGAGAGGAAGCGTGTTCGGCCTCAGACCGCCAGGGTTCGAATTTTGAATCATGTGTCTGGAGTACAGTGTCATCTCATTCATCTCACCATCCTCAGGAGGTTCTCCTGGCCCAGTTTAGCCTATATGTGCACAAAGGTGGCCTAAAGCCCGATTCATTTCATTTCATGTACACGAGGGACTGAGAGTGAGGCGAATAAACAAAAAAACATGAGGCATTGACTCAATGTTGGGCCAGCGTTGCAGACGCTAAGTCAACAGTAAGCCACAGTCTCGTGTAGTTTTAGCAAAAGGCCACCGTCTTTCTGTTCTATACCAGCGCGCATAAAGATATAACTAACGTTACCGTTGCAGACGCTAAGTCAACAGTAAGCCACAGTCTCGTGTAGTTTCAACAAAAGGCCACCGTCTTTCTGTTCTATACCAGCGCGCATAAAGATAAAACTAACGTTACCGCTTTACCAGAAATCACAAATGCGCTAAGCATGACTATAGTCGTTTAATCTGTTTTAAAACAGTTGCACAAGAAATCACATTTATTGGGAATGAAATAAGTGTTAAAACATCAAGATTTGCAAATGTCTGGTCTCCAATTAAACAAATATGAGGTATCTTCACGCACTTGAAGTTGTGGTTCGCGGTAGCGAGACACAACTTCAAGTGAGTGAGAATTTGAATAAGATAACTTAGTGGATAATAACCCTTACAGCGCGGGGATCGACTTTAGAAGTCAGGTCTGTAGACGTCAGATTGTGACGTCTAAAGACGATCCCAGCACTGTAAGAGTAAAAATATTTCTAACGGCCGTAGACCCATCACATAGGTATTCAAATGAAAGAGAAAGAGCTGAAAAAGACATTCATGATGATTTCAAATTGAAATAAACCCTTTGATCTCCGAAGTTTTTATAAAAAAATCAGCGCTTCAAGGGTTAAAAGGGTTTATATGGTTTACCTACAGGAAAACACATCTGAAGAAGTACCTATCACATTCAAAGGGTTTATATTGTTTACCTATAGGAAAACACGTCTGAACAAGTACCTATCACATTCAAAGGGTTTATATTGTTTACCTATAGGAAAACACATCTGAACAAGTACCTATCACATTCAAAGGGTTTATATGGTTTACCTATAGGAAAACACGTCTGAAGAAGTACCTATCACATTCAAAGGGTTTATATGGTTTACCTATAGGAAAACACGTCTGAAGAAGTACCTATCACATTCAAAGGGTTTATATTGTTTACCTATAGGAAAACACATCTGAACAAGTACCTATCACATTCAAAGGGTTTATATGGTTTACCTATAGGATAAAACACGTCAGAAGAAGTACCTATCACATTCAAAGGGTTTATATTGTTTACCTATAGGAAAACACATCTGAACAAGTACCTATCACATTCAAAGGGTTTATATTGTTTACCTATAGGAAAACACATCTGAACAAGTACCTATCACATTCAAAGGGTTTATATGGTTTACCTATAGGAAAACACGTCTGAAGAAGTACCTATCACATTCAAAGGGTTTATATTGTTTACCTATAGGAAAACACATCTGAACAAGTACCTATCACATTCAAAGGGTTTATATGGTTTACCTATAGGAAAACACGTCTGAACAAGTACCTATCACATTCAAAGGGTTTATATTGTTTACCTATAGGAAAACACGTCTGAACAAGTACCTATCACATTCAAAGGGTTTATATGGTTTACCTACAGGAAAACACGTCTGAACAAGTACCTATCACATTCAAAGCATTGTAGTTTTCTAAGATGTATTTCAATGTCGTAAATGATAATTCCGGCTCAAAGTACCTTCCTTAGCAAGTTATCTTACCCGCGAGCCCGCAGCACTCGCGTGAGACTGGCCAAGGGAAGATGGCTCAAACCATCAAATAAATTGTGGGTGAAACTAATTGTGACAAACTAGTGATGTATGTAGTCCCCTCAAAATAGTTCAAGGTCACTTATCTTCGAAAAGACCTGTGTTTTCGAAATGCACCTCTGTACCAAATAAGAAGGCCCATTCTCCACACATAGATGTCGCTCAGGTACCCGCTGCATTCTGACCTCATGCAGCGGGTACCTCCTGAGCGACATCTATGTGTGGAGAACGATCAGAGATATAATCTCTGAGGTCAGAATGATGAAGGCCCTATCAAATAGTTTTAAAGTCATTGCGTGCCGAAAATTGTGACAACCCTCTGCAGTGTTGCTTTATCATGTTTAGGTGTATGAAAAAACTTCAGCTATGTTCATAGAGTGCCCCAGCAAAAGAGAGCCGTTGAAGCATTGCTGGCGTAATGTTGGGCCAATCTCTGGCCAACATTGGTTCTACGCCCTATGGCTGCCGGTACAATGTTTGGGTCATTAAGTACGCGGCAGAGAGGGGGGGGGGGTGACTGAGTGATGAGAATATCCACATCTCACAATAATAAGTGATCTGAATTAAAAGAGCTACAACTCTAAATACCAACTGTCAAAATACGTAGGGTAGTACAGCACCTATAAACTAGTGTATGCCATCGAGTACATAGGAGAAAAGTTATCCGAGTTAACAATTGTCAGGGCTTATTCCGGGGGGGGGGGGAGGGTTGAACCTCTCGCTCAAGATGCCTGGGGGGGGGGGGACCCTTCCATCCCACATTTCTTTAAAATTAAATATGTCATTCGTGGGGTGACTTCCCGGCCTAATATAGTCCAAGAATTAACCTTAATATCTTTGTGTTGATTTTCTACTATAACAAGTTCAAAGACACATTTTATTATATATATATTTATATATAATTTTTAAATTATAATGGATGTCAAACCGATTGGGTTTTAGTCACCTGTTGTGACATCCTTAGCATACATTCTTATTGTACAGTTATGTTATTCTTTTATTGTTCTATATTGTACAACTGAACACCCCCCCCCCCCCAATATGTAATTTCTAGACTAAACCACGTTTGTTCAACTAAGATGGCATATTTTTAAACAAGAGTACGTTCTGGTCTTCCTTTTCCCCTTAAAACACTATATTATTTTTGTAAAATCCAAGGAGACCAAAGGATTTTTCATTATTAAATCATAAATGTCTTAGTTAGCAGCTCTTTCTGATTCATTTGAATACCTATGTTATTGGTCCACAAACATTAGAATATTTTACTCTTTAAGCGCGGGGATCGACTTCAGTCGCCAAAATCTGACGTCTGTAGACGTCAGATTCTGTCGATTAAAGTCGATCCCCGCACTGTAAGGGCTAATATTATTATTTAAGAGGATGACGGGTCATCGAGTGTATTGAACCAATGTTGGTTTAATGTTGGCACACCGTCTTCGACGCTGGACCATCATTAAAACAACATTGTCCAAATGTATCTGGTATGCAGGGTGATGTGAACATTTACAACACATTAAAACAGCTGTAGCTCTAGCAAATAAAAACTGCTGTTTTTACACGAGAAAGCCACAAATAAAAACTGCTGTTTTTACACGAGAAAGCAACAAATAAAAACTGGTGTTTCTACACGAGGAAGCACTGAGCCACAGTGCAATGGCGGGATCACCGGGGAGGGGGGTGGGGGGGGGGGTCGAAACTTGAATTGCCCAAACGTAGCTTTATCTAAATTTGTAATTTGACACTGAAAATGTTCTCAGGCGGTGGCGAATTGGCTGAGAAAACTAGAAATCATTTGTTGAAACTATGTGTATGTTATTGATGGTTCCAATAATCATAATGATTAGATAGTATCAGTATGTGATCTAAAGGCTTGTAAGTACAATTCGCTACTAGAAATATCATTTTCTTACACGTAGATACAAAAAATTGCAGAAGTCAACTAAATATTATTCGGGACACTGTTTCCTTCCTAAAGTTCTGAATCCGCCCCTGTTCTGTGCAAGCCAGGAGGATAAACAACAAGCAGATGTTGGGCTAATGTTTGGACACCTGCTAGTCCCGGACCGCTAAATGTAGACGTCAGATTCTGACGTCTGAAGACGGTCCCCGCACTAAAAGAATTAAAACTGTTATAATGGTCGTAGACCCATAACATAGGTATTCAAATGAGGCGGAAAGAGCTAACTTAATACATTTATGATGACTTCAAAATAAAAACACCCTTTGGTCTCCATGGTTTATAGTATTCAGCGTTGTACATTGTTGTAAGCTGTAGCAAATTTAAATTCAAACAAACTGAAATTAATTAAGCCCTTAACCCTTAAGGGTTAAGTTGAAGCGATCAATTTTCTTCATGAAAACCTTGGAGACCAAAGGGTTTTTTCAATTTGAACATAACTGTCTTAGTTGGCTCTTTCCGATTCATTTGAATATCTGTTATGGGTCTTCGACCTTTATAAATATTTTTATTCTTACAGTGCGGGGATCGACTTTAGTTGTCAGAATCTGACGTCTACGACTTTAGTTGTCAGAATCTGACGTCTACGACTTCAGTTGTCAGAATCCAGACGTCTGTAGACGTCAGATTCTGACGACTAAAGTCGATCCCCGCACTGTAAGGGTTAAAGCGCTAAGTTAAATTTTCAGCCATTTGTAGTTGTGTCTCGCTAACGCGACCCACAACTACAAATGGCTGAAAATTACACATCTGTGTTTAATTTGAGACTACACATTTCCAGACCTGAATGTTAAACCACTCATTTCATTCCCAATAACTGTGATTTGATTAACAAAAAAAAACAAATTAAAAACGACTAGAAAGTAAAAGTCACTTTGAATCTGTCACTTTTGCGTTGCATGCTTTTCGGTAATTACTCTCACAATTTTCACTCGATTGTCATGAAATTTGGAAACCATTGTTTTCTAGTCTTACGGCAACTTCCCTGAGAATTTCAAGAAAAAATAATATGTAGTTGAAAAGTTAGAACATTTAACATTTAGTAATTTCGAATTATGACTCTCCTCTATGAACCCATTGATTTCATTCAGCTTTACTCTCGAAATTTTAATACATGTCAAATATTCTAACTTTTGAAATGCTCACTCTAAAAAATTTCACGGTAGGCGCCGGAAAACTTGCAAAGAGTGATTGCAAAATTCCATGGAAATTGATCAAGAATTGACTGAGAAATCAGCGAAAAACACCCACCGCTATTGGAAGATGACTGCAACTATAGTAGTGATTGGTGGTGATAGGGTTACAATAATTCGTATTGAAAGCTCAGTAACCATGGTAACTAAATCATACAATTTGCGACGTCTATTTTTCACAAATGGGAATCTTTTTCATTCATTCGAAGCTGGAAATTGCGTTAGCAATTCCAGCTTCGAATGAATTTAAAATACTAATCACAACTCATCACACGTATCACTGAGTCATTGGGTGCACATAGTCGTGGTCTCTGGCATTCGCAACTCCTGTTAAATAATGTCATAGTTTGTATTCGGATCAGTTGCCAAGTACACACATGTATGTACATGTATGGCGGAAATGTATGGGATCGGGACCAGAAACAGCACTAGCTGTCCTGTGGTGTGTAGTTTTATGTGAGAGTGCATTGGGTGCAGAGTGAGGTGGTTTCTGGCGCCTTCCTTTTTATTCAAATACTCTTGCATACTTCTGATGGAATTTGAAGGGATATAGAGACGAAATTCATGATTTCTATTTTCGACAACCATGTCAAAAATAAGAAATACAGGAATTTCGTCTTTATTTGTAGTCTAACTGGTGAATGCGCAGCAGAAAAATTTAAAAACTTTTGCAGTTCTAGTCTATGGACATGTTTACATCATATGGTCATATTAAGAAGCCAAAATAAAATCACCGATTTTTTTATGATTTTAGCGTGGGCATGTCCCTTAAGCACTTTCAGTGTTTTAAGCATCCGTACGCACCCTGGTCATGTCGTCAAACCCCTGATGTCGCCGATAGTATATACTGATACCTTAGGCCACAACCAACCAGTAGCGCAGGTTTTTTCATTGATTCCTCCGTCAATTATCAACCGATTTTCATGAAATTTTGTACAATATTTTAACAGAGTCCTAATATCCCTGAAAATTTCGTAAAATTATATACAGTATTTCAAAAGTTAGATCATTTGACATGTAGTAAATTTAAATTATGACGTCCCTCTTTAAACCCATTAAACTTATTCTAGAATTATTTTATTACTTGTCAAATGGTCTAACTTTTGAAATATTCAATATAATTTTTCGAAGTTTCCCCGACGTTAGGATATGATTTGAAAATTGCCTGTGCTAAATTTGAAGGAAATCGGTTCATAATTGACAGAGAAATCGACGGAAAGCATGCGGTACAGATTCACACCAAACTGAATGTGGTCCAGGGTATAGTCAGGGTATAGTCCAACTTGTCCCATTTCAACAGTTAAAGCTGTGTCACTGATAAGCGCTGTGACTTAACTTTACTTCTAATTCTTACCAAGTTATTTTATTTAAATGGGTGGAAATTACAAATGCAAATCGCGCGGTGAAACATATCGAGCCAGAATCGATTTTACTTATGCAGTTATATTAGTTATGTCATTTACACGAAGTGCGACGCGATTGACCGCTTTATTACGTGGTAATTTTAAAATTGTAACAGAAGCGATTTGCCCTGAAATGTCGCGTGATAAAATGTACATAGGGAAAGCAAAGCATTGGCGACGCTGGTCCAACATTAAACCAGAGACTCTGATCACGGACTGTGTAAATGCAGTAAGTTTTGTTCGGTTTGATTCATTCCAGTATAACAGTACAGTATAATACTCAGGGTTTCCGCTGGAATGGGGGGGGGGGGGTCCCCCCACTCAGCACCTAAGGGGAGGGGGGTTCAGTATCGCATAACAAAATTCTATGCAATTCTGCCCATTTGCTAATCAAATTTAGCAAAATATTTATACATCAATGATAAGGATGTCTAGCAAGTTAAAACTTCGAAGAGAAAATTGCTAATCAATAATTTTCAAATAAATTTTTCCCTTTATCCCCCCTTGGTAGCATAGAAAAAATTTTAAAAATCCATATTTTCCTGTTATTCCAGTTAAAATAGGCCATTTTAAGCACTAAAAATTAAAACACTGATTTTTTTCTTCTGTGGAAAGCCCAGACCCCCCTCTCAAACATCCCTTGCGGAAACCCTGATACTTGATTATAAATAATCAGGGCCACCATACTGGTCACTGGATAAAGAGTCTGGTGACTGTTTTTTCCAGAGTGTCATGATATCGCGCGAGATATATCAAGCACCAATTCAAACAACACAAGAAAAAAATATATAAATACAGAATGATTTCCTGGTATACATTTTCACCCACTCTGCCTCAATGCACAACTTCAAGTGGGTGAAATTAACTTATAACTGGACAGTTTGTATAAAAATACATTCCAATCTGGCAAATTTAATGTTTATTTCTCATATACATTTCCTTTTCTCACGGACAAACGGAAACCCTAAAGCTACGGCGCCACCAAATGCTGCGAGGTGTTGCGTCGCGCTGCAAAATTCAGCAAACGTGGCCCCACTAAGAGCAGCGCGCCGCGTGAAAATCCTGTTTTTTGGGATACTGATACTGCATGGAAGGGGGGTATTTACTACACGTGACTCCACTGGCTATTATGATTGGCCACAGAGCAACGCCGAAAAAATGCGGCGCCGTGAAAGAAACTTTTCTCAGCTTTCATTTCGCGGCGCGGCGTGTAGCCCCTGCAATGATAAACATTACGGTTTATCTTTTTATAAGGCGCGGCGCAGCGTTTGGTTGGTGGGGCTGTAGCTTTAATTACATGGCAATATACACGGTTATTACTTTGAGGGGTAAAGCTCAATGTACTGGATTTCATGTATTATAATTATATCCACAATTATTACCCCTTACAACGCTGAATTATTTTTATATAAACCATGGGGACCAAGGGGTTTTTTCAATTTAAAATCATCGTAAATCTCTAAGTTAGCTCTTTCCGTTTCACTTGAATACGTATCTTATAGGTCTACGGTCATTATGAATATTTTGATTCTTTCAGTGCGGGGACCGTCTTTATACGTCAGAATCTGACGTCTACAGACTACAGATTCTGACGTATAAAGTCGGTCCCCGCAACGAAAGGGTTAGGCGCTTATGAGGGCTGCATAACTGACTGCATAACCACATCGACTGGCGGATAATAAACTTGGCAAAATCCAATGTTGACGTTAGATTTAAAGCTCAATGTACTGTATTTATTATAGCCACGATTACCAAGCGCTTATCAGTTTGTGAGGGCTAGCACTTCGATGGTTAGCCTAAAGCTCAATGTATTGGATTTCATGTATTATAATTATATTCACAATTATTAATTGCTTATGAGGGTTGCATAACTGCATAATCACATCGACTGGCAATAGTAAACTCGGCAAAACCCAGTATTGACGTTAGATTTGTTATATATTGGCATGCTGCAGTCACTGCCAAACTAGGTTTTATATCGCGTGAGTGTCCCTGAAGGCTTACTTTCACCCATTAAACACGAGATATTGAACAAATGTGGATTTAATGTTGGACCATCGTCTGCGACGCTGGCCCACCATTAAATCAACATTGGCTCAACGTCTCGTGATTTGCCAAGTTGCTTCCTGGTCTCTACTGATACATTCACACTGCAGAGCCGCCTTGGCCACACTGAAAATCGAACAGTCGAATGAATTATGTGTCGCGACACACGTTTATGACTCATTCAAATGTTTGATATATATTTGTATATTATTAGATCACATTTGGCCAATAATATCACAAGCAATCAGTATACATGTACTAGCAAAGTCATTGAGAAAATAAATTGTGTCCTATATACCAAAATTCAAATTAACCTAGATCGCATGATTTCGCAATCAATTCTGAACCAATAGGACAGTAAGACAGTAGTTTATTCATAAGATCTGTATATTTACAGACATGTATGTATACCGAACCGAAATAACGCAAAGATCATTATCTAGTCAAATCCTAACAGCGGTAAAAAATCGCGAAATTATATTTAATACTTCAAAAGTTGATATTAAATGAAATTCTAATTTTAAAATAGAAGGACGTCATAATTTACAATTTACTAAATGCTGCTTCTAAAATCCGCTATATAATTTAACGACTTTGTCAGAGCCATTGGGATTGTTTTAAAAATAGGGCCTGCAAAATTTCAAGAAAATCTGTTGAGAAATGACTGAGAAATCAGCGAAAATCTGAATTTGGGTGTAGTTCTCCTGATTAAACATCTCATTTAGTTTGCATTGGGATCAGATATAGCGATCACTCAAACCCTTACAGCTCGGGGATCGACTTTAGTCGTCAGATTCTGACTACTAAATTAGGGCGGCCACCATTCAATCTCCAGGGGGGGGGGGGGCTGGAGTATTTTTGAAATAAATATTTTGATAGTGATTTTTCATGAAATAAATACTTGGCTGAAGGACATGCTGTAAATAAATATTAAATGGCGCTCAAAACAAATTTGCCTCGCCTTGTCTCGGCATCACTAATTGATGCTTTTATTTGTGTAGCCTCGCTTCGGTCGTTTCCTTAGCCCGTACATCAATAGTAAGCCTCGTTTTGGATGCAACTTTGTGGACAGAAAAAATAAATTTTAAGAAAGTGAAAGAAATATTTTGCTTGAGGCAGACTGTAAAATAAATGAAACATTGCATGCAGGAGATGAAATAAATAATTTGTCCAGTTCAAAAACTTCAGCCCCCCCCCCCCCTCCCCCTGGTAATTGAATGGTGGCCCCCTAATGCTACTGCAAATTCAGTTTGTGATAATATTTAATCTAATATGTCAATTTGGAAGGCGTTTATTTTTCATAAAATTTAATATTTCTACTATTTAAAGCAGGATATTGCGTTCGTAATTACAGCTTCAAATTAATGTAAAATAGAAACAAATAACTCAATTATGATAGTAGCTTAATTCTGCCGAGGTTTGTTTCACATCAGCCGGAAATCTGCACAGCTGGTGAAATTTACTGCTGCAGTCTCACGTGAAACCGCATGTCTATTTATAAGTCTTGCATCAGCCCTTGAAAATGTACATACACGTTTTTACACCACACTTGACAGGGTTAGGGAAAATTGAGTATGTTTTCAGGGATGTAGAATGATGCTTTAATGCATCGTGGGGGCTTAACGGGTTAAATCAATCGGAAAGAGCTAACTAAGGCATTCCCTTTGGTCTCCATGGTTTATACAAACATTTCTGGGCTTTAACCCTTCAAGACATTTCAGCGCTTTAACCTTCAGCGCTTTAACCCTTCAAGACATTCCAGCGCTTTAACCCTTCAAGACATTTCAGCCCTTTAACCCTTCAAGACATTTCAGCGCTTCAACCCTTCAAGACATTTCAGCACTTCAACCCTTCAAGACATTCAAGCGCTTTAACCCTTTAAGACATTTCAGCGCTTTAACCCTTCAAGACATTTCAGCGCTTGAACCCTTTAAGACATTTCAGCGCTTTAACCCTTCAAGACATTTCAGCACTTTAACCCTTCAAGACATTTCAGCGCTTTAACCTTTCAAGCGCTGAATTTTTTTATATAAAAAATGGAGAACAAACTGGGGTTTTTTCAATTTGAAATCATCACAAATGTCTTAGTTAGCTTTTTCTGATTCATTTGAATACCTGTGTTATGGGTCTACGGCCATTAGGAATATCTTACTCTTCCAGTGCGGGGATAGACTTTAGACGTCAGAATCTGACGTCTACAGACGTCAGATTCTGATGACTAAAGTCGATCCCCGCACTGTAAGGTTTAACCCTTTCAACCCTCAGGATGCATCATCTCTCTTTGTTACCCCTTAGAGCACTGATAGCGACTACAGTAGATATTCTGTGTTTTTATTAGCACCTGTATAACCCCTGATAACGAGCTGCTCACAGTAAAATAAGCATTCAATCATATATTTGGACTTAAATTTTCACAATAACATCAGTTTTTAGTCACTTGAACATGTTGAAGTAGTCTATCGCGGTAGCGAGACACTACTTCACGTGACCGAAAATTTAAATTAAATAGCTCAGTGATCTAACGGTTAATTTCCTAAACCCAGGGCTCTCAGAACGACATTTTCATGGAACTGTTTTAATAAAACGATTTTCATTTAACACCCACTTCAAGTCATATGTTACTTGAAACAACTCATTATGCAGATGCTAATAGACAAACGGAATGTCTACTGCAGTCGACATCAGAGTCCTATGGGTTAAATATTGTGCTGTTGAATTGTCTGTTTCTACTTTTTCTTCAATTGAACATGAACGTTCCTAATTCAAATGAGGATACACAGTTTCGTTTACGAAGACTAGACTTCTCCCAATTTGACTATTTTATAAGCTACCATACGATTTTAACATTTTCAAAGACATTGTACATGATGTACCTCGCTAGAAACGTGTTAGAGTTAACGCATATAGGGACCTAGCAGGGCAAGGGTTCCGTATATGGCCCTATCAGTACAAGGGTTATTTTTTGGCCTACATAGTAGAATGTTGTGATAGCGTTTGTTGTAACATTTCTTGTTTGTTATTAGTCTGTCTTGTTATTAGTCCGTGGTACAGCAGTGAATTGTATTGTGTACTGAGATGGCCCAGTTGGAGCTCTGCCACGTACCACGATGGCCACATGGCCCTGACCCACATAACATAACACTTAACGTTTATGTTATACTCACAGCACACCATGAGCGAGCGGAGTGAGTGAGTGAGTGAGTGAGTGAGTGAGTGAGTGAGTGAGTGAGTGAGTGAGTGAGTGAGTGAGTGAGTGAGTGAGTGAGCAAGCGAGTGAGCAAGCGAGTGAGCGGGTGAGTGAGTAATTAGGCCATAAAGACTCACACCTTATTCATTGCCAGACGTCAGATTCTGACGTATAAAAACGATCCCCGTGAAGGCTCACACCTTATTCTTTGGACGAGTGCTGTATTTTCCCATATCGCACGGAAAATGAACAACGTTTGTATTTTCGATCAAGTCATGTGTAATAGGCCTAACTTCCATAGATTGCGGTTCAACTACAGCTAGAGTGCGATATGGGCTGATGCTGGTATACGTCTCATAGCGAAAATCACTGTGCAGAGTGCGATATGGGCTGATACCGATATACGTCTCATAGTGAAAATCACTGCGCAGAGTGCGATATGGGCTGATACCGATATACGTCTCATGGTGAAACTCACTGCTCAGAGTGCGATATGGGCTGATACCGATATACGTCTCATGATGAAACTCACTGCGCAGAATGCGATATGGGCTGATACCGATATACGTCTCATGGTGAAACTCACTGTGCAGAGTGCGATATGGGCTGATACCGATATACGTCTCATGGTGAAACTCACTGCGCAGAGTGTGATATGGGCTGATACCGATATACGTCTCATGATGAAACTCACTGCACAGAGTGTGATATGGGCTGATAGCGATATACGTCCCATGATGAAACTCACTGCACAGAGTGTGATATGGGCTGATAGCGATATACGTCTCATGATGAAACTCACTGCACAGAGTGTGATATGGGCTGATACCGATATACGTCTCATGATGAAACTCACTGCACAGAGTGTGATATGGGCTGATACCGATATACGTCTCATGATGAAACTCACTGCGCAGAGTGCGATATGGGCTGATACCGATATACGTCTCATGGTGAAGCTCACTGCGCAGAGTGTGATATGGGCTGATACCGATATACGTCTCATGATGAAACTCACTGCGCAGAGTGCGATATGGGCTGATACCGATATACGTCTCATGGTAAAACTCACTGTGCAGAGTGTGAGAAAGCATATTTCTCTTTCAAACTGTCTTGTTTTAACACTTGTTTAAGCGATACTCGCGATTACCCTGATGACATCGCAAGGCTCTGACACAGTGACCTTCATTTTTAAATGTAATAGTTCTAATACGACCACAAGTTTACGCCTGCTGAAAATGGCTTAGTTTTCATAGGCACTTGAAATATTCGTCTCAATTTCTTGGCATCCGAGTTTTTTGGTAATCAGCGCGATTGTCGTTTTTACACAGCTGGCTGTGTAAAAAAAATGGTGGTCAGTGTGACTGGGCCTCGAGGCTACAGTCGTTTTCAATTTGTTTTACTTGCTAATCAAAGCATTGTTATTGCGAATGTAATGAGTGCCAAAATTTGCAGGAATTTAAAATGATGCTTTAATGCATCGTGAGTGCTTAAAGGATTAAAGAGCTAGACTGACTATAATCGTTTTCAACCTCTTATTATAATTCATCTTGTGAATGTGAAATAAATAATAAAGTCTGTAAAATTGGCCTCTAATTTGACAGATCTGGGGCCCATCCCACTAAGAAAAATCTTAACTTTTCTGACGAAAATAACAGAAAGTTAAGATAATCTTAATTTTAAGATTTTTAGTGGGACGGGCTCCTATCCTGCCTAATTTTCATTGACTGATGTAAAACATGAAAAGAAATGTATGGATTATTTCTTTTTGTTAAATTTGTCATCAAAAGTTGTCATTTTTGTTAATACTTCAGTATCTTTCTCACCTGTCAAGTCAGTGGACACCTGTACGTTACCCCTGTCTGTACTATGTACCCCTGTCTGTACTCTGTCTGTCAGCTATACCCCTTTCTGTACCCCTGTCTGTGCCCCTATCTGTACCCTGTCTGTTACCGCTGTCTGTTACCCCTATCTATATACCCCTTTCTGTTACCCCTGTCAGTGCCCCTGTCTGTATACCCCTTTCTGTACCCCTGTCTGTACCCCTGTTTGTACCCCTGTCTGTTACCCCTGTCTTTACCCCTGTATGTTACCCCTGTCTGTTACCCCTTTCTGTTACCCCTTTCTGTACCGCTGTCTGTGCCCCTTTCCGTACCCCTGTCTGTGCCCCTATCTGTACCCTGTCTGTTAGCCCTGTTTGTTACCCCGGTCTGTGCCCCTGTCTGTCAGTTATACCCCTTTCTGATCCTGTCGCTTACCTGTAGCTCGCACCATGCCACTTGTACGCCGTCTGTTACCCCTATATGTCAATTACACCCGTGTGTACCCTAGTCTGTCATCTATACCCCTGTCTGTTACCCCTGGCTGTACCCTTGTCTCTTACCTGTAGCTCGCACCATGCCACCTGCACGCCTATCTGTTACCCTCATATGTCAGTTACACCCCTGTGTGTACCCCTGTCTGTCATCTATACCCCTGTCTGTTACCCCTGGCTGTACCCCTGCCTCTTACCTGTAGCTCGCACCATGCCACCTGCACGCCTGTCTCTGTATCCAGCCCTTTATACACCGTCTTGAATGAGCCCCTTCCTATCTCCATGTCAAACTTGAGGAATCTCTGGTTAGGAGAGGTGCTGATCACCTTCTCTTCCGTCTCGTCCTCTTTCTCCGTCGCCTCTTTACCATCTCTGGGTCCATCCAGCGGACTGTCATCCTTAGTGATGTCTGCAAAAATACACATCATTTCAAAGCTGGAAACTGTAGGAGTAGTAGTAAATCATTGCTTTACGTCACTTTTCGGCACAAATGGTCTTTTAAGTGACATTATAATAAGATAAAAACGTTGTAGTCAATTGATGAGATGAATGATGTAGCCTACAGATGATGATGTTAGGGTGGGTGTGATAAGGCATGGTGGGTTACTGAGAGCGTTTTCCTTTGCTCGCCCGATAAGGGGTTCTGGGCATGTCTAGGGGATCTACCCCCAGACATGCCCAGACGGCCGGAGACTTGAGTTTCTCTGTGCAATAGCTGGAAACTGTGTTTTCACAATAAATGACGTAACGATGTCTCAGGACAGCTCTCATTTAGCTAACCATTTCAAGCCTGAATTTACCATTGTCATCTTCATCCACTACAAGCCGGGAATTGCTGTAGCTATTCTCGACTTGTAGTGGATGAAGATGACTTGATGTGGCTTGAAAATTAAAGAAAATTGTCATGAATTGGCAAACCAGTTTCATGGAAATTATCATTATAAAAACTTTGTTGTTGGAAAATTAAGTCTGCTTACAGGGATGTAAAATGATGCTTTAATCGTGAGGGCTTAAACGGTTAACATGACTATGCTCGTATACATGATATAACTTTCAAGCTTAGGTTGTCAAAATGGTAGATGCCGTCCATTAACCCTTTCAGTTCGGGGATCGACTTGTGAAGAGTTTTCTGAAGGAGGAAATATTTTCAGCTACACGAAGGTGTGCAGGCAGTAAATTCCAGAGAGTATAACCAGAAACAGAGGATGAAGATGTGATTAGATGTGGTTTAAAAATTAAAGAAAATTGCCATGAATTGGTAAACCAGTTTCATGGAAATTATCATTATAAAACCCTTTGTTGTTGGAAAATTAGGTCTGTTTACAGTGAGGTAAAATGATGCTTTAATGCATTGATCGTGAGGGCTTGAAGTGTTACGCCAGTAAACTGTGAACACGAGACGCCGACCTAATGCTTTCTTCATGTTGGGCCAGCGTCGGAGACGATGGGCCAACAGTAAGCCAGCATTGGTTTAACGTCCCGTGTTTGATGGAAACCCTTTACCTTCTAGCACCGCGTATATGCACACAAAATATATTGAAATATATCTAGTTTCACAGCAAATTTCGAATCCAAAGTAGACGGCATCAGATGCCAACCCTCACAACCCTCAGAATCTGACCTCTGTAGACGTCAGATTCTGACGACTAAAGTCGATCCCCGCGCACTAAGAATTGACATATTTCTAATAGCCGTAGACCCATTTAGCAGGTATTCAAATGAATCGGAAAGAGCTAACTAAGACATTTACGATGCTACCAAATTGAAAAAAACCCTCTGGTTTCCATGATTTTCATGAAAAAAATTCAGCGCTCCAAGGGTTAATCAACTACTACTAACTAGTAATAGTTCATTGATACAATCACACTCGCCGTCAAATTAAAAATAGTCAACCAGGATCGCATGATTTTCGGCGATTTCTCCGTCAATTCTCAACCAATTTCCTTGAAATTTTGCAGAGGCCATTTTTAATGAAATCCCAAAAGGGGTAAAAAATTATTTTCAATATGTCAAAAGTTAGACCATTTGCCATTTAATAAAATTCTAGAATTAGTTTAATGAGGGTATAGAGGGACGTCGGAATTTCAATTAATTACCTGTCAAATGGTCTAACTTTTGAAATACGCTATGATATAATTTTCGAAATTTTCAGGGCAGTTAGGATTTGAATAGAAAATGGCCTTTGCAAAATTTGAAGGAAATCGGCTCAGAATTGAGGGAGTAACCGCCGAGAATCATGCGATCTTGGTTAATTTGACGGCGATTATAGTCATAGCCCAGCACTGACCACGTCGTGATACAAATAAAGCCAGCGAGGTTAGAAAAAAACATTTAGGAATGACAATCATCTATTCACAGTCACCTTCTTCGTGGACATTCTATATTTTTGTACGCAAAATATGACAGACAGCTTGTCTAGAGACACAGGCTGTATGGCCTATTTGGCCGGCAAAACTATATCACAGGTGACGACCACAGCATGACAAAGGTTATAAGGATGTGATAAAGTGATGTAATGAAGTAGGGGTGCTAATTACTTCTTTATCACTGACACTGATTTATATTTGCAATGTGATCAATAGTGATGTTTTCAATTATATTAGATACATCATCATGATCGACATGATCATTATCTGATTACGAATCATTATGTGTACAGCTATGTACAGCGATGTAATTCTTGTCATTTGCTAATTCATATTTAATTTTGCACTCTCTTAAAGATGTGATCATTAGATATTTAAAATGTCAATAACCAGCTTACAGATAAGTTAATATTTGTATAAATATTCAATAAAAAACATGCAGAAAAAACTTAAATTCAACGCGTTCATTAAGACTATGTGTGAATTAACATTCTACATTTAACATGTTTAATCAATTGATACAAATGTTTGGGTGATGCTAATTACTTCATTATCAGTATTCACCAGTACTGGCAACCTCTTAGAATTCTCATCATGTTTTCAATAATAGATTAATCATTATGACTTTAGTGCACTGAATATTTAGGCACGACTAAAGTCGTTTTTAAGCATTTTATTAGCCTATGAAATCAGTGTTACTGGCAAAGAAATATAAAGTGTTTAACCCTTTCAGCCCTCACGATGCATTAAAGCATCATTTTACATCCCTGAAAACATACCAAATTTCCCTACAACTAAGGGTTTTAGAATGAAAATGTCCATGAAACTGGTTTACCAATGCATGGTAATTTTCTTTAATTTCTAAACCACATCATGTCATCGCAATTCTCGACTTGTAGTGGATGACGATGACAATGACCCAGTACATTCAGGCTTGAAAGGGTTAAACATCAAGATTTTAATTAAAGATCTGGAATTTTCACCCTCTTGTAGTTGTGTGTCGCGGTAGCTAGAGCCAACTTCAAGTGGGTGAAATTTTTTATTTCAATGTGGCGCTTTTAGGATTGAGGACTAAAAATAAAATAACTAAATAAAATAACAATAACTGTTATCAGGTTATGAGCCTTGTACCAGTTTGATTTCGTGGCAACCATGACTATGATCACTAAAAGAAGCGGTAATCTGCAAGAAGCTAGTTTGACTTGAAAAAAAGGTTTGAATCTTATAATACAAAGCCTAGTTTTAAGCTAAAATAGTTTATTGTATACGACCCTAAAATATGTTTATATAATTTATTTAACCAAGACCAATAAGGGTGTCTTTTTTCAATTTGAAATAATCATAAATGACTTAGTTATGTATATCCGCTTCATTCGAATACCCATCTTAATATCAGGGTTATGGGTCTACAACCATTATAAAGATTTTACTCTTTCAGTGTGGGGACCGATTTGAACGTCAGAATTGACGTCTAAAGTCGGACCCCGCACTCAAAGGGTTAGTCAGTAAAACAATACCATGTATACAGTGACAGTTATTACCTGTAATGTCGCCGGGTTTGGATTCCTCAGAGTCTGTTCTGGACACTGTGATGGTAGGTTTACTCTTGACGTCCAGGTCCTCACAGATCTGAAACTTATCCACACTGTCCAGAAAACTGTCACCGGTGAGCCGTGACGGCTTCATGTCAGGATGTGTGTACTCCGACGTCCCAATTGTAGCCTTGTCTGATATGTCATGGTGGCTGTACTGAGTGTCCGTGTCAGACTGCAGGGCAGGTCCGTAATACTGAGGGTGGGTACCCCCTAGCCCTGCTTCTCCCGGGTACTGGCCCCCTTCAAGGGGGTATGAGGGGTCATCACCTCCCAGCTCTACCTGTTTAGGGTATTGCTGTGGGTCATCTCCCGTCTTCTCGCCTTCACCTCCCGTCAGCACGTGTACCTGGGCAGTCTCCTCTATCGTCACCTGCTTCTTCACCTTAACCCCTGACGGCCCGCTACTGGGGCGCTTTAGGACAGACTTGGGGTCAGCTGTGGGGGTGACGGCCTCTGTATCCCTGGTGACTGACAGGTTGCTAGGGTCCGTGGTGACTGTGATGCTACTGGTATGAGGCAGGTCGCTGTCACTCTGACAGTAGACGGGCATCTGTGTTGTTGTTGTGTCAGTATGGCTGTGGGCTGGCATGGATGTTGTTGTTGTTGTGGTGTAGCTGGACATGTGTGTAGTAGGTGTGGATGTGCTGTCATTATACCCTGGCATGTGTGTGGCGCTCCTACGGTCTGTACTGATTCTCGCGTGTATTCTATTGCCCATGTCAGCCTCTGTGTAGACAGTGTTTATTATTGTGTGTGTATACTGTATGTTCGCTGTAGATGTACTCTGTGTTGGACTGTAGCCAGACGGCCGCACGGCGCCGTCATTATAGCCAGTCGTCCGTGATGTGTAGCCAGTACTGGACTTCAGCCCTGCTGAGCAATCATTCACTGCTCCGTGTGCACAGTCTAGGCAGCCATCAGCCGAGCTACATACCGGGGTCACGGCTGGGGTCACGGCTGGGGTCACGGGCAGAGTGGTAACCCCCGCGCAATCCGGGGTGTCCCCGTCTGGGCATGAGATCGCCTCGGCACCATTGCCGTCTCGTAACGCCTCATCCTCAGTGAATGGTCTGTATTGGCCCTCGGCATTGCTCGTGGCATTGCTGGATTGGTTTGCAGTGGAGACATTGCTCAACTGTTCATTGCTGGTGTTGAACTGATTATTGCTGCTCGCATTGCTACATTGGTCTTCACCGGAGGCATTGTTACATTGGTCTTTACTGGAGACATTGCTTATGGTATTGCCGTATTGGTCTTTGCTGGTGGCATATTGGTCTTTGGCTATGGCATTACCATATTGGTCTTTGATGGAGACATTGCTAGTGGCATTGTACTGGTCGTTGCTGCTGGCATTGCTGTACTGCTGACCAGAAGAGCCAGCAGCGCCTGCAGGCATCAGACCAGTCTTGATGACTGCAGGGCTAGACGCCCCCGGTGGGGCATGAACTCCAGCTGACCCTCCCGTCGACCCCGCGGGCATGTCACACACCCCAGGGTCGCTATCCACACTGCGCCCCTTACCGCTGACAAAGCTCCTGAATGAGGTCAGAGGGTTCGGGGATTTGACCTTGGGAGATCGACCAATGCCCTCTTTATGACCTCCGTCATGCTTGGCTGACCCGCAGACATACTCAAATGAACGCTTGAGAAAACCGCCAGTTCCTGTAGAACCTGTTCCTAGTGAGGCCCCAGTAGCTGTCCCTGAGGAGCTGTCAGTTCCTGTAGACGCCCCTGTTCCTGTGGACACCCCGCACACCGGGGTGTCACCCCTCCAGGGCGACCCCGCTACCTTGTCTTGCACGTGCTGAGGGTCGGAACCCGCACGTGACATTCTAAGCTCCACGGCCTGACATTCTAAGCTCCAGAGTCTGCCATCTGCAAGTAATCACTAACAGCAACCTGCAAACAAACACAAAACACAATGAATTAGACATGTTGCATACATTCCCTTAAACGCTGATATATTTTTGTTATGGGTCTACGACCATTATATATTTATTAATTAGAACTCGTAAGTGCAGGAACCGTCTGTAGACGTCAGAATCTGATGTCTACAGCAGGGCTGTACAGACGTCAGATTCTGACTCATAAAGACGGTCTCCGCGCTAAAAGGGTTAAACCTTTGCCACGACCGCATCTATAGCAGCGGTCCCAGCCATTCTCAGATAAGATAATATAGGACATATGTAGGCTACATGTATACAGTGAATAGGAGATTAGGTCAGTAAGAAACTGCTCAATAGGAAATAAGTCAGAAGAAGGTGTTAGAGCGATGGGTCGATGTCGGACTGACATCGGACACAACAGATCAGATTGTAGAGCGGTGGGTCGATGTCGGACCGACATCAGATACAACAGATCAGGTGGTAGAGCAATGGTTCGATGTCGGGCCGATATCAGACACAAAAGATAAAGTGCTAGAGCAATGAGTTGATGTCAGATCGATATCAGACAACAGATCAGGTGGTAGAGCAATGGGTCGATGTCGGACCGATACCAAACAACAGATAAGGTGGTAGAGCAATGGGTCGCTATCGGACCGATATCAAACAACAAATAAGGTGGTAGAGCAATGGGTCGATGTCGGACCGATATCAGACAACAGATCAGGTGGTAGAGCAATGGGTCGATGTCGGACCGATACCAAACAACAGATAAGGTGGTAGAGCAATGGGTCGATGTCGGACCGACATCAGACAACAGATCAGGTGGTAGAGCAATGGGTCGATGTCGGACCGATACCAAACAACAGATAAGGTGGTGGAGCAATGGGTCGATGTCGGACCGATACCAAACAACAGATAAGGTGGTAGAGCTATGGGTCGATGTCGGACCGATATCAGACAACAGATCAGGTGGTAGAGCAATGGGTCGATGTCGGACCGATATCAGACAACAGATCAGGTGGTAGAGCAATGGGTCGATGTCGGACCGATACCAAACAACAGATAAGGTGGTAGAGCAATGGGTCGATGTCGGACCGATACCAAACAACAGATAAGGTGGTAGAGCAATGGGTCGATGTCGGACCGATATCAGACAACAGATCAGGTGGTAGAGCAATGGGTCGATGTCGGACCGATACCAAACAACAGATAAGGTGGTGGAGCAATGGGTCGATGTCGGACTGATATCAGACAACAGATCGGGTGGTAGAGCAATGGGTCGATGTCGGACCGATACCAAACAACAGATAAGGTGGTGGAGCAATGGGTCGATGTCGGACCGATACCAAACAACAGATAAGGTGGTAGAGCAATGGTTCGATGTCGGACCGATACCAAACAACAGATAAGGTGGTGGAGCAATGGGTCGATGTCGGACCGATATCAGACAACAGATCAGGGGATAGAGCAATGGGTCGATGTCGGACCGATACCAAACAACAGATAAGGTGGTGGAGCAATGGGTCGATGTCGGACCGATATCAGACAACAGATAAGGTGGTAGAGCAATGGGTCGATGTCGGACCGATATCATACAACAGATCAGGTAGTAGAGCAATGGGTCGATGTCGGACCGATATCAGACAGCAGATAAGGTGGTAGAGCGATGGGTCGATTTCGGACCGATATCAGACACAAAAGATATAGTGGTAGAGCAATGGGTCGATATCTTATTTATATGAGAAGGTGTTGGTACAATATGGCTTAAGCACTACGGCTACTATTTATTGTATTTATATGCAATAAACTGACTACCATAAATACTGAAATGTTATTATATTTACTTTTTCCAGTGAGGGCGAACTTAAATACACAACTATGCATAAGAACTGTGCATTTTACAGTTTATATGGCCTACTTATATCACAACAAGCCTGGCTTGTTTGGACAGCCAAGTAACCACTAGATCAATGTTGGCTCAATGTTGATTAGCGTCAGAGACATATGTAGGCCTACGTGTGTGCTGGCACATCACCAAAGCTTTTTACTTTGAGGATATTTTTTGTACCATTTAAAAGCTCAACCTGAAATATAAATCATGATAGACAAGCTACAATGAAGAGGGGAGATTCCAGCGCAGTCGAGCTTGCAACCACTGATTAAGTGGTATCAGCCAGGCAAACCTGAGACGTTCAACCAATTGACTTTTAATCTTGGCCCAATGTCTGCGACGCTGGCTCAGCATTGAACCAACCTTGGATCAACCCCTATATTTTTGTTTAATCCATATTTACTAAAATCTAAATGTACACATTGATGGATAACCGAATAAAACAAAATACCAGGGTACTAGCCTCAAATCATTGTAGATAGTAGTAGCAGTAGTAAATCATTGCTTTACGTCACTTTTTCGGCACAAAAAGGTCTTTTAAGTGACATTGTAATACAATAAAAACGTTGTAGTCAATTTATGAGATGAAATGATGTACAGATGATGATGTGAGGGTGGGGGTGATGGGGCATAGTGGGTTATGGAGAGCGTTTAGACAGCATTGGTTTGATACGTACTGCTTGATCTTTTCACACAATTCACTATATTGTTAGCTACTGTGTATATTGTACTATTTTTGCGACTATAAATCTTATCTATAAACATGTTAAGGACATAGATCTATTTGTTGGCTGGGTGACAGCTCTGATAGGGAAAGACAGGGCGCTGAAGCTAACATGTTATAGAACTGTTCTTTTTATAAAGAGGATATAAAAGGGTCTAGCCCACCACCTAGCTAAAGTTATGGTTGTCAAACAGTCTGGCGCATTAACACTGGGTTAATTCTATTTTTTTATTGGCAAAACATGATTAGACTAAGACTACAATATTTTAACATTAATTACTATTTAATGACTGTCGATGCATGCACCTGGCACGGTTCAAGTTTATAAGCTGGTGGGCTAGTCCCTTTAAGATTTTGCTGTGATTTGCATACAAAAACTTTGAAAATGTTCTGCATACTAGATCACCACTCTTGAATCTTTACCCATTAAGGTATCTGTTCATCCACTTACAAGTATTAATGTGTTCAAAATAAAATAAATTTTCACTAAATTTTACTAAACATACACATGTGAAATAGTAAATACAAAAGTTAGATATCAAATTATTATAATATTCCTATATCATGTATATCATCATTAAACAGTCTCATTGCAAAAATGGAACTAAATATGTAAATGGTAAACGCCACACTGGAATCAATATTGACGATCAGAAGCGACTATACTCACAATGCCACGTACAGGTGTGTTAAAGTTATGACTATGTGTCACATACATATACCACAATCTCACCATCTATCAACACTATATCACATATAGCATACGGTCATTTAACGGTTTACTTGTTGCTATGATGGCACTGAGCTGTAAAATATATGCGCAAAAGTGTGAGCTATAAATATATGCGCAAAAGTGTGGCGCATATTTAGCTTTTATATATTTGTCCAGTATCAATTTGTACGACCACAGTGACGGCAAACCTATCTGTAGCGACTTCACCCACGATAACACACTGTATAGATAGCTGTCAGAGACAAAATTTAATGATAGCACAAGTGAAAGCAAATATAACCAAATTATAACATATCTGCAATAAAATATATAAATACCATCTTTCAACAGCGAAATATTGGCTCCAGTGAAATCAAATTATAATCCAATTAACCCTTTCAAGCCTGAATTTACCATAGTCATCTTCATCCACTACAAGCCGCGAATTGCTGCCGCAATTCCCGACTTGTAGTGGATGGAGATGATTTGATGTGGTTTAAAAATTATAGAAAATTGCCATGTATTGGTCAACCAGTTTAATTCCAAAAACCTTGGTTGTAGGAAAATAGGTCTTTTTTCAGGAATGCAAAATGATGCTTTAATGCATCGTGAGGCCTTAAAGGGTTAAATACATAACTAGATCTCACACTCATGTAGCAATTTCAAAGAAAAACTCAAAGTAGTATCTCTAGTCGAATAAGGTATCTCCAGTCGAATAAAGTATTATCTCCAGTCGAATAAAGTATTATCTCCAGTCGAATAAAGTATTATCTCCAGTCGTTGAAGTGATCGTTGAAGTGGTGGAATTGGAGAGCAACAGCTAACGATTCCGGTTGGCACACATATTATATTTTCCACGTGTCTACGTACCACTACGGCCAATGGCCTGTCATAGACCGAGTGACTTCGTCCTGATAATAGATAGGCTAGCGAGTTGTGATAGATTTACAGATAATCAGGAGTTTATCCACCGACAACACCACCTCGTAAAACCAAAAGGAAGTAACTGCTCACTTCAACCCATACAACGCTGAAATATCCTTGTATAAACCATGGAGACCAAAGGGGGTTTTTCAGTTTGAAATCATCAACTTACAACGCTGAAATATGTTTGTATAAGCCCCCTAAACCATGGAGACCGATGAGGGTTTTTTCAGTTTGAAATCATCAACTTACAACGCTGAAATATTTTTGTATAGGCCCCCTAAACCATGGAAACCGAGGGGTTTTTTTCAATTGAAAATCCTCATACATGTCTTAGTAAGCTCTTTACGCTTCATTTGAATACCTCTGTTATGGGTCTATACGGCCATTAGAAATAGTTTATTTCTTTCAGTTCGGGGACCTACTGAATCTGACGTCTAAAGACGGTCCCCGCGCTCTTTATACGTCAGAATCTGACATCTAAAGACGGTCCCCGCGCTCACGTCTAAAGACGGTCCCCGCGCTTTTTATACGTCAGAATCTGACGTCTAAAGACGGTCCCCGCGCTCTTTAGACGTCAAAATCTGACGTCTAAAGACGGTCCCCACACTCTTTGGACGTCAGAATCTGACGTCTAAAGACGGTCCCCGCACTCTTTAGACTTCAGAATCAGACGTCTAAAGACGGTCCCCACGCTCTTTAGATGTCAGAATCTGACGTCTAAAGACGGTCCCCACGCTCTTTAGATGTCAGAATCTGACGTCTAAAGACGGTCCCCGCGCTCTTTAGATGTCAGAATCTGACGTCTAAAGACGGTCCCCGCACTCTTTAGACGTCAGAATCAGACGTCTGAAGACGGTCCCCGCACTCTTTAGACGTCAGAATCTGACGTCTAAAGACGGTCCCCACGCTCTTTAGATGTCAGAATCTGACGTCTAAAGACGGTCCCCGCGCTCTTTAGATGTCAGAATCTGACGTCTAGAGACGGTCCCCGCACTCTTTAGACGTCAGAATCAGACGTCTGAAGACGGTCCCCGCGCTCTTTAGATGTCAGAATCTGACGTCTAAAGACGGTCCCCGCACTCTTTAGACGTCAGAATCTGACGTCTGAGGACGGTCCCCGCGCTTTTTATACGTCAGAATCTGACGTCTAAAGACGGTCCCCGCGCTCTTTAGACGTCAGAATCTGACGTCTAAAGACGGTCCCCGCACTCTTTAGACGTCAGAATCTGACGTCTAAAGACGGTCCCCACGCTCTTTGGACGTCAGAATCTGACGTCTAAAGACGGTCCCCGCACTGAAAAGGTTAAGATGAAGTAGTTAATATATTTGTTTTTGCACGTTATAAATATACTTGGCTTAGAATCAAAAATGTGCTGTGTGTGGTAGATCATAATCATTACAAGCCAGAAAAAAAACAGACATTGATCCAATGTTGAATTAATGTTGTACCGACGTCGCAGGCGGTTGACCAACGTTTATCTAACATCGGGTGAACGTGTCGTAATATGTTGCGAAATGTCCAGATCATCACCCCTGTTAAAACTAAACCATTTCAGCGCGGGGACCGTCTATACGTCTGTAGACGTCAAATTCTGACGTATAAAGACGGTCAGGGTACTGAAAGAATTAAAATGTTTATAATGGCTGTAGACCCAAAACATAGGTATTCAAATGAAGCGGAAAGAGCTAACTAAGACATTTTTGATGATTTCATATTGAAAATAACCCTTTAGTCTCCATTATACAAAAATATTTCAGTGCAGTGAGGGTTAAGATATGACGCCCACCCAACTAAAAAAAATAAACAATCATTGCTATTTGTTAAAGTTGCTCCTTGGGATGAGAAATATTCAATTTTTGTCAATTTTGAAAATTTAATTTATATGAAGCTATATGGCCTACTTATCTTAACTAAAAATATAAAAAAGTCAAAAAAACAATTTTAAAGCACCGAAAAAGAGTGAAATAGTTATATTTCCAGGTCGTATATTGCCATGTAAACAAAACAAGTCAGCAATATACAGCACTTTACACCACATTTTCCCAAGCCTTGGACAGTGAGATCAGAGCAATCGCGGTTTCATAGAAATGTTGATAAAATATTTTAAAAAATCTAAAAACTCTGAAAAAAATACAATCATGATCTGGGGGATACACTACTTCATTACAAAACTAAAAAAGAAAATTGATGTCATCCCAAGGAGCTGCTTTAACTTTCCCTTCATTACTTCCATTAGAAAATATCCTTTGAAAATTCCTCTATTAAAAAATTGCATTCATACTCAATACAGACGTTCTGAAATGTTATTAATTATACCAACACATTTGTTTTTTTTATTCCACAATATTTGTTTTGATATCGGTTTAGCTTAGCTCTGGGTGCGACGCAGCAAATCTTCGTAGTAGGCCTACTGGTGTCATTTTATATTTGTTAGATTGAAAAAATTAAAAGAGATAAAATATATAGCAAAACTAGATCTAATCCACATGTGACCCACTAAACACGAGAAGTGGAGAGCTGCTCGACAAGAGCTATTTGGGTCATCCAATTAAAATAAATATGCTTACAATACAATACAACATTAAACCAAGATGTGGGCTGATGTCCAGTGTCTGCTAGTGTGAAAATGGTCCAATATAGTAATCAACTGTGAGTCTGTGACTGTAGCGCACGGGGACTTTGTTTTCTATGAAAACTGCATGTTCTTGTTTTGGTGAAGTGGCACATGCACACTTGTTAGTCTCACGACTCACATGATTTAATGAGCGGATGTAGAATACACTTCATTGCTCGCAAACCGGCAAACCAAATGCTGGTTTAATGTTGGCCCACCGTCTACGACGCTGGGCCAGCATTAAATCAACATTGGTTGTACGTGTTGCGTTTGCTGGCAGACGTATATCGTGACACACATTCTCGTGATGATCTGGGTCAGTAATGTATTTGTCAGATTGCCAAACGTCAAAGTTAACCCTTAGAACACTGAGCTATTCCGTTTAAATTTACAGTCACTTGAAGTTGTGTCTCGCTACCGCGATCCACAACTTCAAGTGACTGAAAATTTATGTTATTTGTGAAATTTACGTCCCAAAATACATCAGTGTTTCAGGATTGAAGGCATATTTTAATGTGAACTGCTCGTTATCAGGGGTTATACAGGTGCTAATAAACACTCAGGGCCTGTATTCTCGTACAAGTTACGATATATCGTAGGCTTGTGATTGGTCGAGATGGTCATCTCGACCAATCCGAAGCCCACGATATATCGTAACTTGTACGAGAATACGGGCCCAGAATGTCTACTGTAGTCGACATCAGCGTTGTTATTTCCAGTTAATTTACCTCAACAACGTCCGCATATTTGACATCCCTAACCATAAAGCACGTGGTAATCCGTGTTCTGTTCAATATGTTGAATTGTTTGTTTCCCTACCCATAAAGCACGTGGTAATCCGTGTTCTGTTCAACATGTTGAATTGTTTGTTTCCCTACCCATAAAGCACGTGGTAATCCGTGTTATGTTCAACATGTTGAATTGTTTGTTTCCCTACCCATAAAGCACGTGGTAATCCGTGTTCTGTTCAACATGTTGAATTGTTTGTTTCTATTTTTTATTCAAAACCAGAAATTGTTAACAAAATTTCCAGATTTTAATGATGAGCAGATTTCTATCATCAAAAACAGGCTTTCCCAAATCCAAAATTGATCTTCTCGCGTATATTCGTCACTTGACCCATTCAGTGCTAGGACCGACTTTAGACGTCAGAATTTGACGTGGGGACCAACTTTAGACGTCAGATTCTCACGTCTAAAGTCGGTACCCGCACTGAAAGGGTTAACATATTTATAATGGGCGTAGACCCATAACATAGATATTCAAATGAAGCGGAAAGACTAACTACGACATTTATGATGATTTTGAATTGAACAAAACCCATTTCTTTTTTTGGTTTATATATAATATTTCAGCACTGCAAGGGGTCAGGTGTTCAACATGTTAAAGGGGCAGATACAAGTCTTTAATCGCTGAGCTCCATCTTTTATAATATTATTATTATTATTACGCTGGGCTGGTTTCTCGTTTCTGCTGAGGACATGTGGTCGGTATATCGCTCACACTATTAAGTTTAATAGATACCTAGTTTAAACTGACTTATAAGCCCTTATGGGCTGGGTACGACTAACTCAATTTATATGTTGTGCTTTATTATATGATGTACATGTCAGTATAATAAAATAAATGATGAAATGATGATATTAACTGTTTTCCCGCCAAGTTATATAATCTCATTTCAACACCCCCCCCCCCCCCACACACACACACACACACATATACTTGAAGTTGTGTCTCGCTACCGCGACCTACAACAAGCTGAAACATGTGCAAATCGTGATGACACATTTTATTCCCAATAAAATCGGCAAAAAAACTGACTAAAAACGCCAATGGTGGTAATTAGCCGTGGTAAAAGTATATATGTGGCTGAGGAAGCCCCCAGCATGAGCATACTGGGAGACTCCTACCAAACAGTGGACGCCTTTAGAACTTAAAGGGACTAAACATAGCCATGTATTTATCGACCTGATACGTTGAGTGAACACTTGACTGACTCAGTGATGTCGGGAAAAAAATGCAGGGTGATACTCAACAAACACGAGACGTTCACCCAATGCCGGTACAATGTTGGCCAACATTGTACCGACAATAGGTGAACGTCTCGGTGTTTGCTGGGCAGGTATTAAACATGCTAAATACATATTATACCCGCCGTCAGATTAACTTGTATCGCATGTTTTTCGCCAATTTCTCAGTCAATTCTCAAACGATTTGAATGAAATTTTGCAATGACTATCTTCGAGTCACGCGGCCACTACCGTGAAATTTTTATCGGAAAATATTATATAGCTAGACAAAGTTAGACCATCTGACATGTAATGCAATTCAGGGCTACAAACAAATTTAATTTAACCTGTTTAATGGGTTTATAGAGGGACGTCGTAATTACAAATTCACTACATCTCAAATGGTCCAGCTTTTCAACTATATAATATTTTGCCGCGTGACGCGAAAATAGTCTTTGCAAAATTTCATCAAAATCGGTTGAGAATTGACTGAGATATCGGCGAAAAACATGCGATACAAGTTAATCTGACGGCGGGTATAGTTGATATCTATAGTGATATTGGGGTCAGAAACATGTGAAATTGTTGACTGTACACTGGCTGACCTGACTCAGTAAACTTCTCGGTAGCAGTGACAGTGTTTATCTCTAGGAGTTGTTGACATTTACAGCTGAACTGCGTCTCAGAAAACACTCTACACTGACACAATGCTGGGCCAATGTTGGGCCAAGGTCGTAGACGGTGGTCCAATAGCTAACTAGAATTAGGTCAAATGTTGCATTATCTGGGTTGTCTACGTCATTTACGTGATGATCCCTGGTCCAAAGGGAAACACGGGATGATCCCTGGCCTAAAAGCGCTACTACAACAAACATAAGCATGATAAGCCGTTCCACCAATATTTAGCTTTCTATTTCTGGTTTCTATTTTAATTCAACGCAATTTTCAGCTTTGAATGACGCGACATATTTCTACAGAAATAGCCATACCAAAGTGAATTATTTGATTAACGGATAAATTTTAAAGATTTTTTCTTTCCTTTGAAACCTGGAGGATTTTGTGTGAGGGGGGAGGGGGGGCTGGGGGGAGTTGAGAGTGATTTGTGGGGGGAGGAGTGGCCAGTTTTAGGGGGGGGGGACATGCGCCATAAAGGTAAAGGTGCAGGTTTATAGTCTGATATCAAGTCAGAAGACTTATCATTCGACTTTACATCTTACCCCCTGGTCACTGGACCTGTTCATTCGTGTGCCATTTCAACTCCACGGAGAGCATACAGTCCTGCAGCCGTTTCGGCGCATTGAACTTATCGTACACATTGCCATCTCTGTCCTACCAGGTACTCATTTTCACCTGAGTCAAGTGAAGCATTCGAGGGTGAAGTGCCTTGACCAAGGACACAACATCTTAACAATGTCCCAAGATTCAGAAGGGAGAAAGATGATATTTCTCTGAAAATCCTGCACCAAGCGGGATTCGAAAGCGCACGGCAGGCAGCGACATCGACAGAGCGCCAAGCTCTAACTATTGCGCTATGTCCCTCTCCTGGAACAAGCTTAAAAAAGTAAATGAAATGAATCGGGCTTTAGGCCACCTTTGTGCACATATAGGCTAAACTGGGCCAGGAGAACCTCCTGAGGATGGTGAGTTGATTGAGATGACACTGTCCTCCAGACACAAGATTCGAAATTCGAGCCCTGGCGGTCTGAGGCCGAGCACGCTACCTCTCGGTCACGGAGGCTCCCCACAATACTGACTTTCACACGTGGAAGGGGGAGAAACATTTTTGTTGTTTCTTTCAAACCGCCGAGACCGGGAGCCGAACCCCGAACTCTGGCGTGAAAGGCAGCGGTGCTAACCACTACCGTAGGGCCCCCGCCCACTTGAAAACGTATATAATATATATGCTACGGCTCCGGCAGTACCATGACTACGCTAGACCAACTTTAAATAAACAGTGTGTCGATGTTTTGTTTTGTATTATGTATACGAGTATTGAGATAGTAGTCTACTATCTCCACGATAGGAGTCAGCAAGGTGAAGGTACACTCCTGAGAGAGTGATTCAACTCATATAGAGGGTGGGGGGGGGGGAGGGGGGTCCCCACCTGGAGTGAAGTGTATGCCAAGGACAAACAAACTATTATTTTAACCCTTTCAATTCGGGGATCGACTTCAGACGTCAGAACTTCAGATTCTGACGTCTGAAGTCGGTCCCCGCACTGAAATAGTAAAATATATATAATGGCCGTGGACCCATAATATAGGTATTCAAGTGAAGTGGAAAGAGCTAAATAAGACATTTATGATGATTTGAAATTTAAAAAAAAAAATGTTTGGATTGTATAAAATATTGCAGCGTTTTTGGGGTTAAGATAATGACTTGTTGGTTACATTTGAGACTGATAACCTCACTAAAGGCATACAGTGATAAACATGATAAACACTTGACCATCACAACGCCGAATTATTTTTGTATAAACTATGTAGACCAAAGGAAGTTTTCAATGTGAAATCATCAGAAATGTCTTAGTTATCTTTTTCTGATTCATTTGAATACCTTGTTATGGGTCTACGACCATTAGAAATATTTTCATTCTTCTAGAGCAGCGATCGACTTTAGACGTCAGAATCCGGCGTTTAACCCTTACAGCGCGGGGATCGACTTTAGTCGACAGAATCTGACGTCGACTAAAGTCAATCCCCGCACTGTGAGAGTACAAATTTTTCTAATGGCATTAGACCCATAACATAGGTATTCAAATGAATCAGAAAGAGCTAGCGAAGACATTTATGATGATTTCAAATTGAAAAAACCCTTTGGTTGCGATGTTTTTTTACAAATCAGCTCGGTGCTTCAAGGGTTAAAGTAAATTCCCGCGCTGTAAGGGTTAAAACGCTAAGCGCAATTATAGTCGTTTTTAATCCCACTTATTTGGCCGTTTAAATTATTATTATTATTATTCTTGCGCCTTATCTCAATTGATTCTAAGGCGCATAGCTCGCAAAATAATACACATCTTATTACAGTTAGTTACTATAGACAATCAGGTACAAGTGTGTTTTAAGGCTTCGTTTAAATATAGCTATGTCTTTATTATTCCTCACAGAAAGGGGGAGATCATTAAATCACAGTTTTTGGACACAAAATGTGTGATTAACCCTTACAACACTGAAATAATTTTGTATAAGCCATGGAGATTAAAGGGTTTTTTCAATTTGAAATCATCATAAACATCTTAGTCAGCTCTTTCTGATTCATTTGTATACCTATGGGTCTACGACCATTATAGATATGTTTACTCTTACATTGCGGGGATCGACTTTAATCGTCAGAATCTGACGTCTGTAGACGTCAGATTCTGACGATTAAAGTCGATCCTCGCGCTGTAAGGGTTGAACATCAAGGTGAACAGCTTTTGGTCTCTAATTAAACAAATATGAATAATTTTCACCCACTTAAAGTCGTAAATTGTGGTAGCGAGACACAACTTTACGTGGGTGGAAATTTGATATTTTATTTAGCGGTTTATCGGGTAACACGTCTTACCCAATAAACCGCTAAATAAAATATCAAAGGACAGGACCTTATATACGTGAGTGAGAGGATGAACACAGGTGAACAATCCCTAAGCGTTGACACAATGTTGGGCCATCGATGTAGACGGTGGACCAGCATTAAATTAGCATTGGTTCGTGGCGTGTTGGCTTGGTATACGATTTAGCAATTAAAATATCACTTAATATTACATGTTACTCATATGACATAAGTGCTGAATGGATCTTATTTCATTGAACCAAGGAATCTATATATATTCTATCAAATAAATAGTAATAAAATAATAATAGTAATAAAATAATAATAATAATAATAATAATAATAATAATGATAATAATAATATTATAATAATAATAATAATAATAATAATAATAATAATAATAATAATAATAATAATAATAATAATAATAATAATAATAATAATAATAATAATAATAATAATAATAATAATAATAATAAGTTCTACTATAGCGCACATACAGAGCTTTGTGCGCTTTACAGACAGTTAAAGGTAGGCGTTACAGAAAAGATGCTTCTTCAAGGCGCTTTTGAAGACATCTAAGGGTTCGCACTTCCGCATTGAATCCGGGAGTTTGTTCCACAGCTTTGGCGCTGCTATGAAAAAACTTCTGCCTCCGTACTATAAGAGTTTAGTCTTGTGTCGACAAAGAAGGTATTTTGATGATGAGCGAAGTCTTCTGCTTGGAGTGTAGCTTGAAACTAACTCGGATAAATATGATGGCGAGCTGTCATGGATTGTTTTGTAATTGAGCATCAGTACCTTGAAGGTGATTCGCTCTTGTACTAGTAGATAATGCAGGCTTTTTAGCACTGGTGTCATATGATCATCTCGATTGGTGCGTGTCACCAGGCGTGCTGCGGTGTTCTGAATATGCTGTAAACGCTTAATAATTAAGCCTCTTCACTCTTGAGGAGGCCGTACAGGATGCTGTTACAATAGTCCAGGCGAGCAGGTGATGAAGGCATGTACCAACTTTTCAGTGATAGATTGAGTCAGAAGATGACGAATCATTCCAATGTTTCTGATGTGTTTCTGAAGCACTGCAAACGACACTGACATGTTTGTTAAGGGTCAGACAGCTGTCCAGTGTCACTCCAAGAGTCTTCACATTACGTGCAGGAAGAATGTTTATTCCACCAATTTGCAATGGTCTCAGAGAATGTTTGGACGAAAATCCGGCCATGTATCTGTAGGGGGCCTCTGTCTTCCCCCCAAGCTTCCAGTTGCTGCATGAATGTTTCTGCGTCTGTGAGTGAGAAAGAAATTGTGTGTCGTCTGTGATAGCTTAGTCCGTGTTTCTTTATAATTTTAACTAAATCAACTGCATACAGTGTGAAAAGCAAAGGTCCAGGAACAGACCCTTGCGGAACTCTGTATTGCAGTTTAAACTTACTGGATGTTTCGTCTCCGATCACCACCTTCTGTTACCGGTCTTCTAGGTACGATGCAAACCAATGCACTGCCGACTTCGATAGATGCAAAAGGATACGGTGATCAATGGTATCGAGCGCGGCGCTAAGATCCAAGAGTACAAGACATCTGACTTGTCCATCATCCGCAGCAAGTAACAGGCTGTTCGTGATACGTAGCATAGCAGTTTCGGTGCTATGGGCTGGTCTGTATGCAGACTGAAACTTGTCATGAAGGCTGTAGGTCTTCACATTATCCTGTAGTTGGCATGACACTACCTTGAGGCTTCTCAAGTGTTTTGGCAAGAAAAGGAAGGTTAGAGATAGGCCTAACATTTTTAAAGTTCTCGGGGTCCAATAAAGTTTTTTTCAAGGTTGGAGTCACCCAGGCCTCCTTTAAAGAAGCAGGGACAGCTGATAGTGCGATTGATCTGTTGATTATGTCTGCGATGATAGGCGCCATTGTGACAGGAAGTTTCTTTATTATCCATGTGGGCACAGGGTCTAAACCACATGTCTTGTTTGGTGTTTTTCCAATATTTTTTTTTATAATGTCACTGGTCTGAACTGGTTTGAGCGAAGCAAGTGATGTTATGGCGTTGACAGTTTGACATGGCTGACTGTCAGCAGTCAATGCAGCGCATCTGTCCAGTTCTATACGAATCTTAGAAATTTTGTCCCGGAAGAAAATGCCAGAAGAGTCGCAGAGAGGATCATGCATCGACAGTAATGTTTCTTTGAGATAAATGAAGCAGTTTATCTACAATATGGAACAGCGCCTTCTGGTCTGTCTCAGCAGTGCACACTTTCTTAGAGTAATAATCAGACTTTGCTTGAGTCACCATCTCCCGTACAACTTTGCTCTGATTAGCAAACAGGTCGTAGTCTATTGCAAGTTCCTCCATCGTATTGCTAGTCTCCGGCGTTTGGTCTTAGCCTCATGTACTGTATATCAGAAGAGTACCACTCTGTGTTTGGTCTAACGATGTTTCCCAGTACCGTATTATACTGGCCAACTCGGGCAGTTAGAGATGTGGCTGGGTTTTTCACGAGATCTGATGTACATAGATCTTTGTTGAAGCTGGCAGTATCAATAGATCGGTGAAGCCGGTAATGGAAAGTTCCTCCGGACATGAACTGGTAGTTTTCCAACCATACAAAAAAAAGGCAGAATGGTCGGATAGTCCCGAAAATAAACGTCTAGCGAGTTCAATTATATTATAAACCATCATAATCCTGAAGTGAAAGGGGTTTTTATTGGAGGTATTCACAAGGATCCCATTAAAATCTGTAATATCAATCAATGCGCAATATTTTTGTGCAAATATATCATTATATGTCACTGGCAGTAAAAGTATTAAAGCAGCTGTGCCGCAACACAGTTTAGCAAAAATTATAACAAACACAGGTTAGCAGAAATTATAACAGACACAGGTTAGCAGAAATTATAACAGACACAGGTTAGCAGAAATTATAACAAACACAGGTTAACAGAAATTATAACAGACACAGGTTAGCATTAATTATAACAAACACAGGTTAGCAGAAATTATGCAATCAATTATTTCACTTTAAAAACGTTGTTTAAACACTAATGCGTGGAGTGGTTGATAATAGTTTACTTTTAGAGGTAAACATATATCTGCATGCACAGGTAAAAGTTAAAAAAAAATTTTAAAAAAAGGCAATGGAGAGCCAAAAACATAAAACAAAAGTGTCCACTTCGCGGTCAGTATTGGTCAAGAGCTAAATATACCTCACTTTCTCTGCTGAATAATATTTAAAAATAGGCCATGGATGAGGAGACTTGAGCCAAAAAGTGAAAATTAAAAACAGACAGGTGACAAATGTGTCTACAGTATTTCTCGACCGATTTTTAAATATTTTACTTTGTCAGGTGAACATACTATGCATGTATGTGGATTTGCGTGGATGCCCTCGTGACGACAATTACTGCCGTGCAAAGGCAAAAGGCAGTATTTGCTTAATTTACAAGTAAGCAGATACTTGCATCTACCTTTGTAGAGAATGAGCATCCGCCAAAATTCAGCCGAGGCCTAAAAATGACAGATGTGGAAGGTGACTACAATACTTCCCGGCCGATATTGTTCAATAGCTGAATATATTTGATTTGATCTGCTAAATTGACATAATTATGTTTGCATGCACAGGTAAATATTTAGTGTCTCTGGCCGGCGTGTGGGTCAGGTAGAGCCCAGTCTGGCCGGCCCGCCACCGGCCGTCCACCGTTCACCGTGAATTATACAGCCGAGCTTGTGACTTTTGCTTTCAAATCATCAGGCCTATATTGTCATGATTGTGAAGTTTGCCTTATTTGCTCTCTCCAGTTGTCAGCAAGTCAGCACTGAGCAGCAGTGATGTTGCCCGATCACCATTTGGTCTATACAACTTCCTTCTTGATATAGGTCCAGGCCTACTTATTAAAAATAATACGTGACTATTGACATATGGGGACTACCTTTGTCTTGGTTGCTGACAGGAGTCGCACTGGGGAGTCGCACTTTAGTTTAACTTGTTAATTGCTACACCTTTGAAACTCAATAGACTGCTTGCACCAGTTTGCGCGTGGACAGTTTGTCTGATTAAAACAGGTCGGCGTTGCTCACTGTGTGGCGTGTTGTTATTGAGAAAGGTGTATTGAAGATCACAACTCATAAGTGCTGACAGAAGTCGCAACATAAAGTTAAACGTGTTAATTGCAACCTTCCCTGGAAGAGGGACGACAACAACAAATACCTATTCAGACCTTCAAAATTGTAAATAACCTTCCGCCACCATACCTTAAGGATCTAATCACACCTCGGAAATGTACTCGAATTCTTAGAAATTCTGTGAAAACCCTAGAAATACCTTTTTACAATAGAGTTAGACACGGAACAAATTCATTTTCATTCTTGGCCCCAAAGATCTGCAACAATCTACCAGAGGAAATTTGTACACTATCTGATCTTCCCTCTTTCAGGAAAGCCATAGCTACTGGTTTGTACACAACAATAAATTGGACCTTAACTTTTTTCTAAATGTTTGTTTTTTCATCACACCTCCGTTTAAGGGGGGTACATTAGAAAATCTTTCAAAAAAAAAATCCTGTTCACACAATTTATTTCTGATCCCTATCACCTTCCCACTCTCACTTACCTTCCTTCCATCCTGTCAGCCTGTGAGCATAGAGAATTTATCATACATAAATGGATATTTTATTTCATACAGTGTAATTTTAATCAGAAATATCACCGTTGCGGGATTTGAACCGGTGTGCTCATATATTTCGCCTCGATCATGAGCCGTTCCTGCTAACCTTTACGCTGTGTACGATCATGACATCATTCTCAGAAAAAGTTACCTAAACCAAATATTGGCTCACAACTATGAGCGCCACCAAGTGATTAGGACTAATTAATCGTAACACAATAAAGTTCCGGCTAACTTGATATCTGCTGAGTGTCACAGAGACAACTAATGTGAAGTCCCTCCCCACCTGGTGAATAATACAAAATTGACATGTCTTATTCAAATTTAATTTGTACAAAGCAGCTTGATTGTCATTTTATTATTCACATTTAGTATATGAACTGGCACCTGGTGAAAAAACGAATCAGATAATGAATACCCTTTATATAATTATTCACATGTTCACACACCACTCACGGTATCTACTAATCCGATCAATAGGCATTACAATGTCAATGAAAGGGACAATGTTTACACAACATTGTCCCTTTCAGGAGTACGGCAAGTAAACTGACTTAGCTGTTCAATCCTATTATTTAATGATCCATCTCACCAGCATAATATTCCCGAACGATTTCAAATAAATACAAGCTACCTGGGCAATGTACAGCCCATTCTGGTTTTAAACTCAAGACCTTTCACAACAATAATTTTCATTACAACACACATATTTTTCGCAAGTTCCCACATTATGTCAGTTTCACTATTCAGTGAAGATGATGATTGGTTACTATCTGGTCAAGGTGAAGCAAGCGCTGAAGCTCGCGCTGAAGCTGTACCTGTTCCAGACAATGAGACGTTGGATTTATTTCCATTGACTCCAACGGGTAAATTTAGCGCAGACAACGACTACTCTGAACTGGGCCAGAGTTGTACACCAGCTTTAGTGACAACTCCTAACGGCAACAATTCTGATAGCGTCTACCCACAACCGGGCCGGAGTTCCACACCGCTCCTAGGCCTACAACTAACTACTGAGACATCATCATCAAGTACTGATGGAGATGATACCACCCTTGGTAAAAAAAAAGAAGAGAAAAGGAAGTGTTCGTGGGATCAATCTTTTCAGATTGTCCCATACCTTAAGCTCAGGCACCAAAACATATAATTTTTAAACGCATCTGGGCCTATTGCCGAAGACAGGCAAGTGTCCTACATGTAAATGCATTTTAAAGAGAATATATAAACAACAGCGGTGTGGAAGACAAAGACAAGAGCAGCGGTTCCAATGCAACAAGAAAAAATGCAAATCCAGAAAGAACCAGGTGCCGATTCGAAAAGGATTGTGGTTTGCGCACGCGAAACTTACCATACGTAAGAGTCTGCTGCTGGCCTGCTGCTTTAAGAGTCTGCTGCTGACCTGCTGTTTTAAGAGTCTGCTGCTGGCCTGCTGCTTTAAGAGTCTGCTGCTGACCTGCTGTTTTAAGAGTCTGCTGCTGACCTGCTGCTTTAAGAGTCTGCTGCTGACCTGCTGCTTTAAGAGTCTGCTGCTGACCTGCTGCTTTAAGAGTCTGCTGCTGGCCTGCTGCTTTAAGAGTCTGCTGCTGGCCTGCTGCTTTAAGAGTCTGCTGCTGACCTGCTGCTTTAAGAGTCTGCAGCTGGCCTGCTGCTTTAAGAGTCTGCTGCTGGCCTGCTGCTTTAAGAGTCTGCTGCTGACCTGCTGCCTCAAGAGTCTGCTGCTGACCTGCTTCTTTAAGAGTCTGCTGCTGGCCTGCTGCTTTAAGAGTCTGCTGCTGGCCTGCTGCTTTAAGAGTCTGCTGCTAGCCTGCTGCTTTAAGAGTCTGCTGCTGGCCTGCTGCTTTAAGAGTCTGCTGCTGGCCTGCTACTTTAAGAGTCTGCTGCTGGCCTGCTACTTTAAGAGTCTGCTGCTGGCCTGCTACTTTAAGAGTCTGCTGCTGACCTGCTGCTTTAAGAGTCTGCTGCTGGCCTGCTACTTTAAGAGTCTGCTGCTGGCCTGCTGCTTTAAGAGTCTGCTGCTAGCCTGCTGCTGGCCTGCTACTTTAAGAGTCTGCTGCTGGCCTGCTGCTTTAAGAGTCTGCTGCTAGCCTGCTACTTTAAGAGTCTGCTGCTGGCCTGCTGCTTTAAGAGTCTGCTGCTGGCCTGCTGCTTCAAGAGTCTGCTGCTGGCCTGCTGCTTTAAGAGTCTGCTGCTGGCCTGCTACTTTAAGAGTCTGCTGCTGGCCTGCTGCTTTGCCAATAAAATGATGTACAACAGGACAATACACGAAACGTCAGTTAATCTCATCCCCAGAAAGTAGCAGCTCGTCGGAGAATGGCATGGAGCGTCTCCTAACAACTAGCAAGAGAACAGTAGCTGATTATTTCAGCTACTGTCGAGAGATTTGTGTGTGGTCCGTTGAAAATAAGATACATAAGGACAAAAAAATAGGTGGAATAGGTATGGTGGTAGAAATCGATGAAAGCAAATTTGGAAAACGTAAATATAGCCTTCGACTAGTGGAAGGCCAGTGGGTCTTTGGTGGAATTTGCCGAGAAACCTGTGATGGCTTTCTGGTGGCCCTGCCTGGCAACAAGCAAGACCGAGCCAACCTTGAACCCATCATAATCAAAAACATTGAACCAGGCACAGCGATTATTAGTGACTGCTGGAAAGCCTACGATAATCTAGGATCTGTTGGCTTTTCACATTTAACTGTAAATCATAGTTATAATTTTGTCGATCTCACCACCGGCGCTCATACGAAGAACATTGAAAACCTGTGGTGGCAAGTAAAGAGACAACTGTCAGAGACACACACCAGGCGCGAAAACTGGGACACGCATCTCTGCGAGTACATTTACCACCTACATCACAGCCGCAGTAAAACGGACCTCTATGAGCCGTTACTAAAAGATGCTGGTATGCATTCATATCAATAAAATATATATGTCAATTTACTAGTTAATTACATGTCAATAAAAAACTAGAGCCTGACGTCACTGAAGTAGAGCTTGCGTCGACCTCCAGGGTTATTGTTCTACGGACAGCTAAAATGGAGCTGTCTCACAATAATTATTAAAGCTGCTTATAACTATTTTGCTTATTTTAATGAAAAGACCAAGTCATTGAAAATAATGTTTAATTTATTACTTAACTATTTAAAGTATTAAAACCCAGTGGGGGTTTCTGAACTCTGAACTTTAAAGTCTCGAGTTTGAAGTCCAACGTCTGAGCTCTTTAAGTCTGAAGAAATCTGAAGTAGCCTATATTGTCCAAAGTCTGAAATTCAGAGACCGAAGTTCAAAATCAGAAGGACGAGGTCTGTCCGAAGTAGGCCCTATATCAAAAGTCTAAAATACAAACTCTAAGGCTAAAGTTCAAAGTTTGAAGTTCGAATTCTGAAGTTCGAAGTCTGCCCGAATTCTTAAATCTGAAGTGTGAAATTCAAAGTCAGAAGTCAAAAATCCGAAGTCTGATGTTCGAAGTCTGGCCGAGGTCCAAAGTCTGAAGTAGGAGTCTGACGTCTGAAGTCTGTCCGAAGTTTGTCTGAAGTCTGTCATAAGTCTGAAAACTGTCCGAAGTCTGTCTGAAGTGGTCTGCATGATGGCGATACCCATTTATCAACAGTTGTCCTGATCCTCATAACATATATTATAATGTATTTCTTGAGCTTATTTGGTTAGATTATGTATGTTTGTTTTTGTTGTGTGACAAATACATTTTTCGAGTCTTTGAGTCCGAAGTTTGACGTCTGTACGATGTCTGACAATGAAGGCTACAATCCGACGTCTGGAAATTGATGTCTAAAGTCCACAATCAGAAGTCTGATGTGCGAAGTCTGACGAAATCTGAAGTTTGATGTCCGACGTCTGTCCAAAAACTGTCTGAAATATGTCAATAGTCTGAAGTACTTCGTATGTCTGTTCAAAACCTGGAGTCCAAAAACCAAAGTCTGAAGTATGTCCAAAGTCCAAAATCCGAGTCGGAAACCAAAGTCTGAAGTCTGTCAGTCAGTTGTCTAAGTCTGAAACCGAAGTCAAAACTTGAAGTTGAAAGTCTGAAGTCGAAAGTCTATCTGAAGTCCGTTTAAAGTTTTTTTCGATTATTATAACTTTGTCATACAATACCCGTATTATATATTGTGTGTTTGTAGATCAATTATGACAGTAGCAGGCCAATTGTACCGATAAGCCTGCATATTCCTAAAATTATTTTAGGCCTAGTCAAATTTTCATTTCTCCGTTTTTTATTCGAGGTCTACTAAATTACAATCTTATCCGAAGATCATATATCAAAATATATAAATAGGTGAAATCTTATTTTAGAATGAGATTATATAGACTAACATTCAATTAACAAACAATATAAAATGCACAAGTATGTAATTAATATATACAAACGATTAGGCCTACCTCTAATACAATTTATACTATTTATAATTCTATTGATCAGAATTTAATTGGACAGCCCCTCCCCTAATGCAGCAAAATTTCGTCACCGACACCTCCAGGATAATCGGAGCCGCTGGCTATGTACCCAACAAACACGATAAAAATTGTTGGAGATGTTAGTTTCTCAATAATGGGCCAACGACGGTGATGCTGGCCTAACATTGAAACAGCATTGGTTGAATGTCTTGTGTAAGTGTTTGCTTGGCCCTAGCAAAAAAAGGATATCCTCCATTAACTGCTTGTCGCGCTTTTCTCGTAGACAAGAGGATGGAGGCAGAATATTATAAAGACATAATTATAACATGACTGTATCTGCATAAATAAAGATCCTGGGATACAAATATATGATGATGTACTACCTTGTGTTTTCTGAGCAGGTGGGAAGACTGCAACGTATTAAATATGATGCAGTCCTCCCAGCAAACACGAGGCATTCACCCAATACTGTTTCAATGTTGGGCCAACGACGGCGACGCTGGCCAACATTGAAACAGCATTGGTTGAATGCCTTGTGTAGCTTTGTGTTTGCTGGGCGGTGTCACTGCGTTGAGGCCTAATGCACGTGCAGTGCATACAGCTAATGTCGCACAGCCGGGTCACGCGTGACGTCACCGAACTGACTTAATTAATCAACTGGACAGAGGAGGATTTGTTGACCCAGCGAACTGTATATACATGTAGTTCACTGGGTGGACCTGTACGCTGTTTACTGGGCCACGCGTTATCTCTAAAAGCTGACATGGTTTAACAGATATTTAACTGTGTTTATCTGCAGATCTGAGCATCTAAATAGAAATCTCAAAATTGGAGCTCGTGGTGCAATGAAGAAAGTTATTTTTAACAGACACATGACGTTACATATGTTCTCAGCTCAACGAATTTAACGTCATTGTCGTGGAATAAATCGACACTAAAATACATTAAGCTCAGACAACTGCAACAGTAGAGATAAGATAAATAGATATAATTTGGAGTTTGAGCGTTTTTTCATATTCATACTATTTGCAGATAATCACGGGTATCAGCGCATTTACATTTGTACTAATCGCAGATGTTAAGTAGATCATAACACATGTAGCACAAACTGTTGAACTGACAAACTTTGTAAAATGTCCAGACATGGGGTATTCGTATTCAGTATTCGTATTCATCTGTAATCGATTACATTTTTTTTAGTATTCATGTGTATTCAGTATTCATAAAAAATTATGAATACAAGTATTCGTATTGTATTCAAACACTTTTTTAAAAGCCCTGTATTCATGAATACTTTTTGAATACATTTTGAATACATGTCATATATCGGAGATTAGTAAAAAAAATCCCAAATAGTTTTTCATTTTTCTCAGTTACTAATAAAATAAAAATAAATAATAGTAGCTTATGCCTACTATTATTTATTGTACTGGTATATAAGCTTGGTACGATTAATCATATTTCGCAGGGCGGTGGGAGTGGGTGCGGGGCATTCCTTTCACACTGGTCTAACTGATAAGCTCCAGAGAAATCTCGCGAACTTCACAGCATTAAACAGTTTAAGTGCCAACGATTTTTAAAGAGCGATTAGTGGATTAGTGTAACTATGAAATTTTTTAAACAGGCACAACTAATTTATTTGTTCCTCCGTGTTGGTATCTTACACACGCAGAACATTGGACAGCCAAGTTGTGAAAAAGAGCAATTGACCAAATATTTCTGTGTCCTAATTCGTTGCGTTTTGACTTAACACTAATAAAATCGTTGTGTCTATACGGTGCCTGAGCTAATTGACGCTAAAAAAGCTGAACAAAACAAATCACTGGTCACGGCTGATTTCACGAACCTGAGACAGGACAACAAGCTCAGGGCGTTTAGGCCTTCATTAAAGATATGGTACTTGCAGTCACCGACAGTGCACCTCCCCTGTCATCGATATCTGAAAAAACTATGATATTCGTTGTTGGTACATGCATTCAGTTTTATAGACCTGTCACATAATGTCCAGACTACTGACGATCACAGACATTGCCCCTCCCCTGTCACCGCCATTAGAAAAAATCCGTTCACCCTCTATTTCGTGACAACATCTCAATATTTGATTTGTTACAAACCACGGCCGACATACCTACCCCCACCCTGCCCTGCCCAGTCTGCCAAAGAACAAAGAAACACGCTTCGTCACCTATTGCACTGGTGTGTAGAAAATAATCCACACAGATGAACACCTCAGCGAAGAAGCAGATTGTCAAACTAACAATGACTAAACAATAACAATAACTAAATAGGGCCTACCACAATCTGTATAAATGCTGAGTTATATCTATTTATTTATATGGAGCCCGAGATGTCATTGTATTTCACGAGTAGTAAACGGGCTCCAATTTAATCCTGTACAGGCATTCTAGACATTACATGTAATGCAATTTTGATCCTGTACAGGCATTCTAGACATTACATGTAATGCAATGTTGATCCTGTACAGGCATTCTAGACATTACATGTAATGCAATTTTGATCCTGTACAGGCATTCTAGACATTACATGTAATGCAATGTTGATCCTGTACAGGCATTCTAGACATTACATGTAATGCAATGTTAATCCTGTACAGGCATTCGAGATATTACATGTAATGCAATGTTGATCCTGTACAGGTATTCTAGACATTACATGTAATGCAATGTTGATCCTGTACAGGCATTCGAGATATTACATGTAATGCAATGTTGATCCTGTACAGGCATTCTAGACATTACATGTAATGCAATGTTGATCCTGTACAGGCATTCGAGATATTACATGTAATGCAATTTTGATCCTGTACAGGCATTCTAGACATTACATGTAATGCAATGTTGATCCTGTACAGGCATTCTAGACATTACATGTAAAGCAATGTTAATCCTGTACAGGCATTCGAGATATTACATGTAATGCAATTTTGATCCTGTACAGGCATTCTAGACATTACATGTAATGCAATGTTGATCCTGTACAGGCATTCTAGACATTACATGTAAAGCAATGTTAATCCTGTACAAACATTCTAGACATTACATGTAATGCAATGTTGATCCTGTACAGGCATTCTAGACATTACATGTAATGCAATGTTGATCCTGTACAAGCATTCCAGACATTACATGTAATGCAATTTTGATCCTGTACAGGCATTCTAGACATTACATGTAATGCAATGTTGATCCTGTACAGGCATTCTAGACATTACATGTAATGCAATTTTGATCCTGTACAGGCATTCTAGACATTACATGTAATGCAATGTTGATCCTGTACAGGCATTCTAGACATTACATGTAATGCAATGTTGATCCTGTACAGGCATTCTAGACATTACATGTAATGCAATTTTGATCCTGTACAGGCATTCTAGACATTACATGTAATGCAATGTTGATCCTGTACAGGCATTCTAGACATTACATGTAATGCAATTTTGATCCTGTACAGGCATTCTAGACATTACATGTAATGCAATGTTGATCCTGTACAGGCATTCTAGACATTACATGTAATGCAATGTTAATCCTGTACAGGCATTCTAGACATTACATGTAATGCAATGTTGCACCAATATATTGCCAATTGATGCATAAAAAGACACTATTTCCACAAATTATATATTTTATCTTTGTTATTTATTCCCAAACTTGTACCTTAATCTATGCAGTTTTATGTACTAATTATACTGAAACACGTTAGTATATAGCAAAATACAAGCATTTGAAACGTTAGATATAATAAAACGTAATACTCAACATTTTAAATGATTACGGGAGTGGTGATTAAACATGCTTTATAACAATTAAAGATTTAATATAAAACATTTTATTTCAGTGATATTATACACATACTGAATATATGGGCAAAGCCCGCCACTTCAAGAATCATGTGACCCCAGCAGTGTTCTCGTTTGTAGTGACTTCCACTTTTGTATAACTAGTTTTATCATTTAATTCTTGCATAGATCTTTCAGAAAATGTATAGTTATCCATAGCATAGACAAGAAAAATTGTGCTTTTGACCACTGGAATGCCATAAAAATGGCATTTTTGGCAAATTTTTGTCTTACACAGGTCACTGTTCATGAGTGGGTGCAGTTTTTGGAAGATTAATTGTTTGAATTTGACGAACATATAGTATTGATTGTATTAAAAAGAGAATTCCGAAAAGTAGTATACTGTCCCTTGCAAAATTGAATTTATGTTTATGTCGCACAAAATAACAGAAAACGTTACATTTATGATTTGAGTTAGTTAGTTGTTTTTATCTGCCAAAAATTCTAAGATCCAGGGTTTCCCCCAGAAATAAATGTAAGCGTGGTGGCTTTCCAGAATAATATGAAAATTTGAGAGCGCGAAAGACGCGCCGCTATTGTGAAGGGAGGTTTAGGGGCATGCCCCTCCAAGAATTTTTTAAATATAAGGTGTCTTTTGGTGCTTTCTGGGGATATCTAGAATATATTTTACCTATTTAATTTGTTGAAAAAGTATATAAATTGAAAATATTTATGATTTCATGAATTATAATTTTTTTAAAGGAATAGGGGGAGGGGGGCTACAACACAAAACACATTATGCATAAGCCTATATATAAATGTCTAGTGTTATATGATTTTTTACTTTTTGAATATATCCATTGCCACTCTCACTGATTCTCACTGCCACTAACGATAGGTCCAATCTTGCCGCTATTTACATGCATGTTGACTCATGGCTGGTTCAATGTTGGCATGACCATTGTTGGAGTAGTTGGGCCAACGTCTGAGACAGTAGCCCCAACAAACTCGGGACATTCATCCAAAGCTGTTTCAATATTGGCGCTGGCCCAACATTGAAACAGAATTGGGTGATATCCCGTATTTGCTGGGCTAGGCTAGAACAACTGTGCTGAACGTGCGCATGTTCAGTCAGATCAAGGAATATCGCCTATAGATTCCTTGTCAGACAAGACACGCTCGTCCCTAAACCAGTCTGTGTCTGTGAGCCAGTAGGCCTACATTGTCGCAGCGGGGTGATAATGCTGCGGGCTATCTGTTGGTGAACTCAACCATTTTATTTTTTCAGGCATATTCTATTGTTTGCTCCCAATTAGGTCCTTATTAAAATAAGGGAGATTTGAAAATACAAAATAATAATAATGCGAACTCAATCTCTCAATTTCAAGGACTCATACGCGAATAACGCAACATGACATATTATTAGCTGGATTATAAACTTGGAAACACACTGTTCGCGTATATAGCAGTGCCAGGGTGCGCAGTCTACTTAATTTTAGGGGGGGGGGTGTCATGCTGTTAAGGGGGGATGCCGCAACCTGAAACCAACCGTGTAAGGCCTCACTAGGTAACCTATTAAACTTTCTATCAGGGCTCCAGATAACATGCGTATATGAGTAAAATACGCATGTAAAAACAGCAAATACTCATTGATTGAAAATCTTAGGAGTAATATTACCCATAAAAACTATTAAAATACCCATCAAAGTAAAAAGAAACAGAAAAAATGAAACGATTGTTGCATTTTTTATGTGAACAGAACTATGTGACTGTAAGAAAAAAACGATCTAAATAAAGCTCATCTTGTTTTATGAAAAATACTCCTCGTTTATTTTTTTATCGTATTTCACTCCTCATCACCCATTTCAACGAGTGAAATACTCCTCAAACCAAAAAATTATCTGGAGCTCTGTTTCTATTAATGTCAGCTTCCGTGGCATATCATGCATATGGCTCGATCTATTATAGAAAGTGATGGGTAATATAGATTCATCACTCACCATGTACACTTTTTTTAAATGTACAGATATAAAATTAAAAAAATCATCAACTTTTGTTTTCTTTATCATTAATAGATTACAGACAATGCATTAGACATATCAAAATAAACTTGAAAAAAGGTTGTCGGAAAAGTACCGCACTCATGGGTAGCCCTGCCTATTCCCAGAACACTAGGCACCCTGACTCGGCATGTGGCAGGCAGCTGATATTACACACACACTTACTCACCACACCAATGTTGAGTCAGCGTCGTAAACGATGGCCCAACATTGTTTCAACATTGGGTCAATGTTTGCTGTGTTTGCTGTGGTCACAGTACATGCAGTAGACAGCGTGCTGAGCAGGACCACGTGTGATAACGATTGCGCGCGCTCAGTAAGTCCATACATCTCTCTGCTAAGGTTTACCCAGCCCTGGCTCTAGTGGCTGTCGTCTGTAGTTTTACGGCAAGCGTAGCGGCAACTATTAAAGCTTATCTGTAAATCAATAAAGCGTAGCGGCATTTAGTAAGCGTAGCGGCCAAAAAGTAAAGCGTAGCGGGGCTGCTACGCTATAACGCTTCAGGGGAACCCTGAGATCTACTAAAGTTTCTTGCTGTGTGATGAATATGTAGTCTAACGTAAGTATGTAAGAAGACATAAACAAATTATGATATACTAACAGTGCTACTCTTGCAATAATCAATAGAAACAAGCAGACGCTATTTATTTTTCAAGAAAACAGAATTCGTTACATGGACTGTGAAGATATAGTGATATGCACACTTAACAACAAATGGCCCTTTAGTCACTAACCAGGTATGTCTCCAAGCAGCAAGTAAAAAATTAGCCTGGCCACTGAACCCAGCATCACAATTGTGAAAAAAGAAAAAAAATCCAGAATACGTTACACAAAATAAGTTACATTTTGTAACCTATTTTGGTAACGTATTCTGCTCTTCACTAAAAAATGTGGTAATAGTGCATTATGTTTCATAACAAAAATACAAAACACTCACACTTTGTATAATACAACTATTTACTGGATATAATGACATTTAATATCATTACATTATCATAACATGAATTTTGTTAGTTATGTAACGTATTTTGGTAACATATTTTGCATTTTTATTTGAAATATTAACCAACAGGCACGAAAAGGCAGAAACTAAGTATTTATCGCTATAAAAATAATAATAAATGTGCTTAGACAAAAAAAAACATCGATTATTCTATGTATCAGTGCGTAATAACTTCCATTATACACACAAATACAGAATACGTTACTATAAATTCTGAAAATGATTTTGCGCGTGGTGAAGTATAGTGAAATAGCAGATGCAATAAGTCTGATAACAATGACACACACAATTTATTTTATTGCCTAGGTTTATTTTGAACAATATTACATGGTCATTGAACATGTAAACACTACTGTCCTTATTAGGAATAAATAAAATAAAAAAACACTTATATTTTGAAAAATCTTTATATCTCATATACTGCAATGTATAAAGACCCTTTACCATGTTTACACAAGTTTAACAACATTGAAATTACATTAATATATTTAATTTTACATGTTTTTATTTTGTATAGTATTTGTACAAAAATGCTCAATACATATCAGATTAAATATTTTGGGAAATGTTTAAACCTTTCACCACTGAAGCCCGTTTTTATGTGCTGAATGCTATGGCATTCAGCACATAAAAAAGGGCTTCAGTGGTGAAAGGGTTAAACTATAAAAAAATGTAACGTATTCTGTGTGTGTTTTGTGCTTTTAATAGTTCATTTAAAAAATTGATCAAAATTGATGTTTTAGACTTGGTATCTCATTTCCTTAGGACAAGAAATAATATTTTCAATATTTTAAAATAAAGTTGCTAAAGTTTTCCCATATCATGTACAAAAATAGATATTTATATCACTATAACCTGGGCCACAACTAACCAGTAGCGCATGTTTTTCGTTGATTTCTCTGTCAATTATCAACCGATTTTCATGAAATTTTGTAAAGATCAGTTTTCAACAGAATCCTAATATCCCTGAAAATTTCGTAAAATTATATTCAGTATTTCAAAAGTTAGACCATTTAACATGTAGTAAATTAAATTTAGGATGTCCCTCTTTAAACCCATTAAACTAATTTTAGAATTTTATTACATGTCAAATGGTCTAACTTTTGCAATATTAATTATAAGTTTGCAAAATTTTTACCGACGTTAGGATATGACTTGAAAATTACCTGTGCTAAATTTCAAGGCAATTGGTTCATAATTGACGGAGAAATCGACGAAAAGCATGCCCTACAGAATTACCAAAATGAATGTGGCCCAGGGTAGTCTATACCGTTAGTGACATTTTTAAGTTTTAAATATAATGTAGACCCTATTCGTATTTGTATTCGAATACATTTGAAAAGTAATGTATTCATATTGGAATACATTTTTTTAAATGGAGTATTTGTATTTATGACTTGACAATGTATTCGTATTCGATTACATTTGTATGTATTCGACCCCATGTCTGAAAATGTCTCCAACCAAATAGGTGAAATAATACCAACTCTTAGACTTATGCTTGATTTAACATAAATAACAAGATTATTCTCAGAATCCGTGAGTAAAATGTTGAAATAGTGGTGACCAGATGACTGATGTAACGTAGACGTAGTGTGTAATTCATGACGTCTTTCAATATAAACGGTCACTAATTAAGGGGGGTACATTAGAAACTCTTTCCAATCAACTTAGCCGACCGTAGGCTAAAGTAGTAAAACCAACGCAGCTGTCAAAATGAAAATGTGTGTGCATTCTCCGCACAGAGTGACAGACTGACACTAGTCAGACTGTCAGTGGCAGTGCCGTGTAACTGAAAAATTACATACAATAAAAACATTAATGACAATTATAACCTTGCCTTATTTATCTAAAGTTATCAAGAAAGAATTCTTCTTGAATTGTTAGTTCCTTTGCTAACACAATAATCCAGAAAAGTCGATTCTATTGTTGATTTTTATTTCAACATGTCAACCTGAGACGATAGATCCACCTTCTGCATCTGGGTCAAGTTCTCACAGCACAAAATCTAACCGGTAGCACAATGTGTCTAAGAGTAAGAAGCTAAGAATTCACCGGTCCCCGTGTACCGCCATCACAAACGCTTGTCAGCCACTACTAAGTTAGTGTGGGCACCAAAGATATATTTTATATGTCTATGGTGGGCACCATATTTTATATCTCTATGGTGGGCACAATATAATTTCTTTGTTGGGCACAGGCTGGAGGACTTTTCGCACCATAGACATTTCACCTTCAAGAGGTTCCGCATCCGTCTTCAAAACGTTTCGCCACCGTCGCTGTGATGACTTGCCCTAGCTGAGTGAACAACGACTGGTCAGCACTAGTTTAAATAGCCATAGGGAAGACGTTTGGCTCCCTCTCTAAATTAAGATATTTCGACCTTCTATGTGGGCCGTTCCGCTCCCATTCTTACAGGACATATTACAGACATTACGTACACTATGGCCTAGGGAAGGAAGACAGTTTCGCCCCCGTTCTTAAGTTATGGGATGTTTTGCACTTTAGACTAAGGGAGACATTTTTCCTCTTTCCAAATTCAGAATTTTTTAGCTTCGCACTTGTCACATATCGCCCCCCTCCCAGGGCACATGATCCCCTTTCTCATCGGACATGCATGCACTTTGCACCTTTCTGAGTAGTTCCAGAACAATAAACAAAATAACCCCCTTCAACTTTAGGCCTATATATATGCGATAATAAATATAAATTACAATATATTACATTATATATATAGCTAGCAAACACAAGACGTTGAACCAACGTAAGTCATTCTGTACGTATTGCATAACTATGCTCTGGGAGTGAGAATGTCTTAGCTAAGTATAGGCCCACGTGTTGAAGCAATGCCAATACAATCCTAAAAGATATATGCTGATTTTAGGGTATACCTAGGGTCTTTCCCAATTGTAATATATAGGGTTATGCTGATATTAACTGATTCAGCGCGTTGCTCTATTTTGGTTCCTGTTGCAATTAGGGTGTGATTTGTTCACGGGGTTCCTGCTAGAATGGCCTACATGACAACTAGCATGTCCGCCACTTTTCAGTTGGAATCATCCAGGCTACGTCATACTATTTATTCTTAACTGTGACATATATGTTCGGTTGCCAACCACATGTGGACTCAGGCCTTGTTCATTGGCCGGGACCACATGTGGTGAGCGGAGCTTATTTCAATTTGAAATTACGCGCTAATGATCACGTACTTCTGGAAATTCATTTAGAGAGATCGGTTCTGCCTTAATTCCCAATATTGGCGGTGGACAGTGATTTTGTAAAGATGGACTAATTCTCACACTTCATGTTACAGTTATTTGTTATGACGGAAATTCCCTTAGAGAGATCGATTCTGCCTTATTTCCCAATATTGGCGGTGGACAGTGATTTTGTAAAGATGGACTAATGCTCACACTTCATGTTACAGTGATTTGGTTTGACGCCGCTCACCATTATGCTTATTTTACAAGTTAGACTTTTGATTTACCTGGGAAGCTGTTGATTTGTTTATGAGTTAACAGTCTATAACACCTCACCGATCTCACCATGTAGGCTACAAAGCAAGGATCATGTATTATAAAGCTATACTGTTATAAATGCATATGTGCTCACTTCTTTCTTCAGTCAATTCCTCCAGCCAGCTTCCTCTTGTGAGCTGTACGTGTCATCTGCCGGCGATTCTGACCGTTTCTGATGTTTCTGTCCGAGAGCTCTAACACCTACACGAACGAAAACCGTCATTCTGCTAATGATCATATTCCAGTGATATAACGATTGGACTTTTCTACACCACTGTGTTGGGTATAACTCGTGTAAGAGCTGGTAGCTCTCCCAAAATTTGCCGAAGTATCGATTTATAATCTTTACCCCTTCTGATTGACATTAATACAAATGCTAACGGTACCTGCTCAAACTATCACCCTTCCTCATAAACGCTGAACAGTTGTTGACATCAAAAATATTCATCGTATATGTATACGACATGATACACCATTTGTTACCGCTGGAACGCCTACAAGCACGTGCTTTTAGTAACGTTACAAGTATTTGTCTTCACCTCTTGCAAAAAGTTAAACGAATGTTGTCAGCATAATTATATTTCTTCTACAGTAACGTTAGGCTTGTACATTGGTACATATAACCATACAATATACATGTAGAATTCAGGATTTTTGCAAACATGAAACATCGACCCGATGCTTAGCTAAACGCCGTTGACTGTGGGCTAGCATTAGCACAGCATTGGGTCGATGTCTCTTGCTTACCAGATATAGGCTTATGTTACTGCCGTTTCTCAGAGTGAATCATCGCTACTATTTTTAATACTATATACCGATAGCTATTTTATTTTATTATGTTGGTTATATTATATAAGGTTGGTTATACATTGTTCCGGTGATTTTAGCTATTGTATGTCTGATTCATATGAGATCTATTAATTATATCAACATTATATGTTATACGAATATAAATGTCATATTTAGCATTCGGATGGTTAATTGTGCTTCTATGTATCACACCTCACTAGTCGGCAGGATATGTCATACTCCACTGTTGAAGGTAATTGCGTTTCATGTGGCGTTACATCCACTGTTGAAGTTGATTGTGTTTCAGGTAGTAGTAGTAGTAAATCATTTCTTTACGTCACTTTTCGGCACAAAATGTCTTTTAAGTGACAATATAATACGATAAAAACGTTGTAGTCAATTGATGAGATGAATGATGTACAGATGATGATGTGAGGGTGGGGGTGATAGGGCATGGTGGGTTATTAAGAGCGTTTTCCTTCGCTCGCCCGATAAGGGGTTCTGGGCATGTCTAGGGGATATACCCCCAGACATGCCCAGACGGCCGGAGACTTGAGTTTCGCTGTACAATTTAATGATGAAACTCTTTGGCATTTCACGCAGCTCCGCTATCCTCGGGTCGGATAGTCCCATCCATTCATCCCACGTGAGAGACCTAATGTCAAACACGCTATTGCCGGTTATTTAAGGCTACCACGGCCTACATCAGCGCCAGCACTGATGCGGGTGCTGCATTGGCTCCGCTGTTGAGCGGAGGAACCAGGGTACGCCACTGGCAATCCGCCCGAAGATTATAGCCAGATACGAGGAGGCTGCAGCTGCCCTTGGATGATTGCTGTAGACTAGTGCTCCCGTACAATGCCGTACACTGCATCCAACAGACGAAACAGATCCCTAATGACCCTCCCCAGATGGGATCAAAAAGTACTACTACTAGCAATCATCCCAGTACCCCTGTGTTTTAGGTGGTGTTATATCCACTGTGGAAGTAAATTTCGTTTTATGTGACGTTTTATCTACTGTTGAAGTGAATTTCGTTTTAAATGGTGTTTTATGTAGGCATTTTATCTACTGTTGAAGTTAATTGCGTTTTATATGGTGCTTAATCTTTTGTTGTGGTGAATTGCGTTTTATATGGTGTTTAATCTTCTGTTGCAGTTAATTGCATTTTATATGGTGTTTTATCAACTGTTGAAGTCAATTGCATTTTAGGTGGTGTTTCATCGAATGTTGCCAATTGCATTTCACCTATGCCTACACAATACATACACAGAAAATATATATCTAATTTTAGCGACATGCTTCTATCCTCATAAACCAGGTTGACTCCTGGCTGTTGAAAGTGTATTGATCTTTTATGTTATTAATCAGACGGCCGCTTCTAGAGCAAAGTAATATTATTACATACTTTTTTTCAAAATGATAAAAAATACAACCAGCATGACAACATTTTATAAACTTAATATTTTTATTGACTAACAATATTTTGATATCTTAATGCGTTAAACTATTATTTTGTAGGATTATTAGGTTTGGGTTACACTATTCCCACTGTGTGGCGAACCGTCTCCTGTTGTGCCATGGTGAACGAGCCGCCCGTTTCGGAGTCTAATCAATTTTATTTGCAAAATTACTCATTTTGTTGCGGCAAATATCGTCACCTATTCGTTTCGTTGTATATTTATATATATTAGTATTGTTCAATTTTGTTAAATAAAAAATATATTAGGCTTATTTGTGTAGGTTACATTGTGTAGGTGTAGGTTACATTGACTGCAGGCCATTATTAGTTTAGTCGAATATATTATTATAGTTCGATTTTCAATAAAAAATATATTATTTGTGGCTATGTACATCAATGTAAGCCTATTAATCGTTTCGTCGTATATATTAATATTGTTCTATTTTGCCCAGTTGCGGTGAATTATTTTTGACTTGTGGTGAACCGTCCTCAGCTATATATGCTGTGGTGAACCGTCCAAAGCTGTGGCAAACCGTCCAAAATTGTGGTGAATCGTCCTGTGGCGAACCGTCCCTGTGACAAACTGTCCTGGTACCGAATATATCATTAATAAATAACACTTTATGTCATTGGTAAAAAATAAGGAAGAAAACATGAATAGTTAGCTAGCTAATTTTCTAGTGGTTGGTATAACTACTTCCAGGTGTGCCATTGTCAGCTCAGATTTGGACTATTCCCGGGGCTGTGCTGACTGAGGTAGGGATAAAGGGATATATAAGAAGGCCTAATAGTACTCATATTATTGTAATTTATCACAGCTAATATATTCTAGTCTGTGCTTTTTTCACTGTAAGCTTATTCATGTTTGTATTGGATACAAGCATATGTGATAAATGCCTTTAATATATTTTTCGGTTGGAATTATTTCCATGCTCACTCTTGCCGCTGCCATATTTTGTCAACTGCAGGGACGTACGTACACTGGCTACACTGTGGAAATAAGATTTTGTCGCTGGACTTCTTTCAGTGTTTTTATCCCTGGTGGAAAGTATGGTGGCACCCTGTATTTATTATATGGTGATGTTACCTGTACTTTAATTTTCACTGAATTAATCTTTTTTTTTCTTTACATTTATTATTCTGAGTTTATCACATGGATACACATGCCTTGGCCCAAATTCAAAAAGAACGTACTAGATAAGAAAATATTTTGGACCTCCTGATCACAAATAAACCTGGTTTAATGAAATGTTCTCTACCCGCCCTACCGCCGTACAAAACCCCGCCCAGTGCGTCATTGGGAATAATTTCGTTTCGTTTCGTTGTATATTTATATATATTAGTATTGTTCAATTTTGTTAAATAAAAAATATATTAGGCTTATTTGTGTATGTTACATTGTATATTGATTGGCTAATTGGCTAATTGGGAAGCCATCAGGCAACAAATAAGGAGGCTGGACCTCCTTTTCAAAAAATAATCCTAGCGTTCTGTTAATGAAAATTGGTTGAAACTAAAATCCATCCTAAATCAATGCCTGGACAAATTTATACCAACCAAAATGACTTCCCCTCTGGAAAATCTACCTTGGCTATCCAAATCACTTCTCGCATCTATTTAGAAAAAAACATCTCTATATAGTAAAGCCACCATACGAATAAATCTGACCTATGGGCGAAGTACAAATTATGTAAACGGCAGACCCAGCGTGCCATCAGGTCTGCCAGGTGGTCTTTTTTGAAAAACAAACTTTCTAAATCTTCAGAACAAAAACATTCAAAACCACTCTGGCATTATATCAAATCAAAACGTCAGGATGGAAATGGTGTCTCTCCTTTGAAGGAAAACAGCCAGCTGCATTCAGATAGCAGACGTAAGGCCGAAATATTAAACAACCAATTTTTCTCAGTTTTTACCTTGGAAGACTCCACAAACATACCTAAATTACCAGGACCACCGAATACTGAAATGCCTAAATTTGAAATTACTGTTCAAGGTGTAACTAAATTACTCGAGGGTTTAAACGGCGGGAAGACACCCGGACCAGATGAGCTTCCGAATCTGATTCTGAAGAATGCTTCCAACGAAATATCTCCCTTCTTAGAATCATTTTTGATCAATCTCTACAGACGGGCAAATTACCAGATGAGTAGAGGCTAGTGTTGCCACAGTCTTCAAAAAAGGGGATCGGCACTCTCCGGCAAACTACAGGCCGATATCTCTCACATGTGTTTGTGCCAAATTACTCAAACACATCATTTGTAAACAAATTATGTCACATTTTTCGAAAAACAAAATTTTAACATTTGTACAACATGGCTTTCGATCAAAATACTCATGCGAAACCCAGCTTTCGATTACAACTGATGAATTTATTCAAAATTTTGAAGGCAAGACACAAACAGATGTTGTTTTAGATTTTAGTAAGGCCTTTGACGTTGTCCCCCACCAACGATTCTTACACAAACTCGACCACTACGGAATTCGGGGAACAACTCCTAATTGGATTCAAAATTTCCTGACTAATAGAACCCAAAAAGTAGTAGTTGATGGCAGCTCCACAGAATCAGCCCGTGTGCAGTCCGGTGTGCCCCAGGGTACTGTTCTCGGACCCCTACTTATTTTGACCTACATTAATAACCTTCCTTCCACGGTCTCGTCACAGGTTTGTCTCTTTGCAGATGACTGTCTCCTGTATCGCCTGATAAAATGTTGGGCAGATTAGGAGAAACTGCAGAGAGACCTATCTGCATTACAGGACTCGAAATGCTCGGTCCTGAGGGTGTCCAGGCCAAAATAAAAAAAAACTGAATACCAGTACACCCTGAAAGAGGAAACATAAGAATATGTTCCATCAACACCATACCTTGGTGTTTGCCTTAGCAAGACTCTGGAATGGGAGGCCCACATTAGCAAAATTACGAGTAAAGCAAATTCCACCCTGGGCTTCCTTCGGAGGAACCTGAAGGCATGTCCCCCAAAATTAAGGGAGACTGCCTATTTCTCCCTGGTCAGATCATCCTTAGAATATTCTTCAGCAGTTTGGGACTTCTTTAGACAAAAAGATATTGATAAATTAGAAAAAATTCAAAGAGCAGCAACATAATTTGTCACCCCAAATTATAGACAAACAGCCAGTGTGACATCTCTCATTCAGAACCTGGGCTGAACTGACTTGAAAACAAGCCGGAAAAAATTCTAGACTTTTATGTAGGCCTATGCTCAAAATTTTAAATGAGCTAGTCGAAATTCCTATCAATGACCGTTTAATCCCAGCAGATAGAAAAACACGTGGTGGGCACAATCAGGCCTATGAACACATCAGAGCTACCACCACACTGGGACAAAATTATTTTTGGCATCGAACTATCCCTGCTTGGAATTCTCTTCTGGCAGCTGCCATAGAATCGAAAACTGTGGCAGCATTCAAGAGTCAGCTGGTCGACTAGATCTGCCAGCCTCTTTTCCCCCCTCCAGCCTGATACTCCACAATGGATGGCTGCTGGAGTAGGCCTATACATTCAAAGTCAAATCTCCTAGGCTAGTTCCATCCGTAACCCATTGCATTCTTGGCAGGCCAGAGCAAATTAGGGTCACATGCCCATCCATACTCAAAAGCAACATTTCACAATCTGCTCATTACACAAAAAATAGGAAGGCATTTAACTTCTGTCCATCCAAGCAACTTATTTTTTTACTCCCACAGGTTTTTATTGTCAAAATAGCGTCGTAATCGCCGTCTGTTTTTGACCAGCGCGGAGATTTGCGCACTTGGCCTTTGATCAGTAGGCCCATGTGAAAAATGCAGGTCACGATATGAAAATGTTGACTATAGTATGAGGAGTGCAAGATTTTTTTGATGATTATTGGGAAACCAATGGACAGTATTTCTCTGAAAAAACTTCTGTGCAAATTTTTTCCGTATTGAAACCTATAATGACTGCACCATAGAGTGAATAGATTTTATGGTGTTGATAGCATAGAGCAAACTACCTCTAATCTATGGTTGATAGGGTTGATGTGGTCGTAACTGCAAGAGTGCGAACGTAGTGGGCCGAACAGATGAACGGACGAGACGAGTTGATAACAGAAAAAGTGACCATCCGCAGAAATTTCAACCGTTTCAACGAAATGAGTTAGAGAGCGATTGACAAAGTCGGAAGGCCCGGGCAGCTACACTTGGGGGCTAGCTATCCCAAACAAACAAACAAACAAACGAGTCATGGGGTCATTTTTAGAAACATGGATTTGCGATTGCGATCCAAATTATGCCTTCACGGTCGCATTGTACCGCGATGTTGTCAATGCCAAAAGTATAAAAGAGAAAGCTGTAAAAGGAGAGATAAATTGTAGTTTGATTAAACCAGAAATGGTTGGTTTCTTTACCAAATTGAGTCAAATCCAACAAAAAAAATTTTGGAAAAAATGTGTTTGCCAGTTTGGTTTAGCTAGCCCAATAAACAGGCTGCTTAGGCCTTCCGATATTATAAACATCAATTGTTCCACGTCGCAAGCTGTAAAAGGAGAGATAAATTGTAGTTTGATTAAACCAGAAATGGTTGGTTTCTTTACCAAATTGAGTCAAATCCAACAAAAAAAAAAAGAATTGACTGACTGGATACAGAAAAGCTAACTTTCATTTTGGACCATCCTCCACCGTCGGACAGACTAGACTATATTATCATACCATGTATATATAGTTGCAGTCAACTTCCACCAGCGTTTGGTGTTTTTCGCTGATTTCTCAGTCAATTCTGAATCAATTTTCATGAAATTTTGCAAGCACTCTTTTCAACTATTCCGGCGCCTACCCTGAAAATTTAGTGAAATTTGAATGAGTATTTCAAAAGTTAAACCATTTGACAAGTAGTGGAATTTCGTGAGTGAAGCTGATACTGGCGTGCAATGGGTTTATAGAGGAGCGTCATAATTCGCAAAAACTACATGTCAAATGGTCTAACTTTTAAACTACATGATATTTTTCCCTGAAATTTTCAGGGCAGGTGCCGTAAGACTAGAAACTAAAGCTTGTCAAATTTCATGAAAATCGGATAAAAATTGCTTGAGCAATGAGCGAAAAACATGCAACGCGAAATTGACAGATTTAACCCTTTCCATGCCCATAATTCAGCCCCTGCCAATTTCTACAATGCCTAATTACTCCAGCATAATGATTATTTTGGCTAAAAAAACCGAATTATTATTCATCAGTAGGCCTACAGAACATCATTCATAGTGAGCTCTAATATTTGTAACTAGATATGTATGGTGGAACGGGTTGGGGTTGCACATTACTGGGGTTGAAAGCAAAGGTCATGCTGAGGTCATGTGGAGGTCATAAGAAGGTCAATTTTTACAAAAAATACCAAAAATTGTCATTTTATGCCCTCTAACTTGATTTATGTGTGAGCTAAGTGTTATATATGACTGTAGTTGGATCATTCAGGGTCAAGCACTATTTCAGCAGGTGTCTCAAGTAGTTTAAGGCTAATAACAGTACCCTTCGGGTTTCCCTTATTCTCACTTTCGGATAAATTCACTAAATCCCCCCTGTCTCCAGGACTAAAATTGAATGCCAAAAGTGACCAAATAAAGTAGTGTGGAACTTCAGCTATGCCTTGAATAGCAGCAAATGTACATATGACAATGTGGAAAGGGTAACACAGGTTAAGAGTTCCACTGTACTGAAGTGGCGTGCAAAGGTCATGCCGATGTTATGTCAAGGTCATATGAAGGTCAAACTCGCTAAAAATACAAAAAATTACCATTTGTTACTTTCCAACTTGATTTATGTGTGAGCTAAGGTTATATGACTGTAGTTGGATCATTTAGGATCAAGCATTATTTCAGCTGGTGTCTCAAATAGGTTTAGGGTAATAACAGTACCTGAGGAGTGCCATTATTCGTGCGGGACGATATTCCGAAAAGCATAGCTACCCGGGAGCTCTCATAACACATATTCAGAACAAGGGGGCAAGCCAGTGAGACAGACGCTGAATAATGAGCCTACAAACTGATAAGATTGGTCTCTCTCATTGAGGTAAAAATTACACGTCAACCAGAAATAGTGCAACGTGGCCCAGATACATGTATATCACACATCATCTAACGACGAGACGCGCAACAGACACAGCCGTCGGGATAATTTGCACCAATGGTCCAACGTCGCAGATGTTGAGCCAACATTAATCCAGCATCTGTTGAACGTGTTTGCTGCAGAGAGTGGATAAATCGACATAGATATGAATAAGAGTGCACACACTGTTGAACTGTTGAGCTGTTGCTCGCCTAGTTTTCAATGGCATTGTGATTGTAGGTCAACTGTTTTAATTCATGCTAAAACATCAACACCGCCTTCGTTTTCTGTACAGTTCTGTGATTTTGTAAATCAACCCAACCTTATGCCAATACACGGCCTAACCTGCTAACCAGAGTGTAGCAAGGGTTGGTACCCGCCAAACAGTCACCAGATGGCACTGTAGTACACGCTCATAATCACCTGATAATGTTTTGATGCAAGCTGGATGCATCGGACCAAACTTGGCGACTGTTCAGCATGCAGGGGTACGTAGTGAATTAACTGTAAAGTAGCCCGGACACGGTCCGGGATTGGCATTGTAATCAGTATTAAAAGGTGACTTTCACTATAATCCCATACGTGACCCATTCATTCTGGGCAAGCCAGATCAATTTAGGGTCACATGTCCATCCATACGCAAAAGCAACATTTCACAATCTGCTTATTACGCAAAAAATACTCAAGGCTTGTCAACAAAGCGAAGGCATTTAACTTCTGTGCATCCAAGCAACTTATTTTTTTACTTCAACAGTTATTTATTGTCAAAACAGCGTCGTACTCGGCGTTTGTTTACGACCAGCGCGGAGATTTGCGCGCTGCTCTTCATGGGGAAATATGTGTATAATGCGAATCACGATATGCTAATGTTGACTTCCGTTATGGATGGATTCTATAGGCCCTCGCTCGCGGTGGGCCAGGAACTAGGCTATATATGTGATGACAACCTATATGAACTACATTTTAGGTTAAATAAAAAATATGATTTATTTTCTGTGGTTTTGCATTTGTGACTTAAATGTGTCAAATGTCAACACAGTAACAAGTCCATAATGCATACATCAGACAATTACCAATACCCACCACTCAACTGGTTTTAGATTAATGTTTATTTTGCCTTCCTTTCCTTAGTTTCACTCCTTGTGATTATATTTCACAAACATCCCTGTTCCCGTTCATTCCCTTTGGCCAAGCGATATACAACAATGTGTGTCCATGAAAAATATGTCAACACAATAACAGCAGTTACCACCGGGACTGGACTTAAACAGTTGAAACAGTTGGTAATCAGATTGCATCTACTGATCTCTCTTTTCTAGTCAGTCTAAACAGAATAAAAAGGTGTATTGTCCCTTCTCATCTCTTTTGACACCATGCATTTATTGTGTTTGAGATATATGGTTAGGTTTATTGACGGTCATCACAATAACGTCTGTTTTGATGATTACTTTGAATGTAAAAACCCATATTTCTGTTAAAATTAACATATTTAAACACTTATACTGTGCATGCAGAACGAGTGACAATACACCTAGTTATAGGCCTATACATGTATCACTATTGGCCATAAAACATGTTAAATATCAACACAGTAACGTCAACACAGTAACATTTTTGTAGTTACTGTGTTGACAGTTTTGTCATCATATTGATATAGTTTGAGTTACCTGGTAGCCTACGTTTATTAATCAGTCAATGAATAATTTGATTGACTGTTTCATTCAGTGTATAAGAACTAGAAATACATATTTCTGTTCGTTTAAATCAAATATTCTATCGTTGGATTTGATGAATTTATGATTTAGAAAATTGTTATTGTGTTGACATATATACATGTGTAGGCCTACGTTTTTTTGTATAAAGATTCAAGTACAATCAATACAATATAAAATTACCAATCAAACATTTCCCAGACCACAATTAGATCCACAATGATCACAATTAGCTCTCTTCAAAATGTTAGGATTTGAATAGAAAATGTCTTTTGCAAAATTTAAAGGAAATCGGTTTAGAATTGACGGAGAAATCGCCGAAAATCTTGCGATCCTGGTTAATTTGACGATTAATGTACAGTTGAGGATGGTCCAATTTTCAAAAAATTAAAAATTCTCTAGTCAAGCGATTGTCACAACATTTTGTAACCATTTTTATCTAGTCTGGTCAGTTGGCAACAACCCTGAAAATTTTGTCAAATTCCATTGAATATTTCAAAAGTTAGAGCATCTGACATGTTACTTGTACTTGTAGCCAGTGGCTAACCATACCTGATTTACCGTATGCATACGGTATAGCATGCTATTCGTACGTTTTACAACTAAATGACGGTATTCGTTAATAATATGTATGATTAACAGCAAATACGTACAGTTAGTCGCGTACTGATAGACACTCCCTCATTTGTAAGATGTATCGCAATTCTGAGAATAAACCCTAATGAACTTGGACCCTCTATTAATGAGTAGGGTGGTGGAGGTATTTTCGCGCAGGGGGTATTTTCACGCACCTCGTTTGTTTTTTGCTCTAGTTCTTAAAGGGTTTTGTGAATTTTCATCTTGTTTCGATTTTCAGCCATGGACAGGTGTTTTAATGCCGCGTATATAAAAATTGTGTCGTATCACGTCAAACTTTTTTTTTCATCGCCATGAAAACAGTTCTTTTTTATTTTAAGTCCCAGAAAATGTCAATTTTTTCGGCTTCTAAAACTTAAAATCAGTTTTTTGCAGTTGGTTGCATCAGGTTGAAATAAAACAGAAATGTGCCTGATGAAATCCTGAATCCACTTGGAAACAAGCTAAATGAAAAATATATGCAACATAAGTCTCCACCCTATTACACAATGCTGTGCGAGAAAATACTTTCAACAGCGCAAAAACTCTCCAAGAAACATAGGATATTGAAATACTCTGTGCTCCCTATACCCAATTGAATCGGAAGTATATTTTTTTCAACCCGGATGTGGCTCAGACATACCAATCATAATATTACCCATGATATTCATACACGTGTATTCTGTGCTCGCTGTGGGCCGTATTCGCTTAGGTGCGCGAAAACTACCGCTACCACCCTAAAGGGTTTATAGAAAAATGCCATAAATAGACATAATTTACTAGATGTCAAATAGTCTAACTTTTGAACTAAACAAAATGTTCTTTCACAAAATTTTCAGGATATATGCCAAATGACTAGAAAATATGGTTTACAAAATTTCATGAAAATCAGTTGAGAATTGGCTGAGCAGATACCGAAAAGTTAACTTTGATTTTGGATCGGCTTCCACCGTCTGACAGACAAGAGACTATTCTTTCCATCACATTAACTTGTATTACATGTTTTTCGTCGATTTCTTAGTCAATTATCAACTGATTTTCATGAAATTTTGCAAGGAATTTTTTGGTGCTCTCCGCCAAATACCATGAAATTTACATTAGAAATATTGTATTCTTCAAAAGTTAGACCATAGATCTGGCATGCAATGCAATTCAGAACATTAAACAGATATTAATTTAACCAGTTAAATAGTTTTATAGAGGATCATCGTAATCCGAAAATTTCATGTCAAATCGTCCAACTTATAAACACTATTGAAGATTTTTCGATGAAAATTGCACAGTATTTGGTGGTTGACCCAAAAATAGTCCTGGCAAAATATCATGAAAATTGGTTGAGAATTGACTGAGAAATCGGCGGACACTGGTATTGGGGTCTGAGGCCAGCTTAAAAATATGTTTGTTTCGGATTTCAGAGCAGCTAAAATAGTCATGCGGGAGGGAGGTAATTATTTGTCATGCGGGAGGGAGGTAATTATTTGTCATGCGGGAGGGAGGTAATTATTTGTCATTCGGGAGGGAGGTAATTATTTTAATTTTTCTCCCGTCAGATCTTGAAAAAATGTTGTTTCGGATTTCGCAGTGGTTAATAGTAATTTTTTTCATCGCTTGCCAAACCAAAAGTTAACCAACAACAATATGTAACAGCCTTTAAAACTTCCATTTTTTAATTTCAGGATTGCTCGAAATGATGAATTTGATGAAACTCACAGACGCGGATCCAGAGGGGGGGCGCAGGGAGCGTACACCCACCCCTTTTTGCACAAAATTCTTTAAAAAGTCCCCTGAATTGACTAAAAAATCTTGGGGGCGAGCCCCCGAACCCCCTGCGCCCCCTCCTTTTTAAAATTCTGCATCTGCCCCTAACCTAATCACTGAATGTTAACTGACCGACCGAGTATTTTCGGAAAATTGAATCCCCAAATATATTTGTTTGGGAAAAACCCGCAGCATTTATACCCACCTGGCCGGGAAATCTGAAACAAGTTTATTTTTAATTTAGGCCTAACAAGTATATTTTTGTCATACGGCACTAAAATAGACACCGTTTGCAACTCTTTTTGTTGACAGCTGGCGGGGATTTTTCAACTGCAGTCTGCAGCTAACAAAGCTCTTCATCTACAACAGCACAAGAAAATGGTTACCAAAACACTGCATTCAGAAGTTCTCTATTGTCTTTCCCCGAGTAAAAGTGTGAGTCTTGTAGTGAAATAAATTAAACTAAAAAAAATGATCACTCATCATTTTCGTAATATATTGATCTTTTACTGACCCGGCTGCTATGATTTGTGTCATATATTCCTCTTTTAATATGAACCAACTTACCTCGGCTAGGTCAATCATGAAATAAATCTAGATCGTAGAATTGTTGTTTTGTGTTCATTGAATTTAACTCTTTGAGTGCTGAAATAAAATAAATATGAGTAATTTTCATACACTTACATTGTTCAGCACAGACAAGAAATAGGTGGGGACATTTGTCTCACTACCCTATAAAAAAAGGAGACATTTGACCTCTAAGCATGCTAAGTGCGTAATTCACGCCCAGTGTTCAGCACAGACAAGAAATAGGTGGGGAAATTTGTCTCACTACCCTGGAAAAAAAAGGAGACATTCGACCTCTAAGCATGCTAAGTGCGTAATTCACGCCCAGTGTTCAGCACAGACAAGAAATAGGTGTTGAAATTTGTTTCGCTACCCAGGACAAAAAGGAGACATTCGACCGCTAATTGCATAATTGACGCGAAATAGCGGCCTGTGCTGAACACTGCACTTGAAGCCATTCTCATCTTACAACAAATGCAGGGTTCGCACTGGTCCTGGAAATCATTGAAAGTCCTTGAATTTGAAAAATAAAAATCCAGGCCTTGAAAGTTCTGGAATTTTGTTAAAAGGGCTTGAAAGTTCTGGAATTTTTTAATTGTGAGAAAAGAGATTGCAAAAATAGTATTTTCTAATAATTAAGTTACCCTTTTTAGAACAAGTTAAAATAGATCTACCTGCCTGATTTTATTATCAATTTTAAAAAATATAGAAAATGTTGTTTCAAGCTGTTTTTGGGAAATAAATGTGTGGGTTATTGTCTACACTTGAGTCCTTGAAAAATCTGATTAGGTCCTGGAAAAGTCCTGGAATTCTGTTTCTTCATGGGAGTATGAACCCTGGTATGACAATTTTCCTTATTTAACTGATATTTGAGTCAATATTAAATAAAATCCTAGCTATTTTTAGTTTTGATGAGCTTTATGCATCTTTTCCTTATGGGCAAGATAACCTAAAGATAATATTTTTTTTCATGTATCCTTCTCAAATTTGTTATGCATGCTACTATTAAGCAATTCTCGGACAAGTTCAATTATGCTGAAACAAATTAAATGTCCTTTTTTTGTGATTTTTCACAAATGTTACCTTGTGGGCACGATAACTCAAGTTTTTCATGTATCCTGCTCTCATTTGTACTGCATTTTGCTAATAACCAGTTCTCGGACATGTTTAATAATGGTGGCTGGCTATTGTCGTGTGTGTTCTTGTTTAATTTTGTTTTGCTTGTGTTTTTCAGATCACTGATGCTTTCAAGAAATTTGGCATTGGAGAGATGGACAAAGACCTTTTGATTGCCGAGATTCATAAAAAGGGTGACAGTCAAATGGGAAATGTCATAAAAATGGTGGACGGAGAAGCAACATCATTGAATGTTATACCTCATTTAACTGACGAAGAAAAAATTAAAAAGGTAGTAAAGTGCTTTATTTCTATGCTTTTAAAATTTTAAGTTGATATATATTTAATACCACATCAAAATAAAATTAGTATCATTGAATTGAATTAGTATTTTCAAGTTTAGGTTTTTGTCAAACATTATTTTTTAGTCCTCTTTTAAAATTAAAAAGAGGGTGGGCTATTGCAATTGAAGTTTGTGTCATTGTTAACTGTTTCTTGTGGAGAGATAGCTTGCCTAATTTTTCATTTAACATTATAACATCATAAAGATGTTATGTAGAAAAAACCTTTTATCTTCTCATTAATTTTTCAGTTTAGCGGGGATTGACCCCACAGTGTTGGGCTGACAGGGTGTGTAAAAAATTTTAAGGGTGTGTAACAGTGTGTGTAACAACCCTTTTATTATAACCAGGAGAGTTTTGACTGGGCGTGGTAGTAAATTCTTCGGCGTGTTGCGACTGTTTTTGGCATGCAAACCACACACCCTTTTGCCCTGCTAACATGTGCAGTGATTGACCCTAACTGCTCTGAGGTAGTAGCCCAAAGGGCCAGCAACTTCAGATAATTACTGGGCCAGTAACTTCAGATAATTACTGGGCCAGTAACTTCAGATAATTACTGGGCCAGCAACTTCAGATAATTACTGAGCCAGTAACTTCAGATAATTACTGGGCCAGTAACTTCAGATAATTACTGGGCCAGTAACTTCAGATGATTACTGGGCCAGTAACTCAGATAATTACTGGGCAGTAACTTTAGATAATTACTGGGACAGTAACTTCAGATAATTACTGGGCCAGTAACTTCAGATAATTACTGAGCCAGAACTTCAGATAATTACTGGGACAGTAACTTCAGGTAATTACTGGGCCAGTAACTTCAGATAATTACTGGAACAGTAACTTCAAATAATTACTGGGCCAGTAACTTCAGATAATTACTGGGCCAGTAACTTCAGATAATTACTGGGACAGTAACTTCAGATTATTACTGGGCCAGTAACTTCAGATAATTACTGAGCCAGTAACTACAGATGATTACTGAGCCAGTAACTTCAGATAATTACTGGGCCAGTAACTTCAGATAATTACTGGGACAGTAACTTAAGATAATCACTGGGACAGTAACTTCAGGTAATTACTGGGCCAGTAACTTCAGATAATTACTGAGCCAGTAACTTCAGATAATTACTGGGCAGTAACTTCAGATAATTACTGGGCAGTAACTTCAGATAATTACTGGGCAGTAACTTCAGATAATTACTGGGCAGTAACTTCAGATAATTACTGGGCCAGTAACTTCAGATAATTACTGGGCCAGTAACTTCAGATGATTACTGGGCCAGTAACTTCAGATAATTACTGGGCAGTAACTTCAGATAATTACTGGGACAGTAATTTCAGGTAATTACTGGCCAGTAACTTCAGATAATTACTGGGCAGTAACTTCAGATAATTACTGGGACAGTAACTTCAGATAATTACTGGGCCAGTAACTTCAGATAATTACTGGGCCAGTAACTTCAGATAATTACTGGGACAGTAACTTCAGATAATTACGGGGCCAGTAACTTCAGATAATTACTGGGCCAGTAACTTCAGATAATTACTGGGACAGTAATTTCAGATAATTACTGGGCAGTAACTTCAGATAATTACGGGGCCAGTAACTTCAGATAATTACTGGGCCAGTAACTTCAGATAATTACTGGGCCAGTAACTTCAGATAATTACTGGGACAGTAACTTCAGATAGTTACGGGGCCAGTAGCTTCAGATAATTACTGAGACAGTAACTTCAGATAATTACGGGGCCAGTAACTTCAGATAATTACTGGGCCAGTAACTTCAGATAAAAACTGGGACAGTAATTTCAGATAATTACTGGGCAGTAACTTCAGATAATTACTGGGACAGTAACTTCAGATAATTACTGGGCAGTAACTTCAGATAATTACTGGGACAGTAACTTCAGATGATTACTGGGACAGTAACTTCAGATAATTACTGGGCAGTAACTTCAGGTAATTACTGGGCAGTAACTTCAGATAATTACTGGGACAGTAACTTCAGATAATTACTGGGACAGTAACTTCAGATAATTACTGGGCCAGTAACTTCAGATAATTACTGGGCCAGTAACTTCAGATAATTACTGGGACAGTAACTTCAGATAATTACGGGGCCAGTAACTTCAGATAATTACTGGGCCAGTAACTTCAGATAATTACTGGGACAGTAATTTCAGATAATTACTGGGCAGTAACTTCAGATAATTACGGGGCCAGTAACTTCAGATAATTACTGGGCCAGTAACTTCAGATAATTACTGGGCCAGTAACTTCAGATAATTACTGGGACAGTAACTTCAGATAGTTACGGGGCCAGTAGCTTCAGATAATTACTGAGACAGTAACTTCAGATAATTACGGGGCCAGTAACTTCAGATAATTACTGGGCCAGTAACTTCAGATAAAAACTGGGACAGTAATTTCAGATAATTACTGGGCAGTAACTTCAGATAATTACTGGGACAGTAACTTCAGATAATTACTGGGCAGTAACTTCAGATAATTACTGGGACAGTAACTTCAGATGATTACTGGGACAGTAACTTCAGATAATTACTGGGCAGTAACTTCAGATAATTACTGGGACAGTAACTTCAGATGATTACTGGGCCAGTAACTCCAGATAATTACTGGGCCAGTAACTTCAGATAATTACTGGGCCAGTAACTTCAGATAATTACTGGGACAGTAACTTCAGATAATTACTGGGCAGTAACTTCAGATAATTACTGGGACAGTAACTTCAGATAATTACTGGGACAGTAATTTCAGATAATTACTGGGCACTAACTTCAGATAATTACGGGGCCAGTAGCTTCAGATAATTACTGGGCCAGTAACTTCAGATAATTACTGGGCCAGTAACTTCAGATAATTACTGGGACAGTAACTTCAGATAATTACGGGGCCAGTAACTTCAGATAATTACTGGGCCAGTAACTTCAGATAATTACTGGGACAGTAACTTCAGATAATTACTGGGCCAGTAACTTCAGATAATTACTGGGACAGTAACTTCAGATAATTACTGGGCCAGAACTTCAGATAATTACTGAGACAGTAACTTCAGATAATTACTGGGCAGTAACTTCAGATAATTACTGGGCCAGTAACTTCAGATGATTACTGAGCCAGTAACTTCAGATAATTACTGAGCCAGTAACTTCAGATAATTACTGGGCCAGAACTTCAGATAATTACTGAGACAGTAACTTCAGATAATTACTGGGCAGTAACTTCAGATAATTACTGGGACAGTAACTTCAGATGATTACTGGGCCAGTAACTCCAGATAATTACTGGGCCAGTAACTTCAGATAATTACTGGGCCAGTAACTTCAGATAATTACTGGGCCAGTATTCAGATAATTACTGGGCCAGTAACTTCAGATAATTACTGGGACAGTAACTTCAGATAATTACTGGGCCAGTAACTTCAGATAATTACTGGGCCAGTAACTTCAGATAATTACTGGGACAGTAACTTCAGATAATTACTGGGACAGTAACTTCAGATGATTACTGGGCCAGTAACTTCAGATGATTACTGGGCAGTAACTTCAGATAATTACTGGGACAGTAACTTCAGATAATTACTGGGCAGTAACTTCAGATAATTACTGGGCAGTAACTTCAGATAATTACTGGGACAGTAATTTCAGATAATTACTGGGCCAGTAACTTCAGATAATTACTGGGCAGTAACTTCAGATAATTACTGGGACAGTAACTTCAGATAATTACTGAGCCAGTAACTTCAGATGATTACTGGCCAGTAACTTCAGATAATTACTGGAACAGTAACTTCAGATAATTACTGGGCCTCAGCCGTATCTGATAACCCTCACTGTGCACTGTATCACCCAAAAATAGATGTAACTAGGCCTACATGTATGTTACAGAAGTTACATCACATTTTAGTACCCAACCACCTTACTCATGCTGTTACACAGGCTCATCTGTAAATTTTGACTAGTTTTTGTAATTTATCCATAAATCAAGGGTTGTGAAAATGAAATAAAGCTGCCCACTTGGTATTTTTCATTGGTCTCCAGTATATCATGTGATTTCCTGACCCTTATTGATCTTACTGGCAACGAGCCAGTGCTGGTGCCGATCCCTGCTCACCAATAAAATTTGAACCTGAGAATTGTCATCAATATTTGATTTATTTATTAGGCTTTATATACACAAATATATACAATAATTGTACAGCTGTGTAATTATACATACAATTGTGTACATTAGAATGTCAAATACAGGTGACCAGCAGCCTTACTATGTTTGATATCCAAAATTTTATAAAGGCCTACACTTGAATTCAGGTTAAAGTGTGAAAAATAGTTTAAATATAAGTACTGTATAAAATATGTTTCCCGCACCAAAACCAGAGATAAAATAGCTACTTATTATTATAAATAGTAACAAAAAAGACATTCTTCAACATTTTATATATTCTCATTCTATACAGACATTCAATTTTTAACAACATCTTCAATGATACATTTTATCTCTACATATATTTGACTTTTTAATATTATACTCTTCGTCACATTTATATTTTCAGATTTACAAAGTAAAAGACGACGAGTTGGTTGTCGGATCTCTGGTCGAAGCTTTGGTTGGTCGCATTGCAGCAAAGGAATTTGTAGCCTTTTAATTTGGTTAAAAAGAGTCAGACTTGTCCAAAAACTGTGATATGTTGGCTGCCATATCAATTAGTTCTTTCTAGGTGTTTATGATCAGGTCAGACGGGTATTTATGATTATGTCGGACTGGTATTTATGTCAACATGAATTACATCAGGTCAGATGGCTATTATTGAATGAGAGGATCAATTCAAAGATAGTGCATTGAAAAGGCTGCTTCAACTGCTTTCTTAACCCTTTAACCCTTACAGTGCGGGGATCAACTTTAGTCGACAGAATCTGACGTCTGTAGACATCAGATTCTGACGACTTATGTCGATCCCCGCACTGTAAGAGTAAACATATTTATAATGGCCGTAGACCCATAACATGGGTTTTCAAATGAGTCAGAAAGAGCTAACTTAGAAATAAACTCTTTGGTTGCGATGTTATTTTTACAAATTTATTCAGCGCTTCAAGAGTTAAAGCCTCAAGATGCATCAAAGCATCTCTAAAAACACACTTAATTTTCCTACAACCAAGGGTTTTAGAACGAAAATTTCCATAAAACTGTTTTACCAATACATGGTAATTTTCGTTAATTTTTAAACCACATCAAGTCATCTTCATCCACTACAATTCGAGAATTGCGGCAGTAATTCACGGCTTGTAGTAGATGAAGATGACAATGGGAAATTCAGGCTCAAAAGGGTTAAGAGGTAAGCTGGTGAACCCTCTTTGCTTTTGTTTGACAAAAATAACATTTGCTGTTATCATTACTCGCATCGAACATGTCATATTTTGTCAGTTTGCTGTCATATTCTCGAGAGTATTTAGATTCCATATGAAATTTGACAAACATTGTATTATATTACTATATAAAGACTTATATTTAAATCTGCCATGTCATCTTTTCTTTTTTTATATATCTTTGCTCGATGTTAATGGTTTTTTTGGTCAAACAAACTACTAAAAATTTTAAATGAAATTGATTCAGGATTTGTGTTTCAAAACACATCACGATGTTGCAAAACTTGTTTAACCCTTTCAAGCCTGGGTTTACCATTGTCATCTTCATCCACTACAAGCCGGGAATTGCTGTAGCTATTCTCGACTTGTAGTGGATGAAGATGATTTGATGTGGTTTAAACATCAAAGAAAATTGTCATGTATTGGTAAACCAGTTTCATGGAAATTTTCTTTCTAAAACCCTTTGTTTTAGGAAAATTAAGTCTGTTTTTATGGATGTGAAATGATGCTTTAATGCATCGTGAGGGCTTAAAGGGTTAACCCTATAAACACTAATTCTCGTTTTAAATCTGTTTTATTCCCAGTTATTGGGCAGAAAAAACTTCAAAGTAAAAAAATTATTGTTCATCCCTAGCAACTGTGAACCGGGAAATATTGGCTCTTTTAAACTTTGGCGTTTCGGGGAATGAAAATAATTGGCAGAGATTAATATAGGAAGATTTATTGTGGTACAATGACCCTTACAGCACTAGGACCGACTTTATTAGTCATAACCTGACGTCGTAGTAAGTCGATCCCCTCACTGTAAGAAGAAAAATATATCTAATGGCTGTAAGCTCATAATATAGGTATTTAAATGAATCGGAGACAGCTGAATAAGACATTTATGATGATTTCAAATTGATTAAAACCCTTGATCTTCATGATTTATACAAAATTATTTCAGCTTTGTAAGGGTTAATACTATGCTTATCAGAACACTTTTTTTGCCGGAGAGAATCATTGGTGTTTTTATCAAACTGACGAAGCTGCCATTATAAAATGGGGCCATTATTTCCTGGTTTCAATATATGTATAAAAAGTATATTGTAATTTATACTTGTGGTTTGTTTGCAGTATGCTTTGTACTTCAGAAGTGTGCGTCCTGGTTGTAGAGATATAAACTCTTTGCCTCTCATGTAGAACACAAGTCTAAGCTTAAGACATCACTTGATGCAGATTGTGTAATTGCAGACTGGGGTAATGTTTTTTGCTACTGGGAATATCCCAGTGAATTACAATTTACATTTGACACCACAGATACACTTCACCTATTGTGAAATTTATAATCTCATCAGGCACTGTCAGGCACTGATGTTGGCTGTGGTAGCCTTACCAACCGGCAATAGAGTGTCTGACATTTTAGGTCTCTCATGTGGGATGTATGGAGTTACCCTCAGCTATTGTCACTCTGGGGACTATCCAAACTAGGATAGCGGAGCCGTGTTTTGAACAAAAAAAACGAATCTCTGGATGTCTGGACATGCCTGGGGGTAAATCCCATAGACATGCTCAGTACCCCTTATCGAGAGAGTGAAGGAAAACACTCTCAAAACCCCACCATGCCCTATCACCCCACCCTCACGCCATCATCTATACATCATCCAAACCCCACCATGCCCTGTCACCTCATTCTCACGCCATCATCTATACATCATCCATCTCATCAATGAACTGCACTGTTTCTATCGTATTACACTGTCACTTAACCTGTACAGCGCGTGGACCGGACCGTCTTTATACATCAGAATCTTACGTATAAAGACTCCTCACACTGATAGATTTACGGTAAATTTGTTATAATGATCATAGACTCGTAACAAATAAAGAGGAAAGAGCTAAGTAAGGCATAATTTATGATTTCAAATTAAAAAAAACCTTTAGTCTCTACGGTTTAAACAAAAATAATTTAGGGTTGTAAGGGTTAAATGATGATTAGCTGCTTAAAGTGACGTCAGGGAGACTCACCGAGAACTTCCCACTGGTCCGCTAGTCCAATCACCATTAGTCCCTTAAAGTAACGTCAGGGAGACTCACCGAGAACTTCCCACTGGTCCGCTAGTCCAATCACCATTAGTCCCTTAAAGTAACGTCAGGGAGACTTATCGAGAACCTCCCACTGGTCCGCTAGTCCAATCACCATTAGTCCCTTAAAGTGACGTCAGGGAGACTCACACAGAACTTCCCACTGGTCCGCTAGTCCAATCACCATTAGTCCCTTAAAGTAACGTCAGGGAGACTCACCAAGAACTTCCCACTGGTCCGCTAGTCCAATCACCATTAGTCCCTTAAAGTGACGTCAGGGAGACTCACCGAGAACTTCCCACTGGTCCGCTAGTCCAATCACCATTAGTCCCTTAAAGTAACGTCAGGGAGACTCACCGAGAACTTCCCACTGGTCTGCTAGTCCAATCACCATTAGTCCCTTAAAGTGACGTCAGGGAGACTCACAGAGAACTTCCCACTGGTCCGCTAGTCCAATCACCATTAGTCCCTTAAAGTAACGTCAGGGAGACTCGCCGAGAACTTCCCACTGGTCCGCTAGTCCAATCACCATTAGTCCCTTAAAGTAACGTCAGGGAGACTTCATCTTCATCCACTACAAGTCGAGAATTGCGACAGCAATTCGCGGCTTGTAGTGGATGAAGATGACTATATTAAATTCAGGATTAGCGCTGAATTTTTTTGTTGAAAACCTTGGGAAGCCAAAGGTTTTTTTCAATTTAAAATCATCATAACTGTCTTGGTTCTTTCCGATTCATCTGAATACCTATATTATGGGTCTACGGCCATTATAAAGATTACTAAGATTACAGTGCGAGGATCGACTTTAATCTTCAGAATCTGATGTCTGTAGACTAAAGTCGATCCCCGGACTGTAGGAGTAAAAATGAACATAGTGGTCGCAGACCAATAACATAGGTATTCAAGTGAATCAGGAAGAGATAACTAAGCAAATTTATGATGATTTCAAATTGAAAAAACCCTTTGGTTGCGATGTTTTTTGCAAATTATTTCATCGCTTTAAGTGTTAATATTGGGTGAGTGAAGGAAAACACTCAATCACCCACCTGCCATAACCCACCTGCCATGCCCAATCACCCACCTGCCATGCCCAACCACCCACCTGCCATGCTCAATCACCAACCGTGTCATGCCCAATCAACACATCCTGCTGTCGTCATCTGTACATCATTCATTTTAACCCACCTGCCATGCCCAATCACCAGCCGTGTCATGCCCAATAACCCACCTGCCATGCCCAACCACCCACCTGCCATGCCCAATCAACACATCCTGATGTCATCATCTGTACATCATTCATTTTAACCCACCTGCCATGCCCAATCACCAACCGTGTCATGCCCAATCAACACATCCTGATGTCATCATCTGTACATCATTCATTTTAACCCACCTGCCATGCCCAATCACCAACCGTGTCATGCCCAATCAACACATCCTGATGTCATCATCTGTACATCATTCATTTTAACCCACCTGCCATGCCCAATCACCACATCCTCATGTCATCATCTGTACATCATTCATTTTTCATGTACAAATTGCACTGTGTAGCATCACAAAGTCACTGTCTTACGTCCCATTTGAAAAAAAGGTGATAGTAGACCACAATGTAACTTACTTATCTACTCTGCCATCAGCAACTGATCCAAACAAAGGGGATCCTGTTTGTCATATAAAGTAAAACTCGCCCTTAAAGTGACACTTATAAATAATCGGCCATATAAAAAAATCTCATTAAACCACAATTTTACTTACTTGTAAACTGATGTTAGTGCCACCAGCAACTGTTCCAAACAGTGGAGATGTTGTCACTATAGTTAAATCCCCTACACATGCCCAGAACCCCTTATCGAGTGAGTGAAGGAAACTCTCAATAACCGCCAGGCCTCATCAAATCGGGAGCCCGGGGCTACCAGTTGAGCTGGGGGGGGCTACCACTACGGTAGCAGCCAGAGCCCGGCGGGCTACCAGTTGCAATGCCAGCGTAATTACGACGTTGTGCGCTGTGCATCTGTTTATATGGGAAAACAACACTTTGCTATTGGCTTGATATTAGTTTTTTCTTGTCAGATGTTTCTAAAAATTATGTGGTATATTCTAATGACTACATTCTTTCACTTGCTCTAGTTTAAATCGCTCTATCTCTGCCAGTACGTTCATATTTGTACAAGATTCGACCATTGTTTATGTTGAGATTCCATGAATTCTGAGTTTCGCCATCTTGTTTTTCACGGAAATTACAGATCTGACTCGGTTTCCTAAATTGAGTTGGTCAATATTTGCATGTCCTTTGATCTGTGTCAAGCAGACTACCTAATTATAATAATATCCACAAGAATGCACGTAATGCACGCACATGTTGATCAGCAGAGAGCTGATCGCTTTTCTTTATGACGACGAAAGGACAGGGACCATACGTATTGTTAATCATTTTTGTATTACCAGTTTTTCATGCACAATTAGCATTAGGTGATGTGTAGGTCTACATAAAACTGCTTAGCGCTACAGTAATCAGTATGCAAAACCATATCAACTCTGCAAGGTACACTGAGGTAACGCAGCATACATGTACGCATGTTCAGCTTTGCTTGTAAACACATTGTCCCACCTGTTACTTACTAGTAGACCCTACTACATAGGCCTACCAGTAGGCTAACTAGTAGTTTAATATGTAGAATAATCATATGATCATGGTGATAACAAGACATTTTTACTGAATTACGGGGAACAAACTTACAAATGAACATACTTATAAGTCTAAATAATTAAATGCTTTGAAAAAATAAGGCTAGTCTATTATATACAATATAGCTATAGGCTCTAAATAATTATACAAATTAGATTCTAATATAAATACCGTAGGCCTTAGATAGTCATATGACATTAGACTTTTAGTCTACTGGCAGAATTCAATCATACGCCAATTCGTATTGGATTGTTGTGTTTTACGGTGTCCAATTCGGACCAGGTCAACAGTCGCATAATATCCGCGTTCCCCTATGCATATCTTAACAATGTGATGAAACTGCCTTGTTGTCATGACGACTCAAGACAAATGATGGAATCTTGGGGACTCGGGACATTCTGGACTCGATAACCCACTACGGCCAATCAAACCATGATCACGTCACAATTTAACTTACTTTATACACTCATGCTAGTTCCACCAGCAACTGGTGCATACAGAGGAGATCTCGTCAATATAGATATATCATCTCACCTAGAAAGTAACATTCCATTTACAGCTTTTAACAAACATTTCACCACTTGGTTCATTTTAACACATCACAGAGTCACTTAAATGATTGTTGCTGTCAAAAAATAACATAAGGGAGAATTTCACTTACTTGTGACACTTCCATGTTTCCCTGTGATGCCGCTACCTTGTTGTAATGATGAATCTTGACAAACGATGGGATTCATTTACAGATTGCATTGATTTTAAAGTATGCGGGAAAGTGACCTCCAGTTTTACTTACTTATCTACCGATATTAGTTCCACCCGCAACTGATCCAAACAGCGGTGATACTGTGTCATCTGTCATATAAAGTACCATTCCGTTTTCAGATTGCATTGATTTTAATGTAATTATGTTACTAAGTCACTTGAATGATGGCTGCTGTTGAAAATTGATTTTGAGCAGCAATTTTACTAGTTCAGTACTTACTCTAGCCACTGTCAAATCACCATGTGGTGAAGCTGCCTTGTTATCATGACGAGTCTTGACAAACGATAAGATCTCGGTGTTAAAACTAGCTCGATCTCAGTCAGACGGTCCCCGCCTTAGTTGCGGCAAATGTACGCCAAAACATGACAATCGTGCACCAGTTTTACAACTTGGTTTTGTTTAAACTCGCTAGCCATGACTTAAGTTATTATAAACATTGTCATCAACGTCGGTTTATCAATGTTCCATGCGCAAGTGAGTTCATGCATTAATTTTTACTCTACTTCTACTTCACAGCTGTTGCCACTGTTTCATTATCATGACCATCCACAGCTTCTGTTTCCATGACGTACGTCTTCGCAGAGACTCTGACTTCATACTTACCCCGGCCACCGTCACGTCATCCTGTGACGTAAAACAACACTTTACTACTACTACTTACCCCGGCAACCCTGTGATGATGCCTTGTTCTCATGACGATTCCACACAAATGATGGCATCTTGGCTTTGTTAATAGACGCCAGCCGTGATTTTATGTCCCTCACCTGATGTACTCTGTTATAGTCTCTTTCGTGACGTACCATTTTATCAGATGATCTTGACCATTTACCAACTGCCTCTCTGCGCGATATCATTATCTCTGATGTGCGGTTTATAAATTTAAATGCATAGTGAAACCCAAGTCTCTGGCCGTCTGGGCATGTCTGGGTACTCTGTTATAGTCTCTTTCGTGACGTACCATTTTATCAGATGATCTTGACCATTTACCAACTGCCTCTCTGCGCGTATCCCCTAGACATGCCCAGAACCCCTTATCGGGCGAACGAAGGAAAACACTCAATAACCCACCATGACCTGTCACTCCCACCCTCACATGATCATCTGTACATCATTTCATCTCATCAATTGACTACAACGTTTTTATCGTATTATAATGTCACTTAAAAGACCTTTTGTGCCGAAAAGTGACGTAAAGCAATGATTTACTACTACTACTACTACATCAATTGACTACAACGTTTTTATCGTATTACAATATGACTTAAAAGACCTTTTGTGCCGAAAAGTGACGTAAAGTAATGATTTACCACTTCAAATGTCCACATAGACAAAACTACATATTATTTTGTTTCCCCCCTTGTAGGCTAAACAAAGCACACGCTTTATGCCATGAAGTTAATGCTACAGTGCGGGGATCGACTTTAGTCGTCAGAATCTGACGTCTGTAAACGTCAGATTCTGACGACTAAAGTCGATCCCCGCACTGTAAGAGTAAAACTATTTCTAATGGTCGTAGACCCATAACATAGGTATTCAAATGAATCAGAAAGAGCTAACTAGGACATCCATGATGATTTCAAATTGAAAAAACCCTTTAGTCTGCATGGCCTAAACAAAAATAATTCGGCGCTTTAAGTAATGATTGTACCATGTGATCAGTGACATAATCATGTACAAACGATATATGCCATGGCGTTATGTATCAGTCATGATCACGCGCAAACGCTATGTGCCATGATGACCTTATGTGTCGGTCATAATCACGCACACGCTATGTGCCATGAAGTTAAGCAATGATTGTACCATGTGATCTGTCATAATCACGCACACGCTATATGCCAGGACGCTATATGCAGGGGCGGATCCATGATTTGAAAAAAGAGGGGGCGCAGGGTGTTCAGGGGCACGAATTCACAAGATTTTTTCTCATATTTAAGCCAATTTTGGGGACTTTTTAAAGAATTTGGCACAAAAAGGGGTTGGGCGTGCGCCTTCTGCCCCCCCCCTCTAGAATCGCGCCTGATATGCCAGGACGTTGAGCTATGATTTTACTTACTTACCTCGACTATGTCACCTACCTGCTGAGCTGTGTCATAGTGACTTTGGCTAGCATCCAATCCACAATGTTTCTTAGTTTATTTGTCCATCCTTCCTTATTATATCCAGAAACTCAATTGGGCCGCGGGAAATGAAAATGATTTATTTTTGTATAAATCGTAAAGACCAAGGGGTTTATTCCAATTTGAAATCATCATAAAGTCTTAGTTAGCTCTTCCCGGTTCATTTGAATACCTACCATATGTTACGAGTCTACGACCGTTAGAACTATTTTAATTCTTTCAGTGGGGGGCCGTCTTTATACGTCAGAATCTGCCGTCTACAGACATCAGATTCTGATGTATAAATAAGAGTGGTAAATAACTACTTCTGTAATAGTTTCTGCACTGATGTAACATCTCCTTAGACCACCTTTTTTGTCTCTGTTTTAGATCAGAAAAAAAGCCAAATGTAATGGGGGAGTGTGGAAAAAAAAAAAAATTGACGTATTTCTGGGAAAGTTAATGCAAGTCACGAAATAAAAAAAATTGCACCTATTTTTGAAAAAATTAATGAGGTAATGAAAAAAAAACATAGCCCAATCAATTTTTTTTTATTTCCCGAAATGAACCGTTTTTTTTGGAAAATGGCGACCATCCAATGTGTTTTTTTTGTAATAAGTGGCCTTAATCTAAAACAAAGAAAACACACATCGTGATTATAGATATGAAAGGATGTATTTATCACTTCATAACTGACAGATAGATGCACGCTTTCATTATCCAACTTGACAATATGATTGATACAGTGCATACTGTGACGCGGCCACCTGCCATACTCAAGGGGCTAATCTAAATTTTTGAAAAAGTGGGTTCCAATTCAAGAAATTAAAAAGTAGATGTATATAATTTGTCAGTATTCTCAGCTAATATAGGAGGGGTTGAAATTCTAAATTTACCAGGGTAGTGCCTTAACTCTTACAGCGGGGGGATCGATTTTAGTCGTCAGAATCTGTCGCTGTAGACTAAAGTCGATCTCCGCACTGTAAGAGTAAACTTAATTATAATGGTCGTAGACCCATGTCATAGGTAGGCCTATTCAAATGAATTGGAAAGAGATGACCAAGACATTTATGATTATTTCAAATTGAAAAAAAAGTTAGACTCTTTGTTTTATACGAAATTATTTCAGCGTTGTGAAGGTTGAGTTGAGGCACTACCCTGGTAAATTTAGAGAGTCATATATTTACCTTTATTTGGCAATTTTAATCGATGTTAGGGCAATTTATATTTGAGAAGGGGGGGGGGGGGTGATCTGGACCCCTCAGACCCAGTAAACACAAAACATTTCTATGACTTTTATATAACGTCGGCCCAACGTCTTCGACTTTGAACTGACATTTTATAAATGCTATACAAATATTTTATTTTGCTGGGGCTGCTCTCTGTCGTACTTTGTACTATGGTCAGTATGCCTATATGACATCTCTTTCAGGCATCATGCTCTGTAGTCACTACATTTTCTTTTTGTTGGTTTATTTTAGTTCTACCAGAGTCACCCAGAGGGAGTGATCCTTCCTATTGTTACTCTGGGGACTATCCGACCCGAGGATAGCGGAGCTGCGCGAAATGCCACAGAGTTTCATCATTAAATTGTACAGCGAAACTCAAGTCTCCGGCCGTCTGGGCATGTCTGGGGGTATATCCCCTAGACATGCCCAGAACCCCTTATCGGGCGAGCGAAGGAAAACGCTCTCAATAACCCACCATGCTCTATCACCCCCACCCTCACATCATCATCTGTACATCATTCATCTCATTAATTGACTACAACGTTTGTATCGTATTATAATGTCACTTAAAAGACCTTTTGTGCCGAAAAGTGACGTAAAGCAATGATTTACTACTACTACTTGGCTATTTTTGCCGAAATGTGATCTGTAAGTCGTGTGTTTCCGCACAGAGCCCCTTACCAGGTGAGTGAAGAAAAACACTCCCTATAAGCCATGCCTTTTAATATTATAATCTAAATAATATTATCTGAGCCTAAGATTAGAAAGTATCAATATCGAAAATTGACTACTGCACACAGGGGCGGATCCATGATTTGAAAAATGAGGCGACGCCGTGGGTTCGGGGCTCGCTCCCAAGACTTTTTTGGCTAATATAGGGGACTTTTAAAATAATTTGGGGCAAAAAGGGGTGCGCGTGCACCCCCCTCTGGATCCGCGCCTGGCACACCCCTCTAGAATAGATTATCATTTGTCTGCGACGAATATTCCTGTTTTGATTCATTCAATTTTTCTCAGGTTTTCAAAACCAAATCTGAAAGCTTAGGCATATACAAAAATATGTCGTTTTTCTTCAATAAATACGGTTCATATATGATTATTATATTTTATCAAGCCGTGTCTTTTGTATAGAATTGACATGGTGATTTATTACCTACTATAATCTATGTTATAATTACATTGATGATGTGCTGTAGAAACATGTAATCAATAAATGTTGTGAAAGCTCCATGTATCAGTCGTCAATTATTTAAAGGGACTCAATCAGGCTAAAATCATAAAACAATCGGTGATTTTATTTTGGCTTCTTAATATGACCATATGATGTAAACATGTCCATAGACTAGAACTGCAAAAGTTTTTTCTTTTTTGTGTTGCGCATTTACCAGTTAAGCGGGATATAGAGAAGAAATTCCCGATTTCTTATTTTGGACATGCATGTCCAAAATAAGAAATGCGGGAATTTTAAAATTAAAAACACTTTTGCAGTTCTAGTCTATAGACATGCTTACATCATATTAAGAAGCCAAAATAAAATCACCGAGTTTTTAGGATTTTAGCCTGATTGAGTCCCCTTAACTCTGTAGATATATAAACACAATGTCAAACTGATTTTACAACACTGCAATATTTCTGTATAAACAACGTATTTTCGATATTAAATCATCAAAAATGTCTTAGTTAGATTTCCAGCTTCATCTTAATAGTGATTACAGATTGATACCCTTTGATCTCCATGGTATATACACACACATTTGTAAGGGTTAATGTTGAGTCGGCATTGCAGACAGTCATAGTGGACCATGTGGATATAGCCATCCTGGATTTCACCACGGCATTCGACATGGTTTCTCATCGCAGACTGATGTCCAAAATAGATCATTATGGTATAAGAGGAAACATCCATAAATGGATTTCATCTTTCATTCACAATATAAACCAAAAGGTCGTGATTGATGGCTATAGTTCGGAAACGATTTCTGTAGGCCTAGTCTCAGGGGTACCTCATGGTTCGGTCTTGGGGCCAATACTGTTCTTGGTCTTCATCAATGACCTGCCTGATCTTGTTAAATCACAATGTCGCCTGTTTTGCTGAAGACTGCCTTTTGTAGAATGAAATTAAAACATTATATGACTCCTTGCAGCTACAAAAAGATCTTAAATTACTTGAAAATTGGGCTGACGAATGCCAAAAAGTGCCATATAATTTCCACCGAAAAGGGGGGATCCCTTTCTTCTACACCCTAAATGACCATATTTTGCAATATGTTGCTACAAAACAATATCTGGGCGTCACACTTTCTGAAAATCTGACATTTGACGCTCATGTAGAAACTATCACCAAACAGGACAGTCGAGTGCTTGGCTCATGGACTTGTAACAGAGTGCCAGACTCATAATTTTGGAATCACCCTCTTTAACGTTAAGGTGCCCGCCATTCTGCCTGGTTATCTTCTTTTTTTCACTGAAGGTTTTTTTTCAGATATTTGAAGCTGACATCACTGAATTTGGAACCCTTTAAAGCAAAAATAAATTCTCAAAAACTCAGCGTAGGGCTACAATGTGGTCCACCTGTTTTCAGCCACTGGGGCTAAGCTTAGTGCTACATATTTGTCATCCAAATAAAAAAAATGCTTTTCAATGGAAAATGCTGTCAATTGAAAAAAATCCAACTTTACTAGTGAATATAACATTTTATTCACTACGTTTCTATTAACAGACATCATGATGAAGATTTCTAAATGTTTGCACCAAATAATATAAATAGGCCTACGGTTATATTTTATTATAATTGCTCATAAACAAAGATGCAAATGGAGCCATGCCCATATTCAAAACATGTAGCTGGGTTTAGAAAAAATAGATTAACGTTTTTTTTTAGATATTTACAGATCGAATCCGTTAGCTTTAATTCACTCATATTTATTATCTTAAATGTCGAAAGTCAATAATAAGTGAAAAAATGAGCCCAGAGTATCAGAAACATCAAACATTTGATAACACGTACAGTAGGCCCTATTGTATTAGGTGTGTTAAGTAAACCATTAAAGCTCTGAACCATCTTTTTGATTTAACTCTTTAAGCCATCACGATGCATCAAAGCAACATTTTACATCCCCGAAAACAAACTTAATTTTCCTACAACTAAGGGATTTAGAACAAAAATATCCATGAAACTGGTTTATCAATGCATGGTATTTTTTTTTTAAACCATCAAGTCATCTTCATCCACTACAAGTCTAGAATTGTGACAGCAATTCGCGGCTTGTAGTGGATGAAGATGAAATTCACTTTCATAATCAAACACCTGCATGTCAGGTGGTCCATGTGATAGCGGCACTTAAAAGCCATAACATGGATCATCCTTGATCAACTTCTAAATCTTATTCATAAATGAAGTTATTTTTCTATGTATTTTTATTGGTCAAAATAAACGATTCCTGTCTGTCTGTCTGTCAATGTTTCCGTATTCTGATTTCAAGCCATATTTCACTTTTATCAGCTGGTGCTTGTAATAACAGAGCGGCTACTATATAGTCGGCATCAGCGCTTTATGGGTTATGTATTACGTGCGCACAGTATACCATTTTATTTGAGAAACGTGGATGCAATTGAGGACCATATGATATTTGCTGGCAAAATAAACAATATAACAGCTTTACAAAACTCTTCTGACATAATGTGTGCTAGTCGAATAAATAATAAAATAAGTAAACATATCCTAAATGGTAGTTCTGCAATAAATGGAATTACAAGTTTAAATACAACAAATTTATTCTTAGGCAGTTGTCTATTTTTAATTTGGAACATAGACATATTTTTCTTTTGCTTTTCCAAATCATTGTATAGCTTTGTCACCGTTAAAATACAAAATACTACTGACAAAATATCTGTAAAACAAATAATAGTTAGAAACAAACTAAATATGTTACCTTGAGAGCAATTTCCTATGGAACACAAATAGTCTTGATGCTGAAATTTATCAAAGAAAGTAAGCGAACATGAGGTCAAAATAAACAACCAGACAACCAAAGAGATTGTTCCCGTCCACTTTAAAAAACTACACTGGTGTTTAAATGGATATAAAATCTGTATAGATACATAAATTATCAAAGATGTTTTAAATACTGCAATCGCCTGAATAGATGTATAGAGAAAAAGCTTCATAAACAGACAGAATGGGCTCAATGTCCAAAAGAAAACGTTCACTTTTACAACATCTACGAATACCAATCCAAGTAAATACAAAGAAACTAACATTTCAGCAGCCAAGTGGTTCACCACAATTATCATATAATTCTTTTTCTTGCTTTGTAAATGTTTTTGTGATAATATATGTATAACTTTAGCAAAAACAAACCACGCAGATAGGGTTATTGTGAAACCAGAAATGATATAAAATCCTACTTTTGTTATCTCGCTTGAAAATAAACCAAAACAATTTTTAGATTTGTTGTTGGATGTACATTTGATGTCTTTATGTAAAATGCAGCACAACAATAATTCTGTCACTTTCACCTGGATTTGATCATGTGAAAACTGTGAAAATACAATATAAGAATGTAAATAATCTTCTATATTTCGTAGATCCACTAAAGATAGCCTGCTGCTGTAGTGATTTGCGTTCAGAATAATTTCTTTCACAGGGTTGCCTCTTAATGCTAGAACTATTAGTTTGCGCAACACAGAAGACGTGCTATATTTTACAACTGGCAGTAAATTGAAAGATAAATCTAGATATATTATGTTTTTAAATATACCAGCACGAAGAAAATTTATTTCAGATATTTTATTGTTCTGAAAATCTGCAATTATAATGTAGGTGTTTATTGTTCCTTCTTTCTGTGAAATCAATATGTTTTCAATATTACAAAATGATGTATTTACATATACTAGACCATGAAAATATATGTCCTGGATAAATAACGTTTGTTGTGCGCCTTTTATAATCAATCCCTTTATATAATTTATGGAATTTTTTTTAATACGTTCCAGTGAATTGCTAAGATGACATAGAATGCTATATCCATTACATTCGCATGCCACTGGACATTCAAAACAACCTACTTCATCATCCATTGTATAAAGACAATTTACATGGTTATTACAAATCTCCTCTAAACTGACACATCGATTCTCTCCTCGACATTTTAGCAATCCTGGACAAGTCGACATTGGACAAAATATTTCATCATCTCCTTTTTCACAATCGAATTGGCCGTCACAAACTGAAGACATATGGATACAATATTTGCCACATTTAAACATACCTGAACAAACAAAATATTTGCAAGGTCCATCAGCAATTTTAGATCCACATGGATTTTCATTCACTTGGATAATACATAGTTTATTGATGTTCGAGCAATTATTTACAGTATTGTTCTTTTGAAGACTGTATGGTATGGACCTATTTCTTTCTTTCGTCAAGTTGTTCTCTTTTTGTATTTGACCATACTGAGAGACGGAACACAATGAATTTATTTCTTGTAGATACAAATTACTTATATTTGAAGGAAATATATGAATTCGAGCTGCTCTAGACTTCACATTGCCCTTCAGCATAGATATAATACTTAGTTTTTTCAAGTCATATTTAAAACATACTTCTCTTTCTGAAATAAAAATATTGCCTGTGTAAATGCCATCACATATTGTATGAAGTGGTATAATATGTGTGTCTGTTTTTCCATCTATTCCATTTAGTAAATAGGGCCAAGTAATATATTGATGGGAAAGGTTACTTTTATTTTGCTGGCAGTTCTCTTCATCACTCCCATCAAAACAATCCACAACCAAATCACAACTATAAATAAACAGTATACAAGAACCATCTCTGCATGTGAAGTATTGGCTTTGACATTCTCTGGTGGGAGATGTGCTGTCTTTTTCACATATAATACCAGAAATCGACATTGGCTCGGAGCAGGATCTACATTTTACTCCCCAGCGTCTGGTCTCATGGAGTTGTGTATACGCTGAATATAGAACATATGCCACCAAAGAGCTCTGTATCACATTACAAGTGTTATTTACATTTGCGAAAAAACTTTCACCATAAATTAGTGACAGTCCAGTGCTCGGAGGTAACGACGAAGAAAGCAGGCTAGGTAACTGACTCTCGGGTGAATTTTCTGCTATTAATCTGCCGAGAAGTGTATCGGGGAGAGAATCCTCTTGCTGTAAATGTATATTATTCGGCATTGATCCATACACATTAATCATACCCTGCTCTATTCTTTGTTTCAAGAACAAATCCTTTTCTTGTTGTAAATTACGTTGTTCTGTATGAACAGTTAATATAGAAGAGTTATGTGCAGAGCAGATGTCCTGAACGTCATAGAATGAGAGGGTAGATTGTGGCCAAAACATCGTGAAACACTTATCTGAACCATTGATAGTAAACCAGTCACCATCACACGTGTGGTTAGATGTCAATACAGGCTGATAATCTGGCGCTTTAATATATTGGCAAACATACGTCGCTTCATACAGAGTATCACACCCGATTGCTATCCATGGATACATATGTAGACTTTGCTGTGTTATAGCAGCGGTACAATTGTTTAAATTCGACCTTTCAGGTTGTTTGACATTCAAGTTGAATAAAGATCTCCTTGCTGCCCTCTTAAAATAGCCTTTGTGATCAAAATATTTTGTGATATTTACCAGGTTAGACGAGGAAGGATTGTACCAATTGGGACTGGTTAATGGTAAATTATTATTCAGCCAATGATTGAATTGTCCCTACAACATATAAAAACATACATTTGGAAACTCATTTAAACTTGTAAATTGTATTTACGTAATATAGGTATATACCATATGAAGCTATATCATCTTGTTCAGGGCTAGATGGGTTGTAAAAAATTGTAAAATTATACACCTATATTTTATGCAACATGTATGTAAAATAATCTAAAAAGGACAGTCAGCCGAACCTCCGCAGCACGATCCGTATTGTAATGCAGATCCTAGATCAGGGGCCTATCCCACTAACCATCTTAAAATTAAGATTATCTTAACTTTCTCTTATTTGCATTAGAAAAGTTAAGATCATCCTAACTTTTTTAATGCAAATAAGAGAAAGTTAAGATGATCTTAGGTTTGAGATGGTTCGTGGGATCGGCCCAAGGATTGTAACACGGATCACTGAGGATGTGCAAACACCTCTGATAAAATTTCATGCAAATTCGAAGTAAGTTATTCCTGCTGACGTAATGCATTTGTTTTGTGAATTTCTTTTGCCTTGCTAGTCTAGCTGAAAAATGCTTGATATTATCCCTTTATTTGGTATTTTTTCTTTACTAAAAAATAGCATCATCCACCTTGAAGTTATTTCAGCACGGCATCATTTACAATGGTAGATGGGCATAGCCCTGTGAATTCAAGAAATTACATCTGAAAAAGACTCTTTCGTCAATTCAGCTGTCTGGATAAGTCAGCCATCTTTTAATCTTCACATCAGTACAGTAAAACGGGATCCTGAAAACCATACTAATATCACAAACATATACAAAAAAAACGAACATTTCATCAGCACAAAGCCTGTCGAAATTTTTTTATTTAAAATTTGTTATTCTGCTATTTATTTTTTTATATGGGCACCACGAAAAAAAGCTATTAATAGTCACGTTTTAAAAACCTGAATAGTTTTACCCAATAAATATTCTTATTCTTAATTGGTTACGTCACAATAAACAAATCTAGTCAGGGATTCATGTACTATGGTTCCTCCGAATGCAGCTATTTTTTAAAGGTTATACTTCAAACGGATGTAGTGTTTTTTACAGTATTAAATTCCCCCTCTGCCAGAAATGACGCACTTCCCATGACTTGACCCAGACAAGCAGGCGCACTATATTCGCCTAGTGACATTAGAGTGACCTAGATTGGAGTCTCTGTTCAAAAGCTCTCATAAATATGCTTTCAAATATAGCATTGTGAGTAACGACAAATGACACACTTTAAATAACATGTTTAACATGTTTTAACATGTTTATATATAGTAATAATATAAATTACGCATAAAGACATAAAGACATAAATGACACATGAATATATTTTACATGCTATGCTCGTTTTATTTTGATTAAACATCTCTTTCTAGACGTTGAAACGCTCACTCTTTGCAAAAACCCCATTTAAATAGGCACTGTAGTAATACCATATATTCAATATGATATAATTGAATAAATAAATAAGTAAACCTTTGTACTCCTTTTCAGACCCAAGAACATTACATCTCCAAACTCTGGTTCTGTGGTGAAGTCATTCAGCGTTAACCCGACATGAGTGTTTTTATTGTCGTGCTGGAGCAATGTCTTATTCTCAGACTCACAATGGCGCTGTGCTTGGTTCCATGATATCAACCTATAAGAAATACAATCTTATCTACTCAAATTGAAATTATACCATAGACACTCATTTCTCTTATAAAATGTGTACAAACTGTTATTATTCAACAAAAAGGAAAGTAAAAATAATAGCATGGATAGCTATTCTGGTCTTACCATGCTTACCTTTTATGGTGAAAAAAGAAGGTTATATTTTCAAAATTAGACACTTGTTCGGTTATATTATAATTTTGTTTTTGCACAAATATAAGTAGCTCGCATCTCAAATACAGGTCACACGGTGGAGTTGGTGCTAACATAGATACTCTAAAACCTCTATGGTGGCGAGGAGTAGAGATTGGCGAACCCACATGTGCCGTGTATTCAAGTATTGTTTCTTTATCAACACTTCTGACAAATGCGCTATATTTATAATTTCTGCATTTTGTTGGACATGTATGATAATCAACTATTATTACATGACCATCATTTAGATGACCACTGTCCATATAGATGAAGTCTTCATAGCTGTGCTTTCCTGGTTTGGCAGAAGGTGTAAAGTAGTAAACGCGCTTCAGGCAGATATTCATCAAGGCAGGCATGTTATTAACTATATATTTCTTAATACTTATTCCATCAGATCGCATTAAGCAGCTTGACACTTGAACAACTATAGAAAATTGCGCTCGTGACATGTCTCTGTGGCACAAATAAGGTAGAGATATTGTAGCATTTTGTAAATAATCAAAGTTTTTTTCAATATTGCGAGTAAAGTTGAATAACGTCTGGCTGACGTTATTAGCCAAATTAAAAGGCCATTTATGCGAAGAAACCGTTTTGAGTCTGATCCTGAATTCTCTGTTAGAATGTATATTCAAGTGGTCATAATCACAGGCACTCAATGTGTAAGAGATGAGTATCGTCAGACGAGTAGTTCCCATAGCAGGGGGACCAAGCTTTACTGTGAAGCTCTGCTGATATTCGTTCTGTAAAGCTGGGCAAATAAAAATCATACAACCGACTAATGATTGAGATTGGACAATGATGTTAGGGTTTGATAACTGTTTCCTTGACAAGTCGATATCTGCGTAAGATACTCTGCAGTCAGAGGGGGCCATCTTAGCCGACAGCTCCCCATGGGAGTATCCTGAAAACCACACTAATATCACGCTAATTGATCTCTGTCCTGTGTAAATGATGAAATCATCCACATCCTCACAGAACTCGTGTTGTTTCCTTCTTCCGTCAAACTGTATGACCAAGCCACCATAATGGCACACTGTATCGACAGAGTCTGTGAATGTGTTCGGTCCAGAAAACCTAAATCTTACAAAATCGATCCTCATGAAGTCATCAGGGACTGCCAGTGTTTCCACACAGGCAGTGTTTTTTTGGTTATCTGACTTTGCTAGAATCAAAGCTTGCTCGTAGTTTATGCAAGATGAAATCCTACGCTTGTTAGAAGAAGCGATAATATCTAACCATACAGAGGAGTTTCCGGAGAAATCAGGAATAAATAGATCCACACGCGCCAAAAATGCAGATGTTTCAGCTAAAAGTACACCTGCCATTATTTGCTTACTTTCCAAGATCATCCTTGATAGCACACCAGGTCCATCATAAATCCTTATATGAGCGCGGTACAGTTTTGTCAATGATGCATAGAATTCTAGATATTTGTCTTGGTTTGACATAACATAATAGTGATACCTCTGGATATTCCTATAAAAATAGTGGAAAGGTTTTGTGACATAGCCTCCTGACGAAAAAGTCTGGTAAATTTTAAATATTCTAGACAATTCTGAAATCCACCTGGTGTGAAAGCTACTGTAATACAGAGCTATGGAGTACTTCTTGTATTCCGTTGTAACTAGACGTATAAATAATCTATATCCCCTTGTGATAAGATCCCATGGGACCCGACTTCCACAATAAGTCTCACTTTGAAATCCTGGGTATCTAAGTACCAAACCATGCTGATGACAGGATATGTGGATTGACAAACTAAAGTAGAAGTGTAACACGACTAAATGTATATTATGTGTCTCTGTTACCTCCAGCATCACATCAACAGTGAAGGACAATACTGGATTCTCTTGAACCCACAACGACCCACAATATCGACTATTTGACAAAGGACGGAACACCTCCTCTGTCATTTCCTGTGAGTACCCTACAGGGTTTTTCATCACACAATGTTCAAACTGATCTTTCATACAAATAAGTCCATGAGTAATTGCATTCCTCAGTGATAAATGTGGAACTTTGCTGAAGCAGAGTCTGTAGTTATATAACACTAGCATCTTCTGCAGAGAGTAATCGCCGAGTGAACCTGTAGCATATTGGGAATTCACCAAACTCACCATTGTGAAGATCAGGGTCCACCACGAGCAGCACAAAGCCATTCTAAAGACACACGGTCTGTTACTTCACCAAATGAAAATTCAAATGCTGTATGACGTTCTGTTATCAAAACATTTAATACAACGCGCAACAAAAACAGCAGAGATTTTAATAATGCAGGTGTTTTCGTTGTAAAATTGTAACAGGAAGCCTGGCATGAAAGAAACCGCTAAACATTTAGGCGCCAATCACTACTAGATAATCACTTTAACTTGTTTATGATCAGCTCAAATAACAATTCTGGGCGGTGCAATTTTGTGTAAAACCTGCAGAAATCGTGAATGTTTGGTCTAAAGTTAACTCTTTCGGCGCGGGGACCGTCTTTATACGTCAGATTCGACGTATAAGGTCGACCCCGCGCTGAAAGAATTAAAATATCCCCCATAACATAAGTATTCAAATGAAGTGGGAAGAGTAAGTAAGTAAGTAAGTAAAATGCTTTACTTCACTTTTCGGCCAGTATGGCCATTTAAGTGAAAATTCCAGGTATTACAATATCCCATATTGTATAGTTAAAGTAGTAAAGGAAAGACAAAGCCAATAAAAGCATGATCGTACTAAAATATTCAGTTTAAAGTGTTTGATATGATAAGATGACGATGCTCCTGGCACCTATATGTAACGAGTCTGATGACGTGTTGTAGCGCCTGCACTACAACACAGTTTAATGAGTATAAAAATATCAGTATAAATAATGTAAAATATGAAGTTATTATAAAATGAACGACTTATCAAGTCATTATATCTCCATGAAATTGGAGTGATTGTGTAAAAACTACAAGTCTAAGTCTAATAATTAAAACATAGAATATAGGTTACATTCCCGAAGGAACTGAATAATACAACCAGCAGGGGTGTCCCTGAATAGCTCAAATAAGGAATTAAATGCAAAATACTTCCTTCTGATGTGCGCATATTTCGCACAACTGAGAAGGACATGTCTTACAGTGAGACGAGTATTGCAGCACATCGGTCGCAATTCTCCTCTCAATAAATAGCCGTTTGTGAAATAGGCATGGCCAATTCTGGCCCTGCATAAGACAACATCATCTCTTCGGCTTTCCATTGGTGTAAAAGATCGCTTAATGATTGGTTGTACCTCGAACAATTTGCTGGTGACATTGATGTTCCATTCACCTTGCAAAATGTCATCAAGGTAGACCGAGATGTTATACTTGAAATCAGTATATGGTATATAATAAAACTGTTTTGTCTTATCCAGGGCAGCCTTGGCCAAAACATCAGCCCGTTCATTACCCTGTATTCCAATATGGCTGGGTACCCAGCAAAAAATAATGTCCTTGTGCCCAGACAAGTAGTGACACATATGCAAAATATTGGAAACAACTGGGTTGTTGAGTTTTTGACTCTTAAGAGCCTGCAATGGAGATAGCGAGTCTGTGATGATCATGAACTCCTCGTCATTACTATCCCATATGTATTCGATGGCAGCTTCAATAGCTAACAGCTCTGCTGTGCAAATTGAAGCCTCATCGTTAATGCGGCAGCTAAATTCATGAAAGGACATAGCTGTCCTCTTGTCTTCCTTTGATCCGTCAGTATACACCTTCCGGTGCCTCGGAAATCTACAAAATAACTCAAGCAACATGCTCTGGAAGACAAGGGGACAGGTGTCTCCTTTCCTGAGATCTGAGAGGGTAAAAAGTATATTAGGCTGTTGGAGAAGCCAGGGTGGACATTCTGGTGGGCGCACAACGCTAATTGCGTCGAGCTCCACCTCCATGTCCTCCAGATGGGGTTGAAGCCTTATACCCAAAGTAGGTATAGTCCCTGGCTTGTTATTAAACAGTCTCTTGTACTCTGGGTTGACAACACACGAGTATGCCGGGTTCTCAGGATTTGCTTTCATCTTCATATAGTATTGCAGGCTCAGCTTCAACCGGCGAGTCTCTATAGAGGGCTCACCGGTCTCCACCTGAAGACTTTCGATTGGTGATGTTCGAAATGCCCCTGAGCATAATCTCAAACCTTGGTTCGCGATTGGATCAAGTACTGCTAAGTACGATCGTCTTGCTGAACCATAAACAATACAACCATAATCCAGTTTGGATCTGATGTGAGACCGGTAAATCCTCAGTAAGGTTGTCCGGTCACCACCCCAATCCTTGCTGGATATAACTCGTAGTAATTGTAATGCTTTCCTACACTTATCTTTCATATATTTGATGTGTGGAATAAAACTGAGCTTCTTGTCGAAAAACAGACCAAGAAATTTGACCTGCTCTTCAACAGGAAGCTGTTGTCCATATAGTTTGAGATTAGGCTCAGGCTGTAAACCATTTTTTTTGCAAAAATGTACACATAAAGTTTTTGTGGGAGAAAATTTAAAGCCGTTCTCATCCGCACAAGTCACCAACTTATCGAGGCAACCTTGCAGGCGCCGCTCAATTATTGCCATATTGCTTGACTGGCAGTAAACAGCAAGATCATCAACATATAATGATTTTTCAATATCGTCTGGTAAAGCATCAATTATACTGTTTATTTTAACGGTAAATAGAGTTGGTGAAAGGATACTACCTTGTGGGACACCCTCCTCCTGAGGATTTAGTGAAGAGTGGGTGTTGTCTAAGCGGACTTTAAATTTTCTCCCCTTTAAAAAATTGTCAATGAATAAGGGTAATCTACCCTTCAGGCCCATTTCATGGAGATCTTTCATGATACCACCCTTCCATGTGGTATCATAGGCCTTTTCTAAATCAAAAAATACTCCAACTGTATGTTGATTTTTAACAAAACCTTGACGGATATAAGTCTCTAGTCTGACCAAATGGTCTGTGGTGCTCTTTCCTTTTTGAAAACCACATTGATATTTAGTTATTATGTTATTGTCTTGTAAAAACCATGTGAGACGATGATTGATCATGCGCTCCATGATTTTGCAAAGACAACTTGTCAATGCTATTGGCCTATAATTATTAGGATCTGTTCGATCTTTTCCAGGTTTAGGGATCGGGATCACTGTTGCTTCTCTCCATCCATCTGGGAAATCCTGAGATTGCCACAGATCATTCAAGAGTAGAAGCAACAGATCAAGTGATACATCAGGCAAATGTTTCAGAAACTGGTAGTGAATTTCATCAGGGCCAGTTGCCGAATCAGTTGCCTGAGCGATAGATTTAATTAATTCTCGTTTAGAGAAATCAACATTGTACTTTTCGTCATTATCTGACTCAAAGTCCAATGTGTTCTCCTTCTCCTTGTCCCGAATCTTTCGAAATTTTTCCTGATAATGATCTGGCGATGATTTAGCAGCGAAGGATGTCGCCAGCGTTTCTGCAATATCCATTTTATTGGTTATTGTGTCAGAATCAGTGACAAGGTACTTGATGGTTTTATCTTTCCTCTTGCCACTGATTCTGCGCAGCATTTGCCAAGTATGTTTTGCCGATGTATTATTATTTAGTGTGGAGACATATGTTCTCCAAGATTGCCGCTTGGCTTCACTGATTGTGCGGCGAGCTTTAGCGTAATCTTTCTTATATCCGTCAAGGTTTTGTCTAGTTGGATGTTTTTTAAATTTTTGCAAGGATTTTTTCCTTTTGTCTATTGCCTTTCGGCATCCTTCGTCAAACCAGGGTTTGTCGAGTTTTTTGGGAACTGTCGAGGTTTTGGGTATGCTTTTATCTGCTATATTGTGTAACTTGGCTGTAAAAAGGGCTATAGGGTCATCAACCCCCTCTTCATTCTCAAATTGAGAGATTGTGAGGCTCTCCCCACAAGACTGTTGGAAGGCCTCCCAATCTGCTCTGTGCAGCCTCCAATGCTGCACTCTTTCTTCAACAATAGAGTTGTTGCTCTCTATAAATATAGGATAATGATCACTGCTACAGAGATCCTCGTTGACCCTCCAAGTGGGAAGAGCTAACTAAGACATTTATGATGATTTGAAATTGACAATACCCTTTTGTCTGCATGGTTTATACAAAAATATTTCAGCACATATAAAGGGTGAACAAATATGAGCAATTTGCTCGCACTTCAAGCGGTGGATCACGTCGATTGAATTTCAATTAAATAACAATTTAAGTTAAATAGTAATATTCCGTAATAAACAGAGTCATTACTATTCCGATATGAAGCTTGATCAGGTATATAATTATGTTTATCTATATTATCATCTAGTTTTTAAGATGTAAGTAAGCAATACTATTATTTACCAACGGAATTCATCCAATATCACATTTTAAATTGAATAACAGATCTGCCTTATTTTTCCTTTAAAAAATGCGTGCTAAAGCACGATTATAAGCCTGACTCACATTTTATTTAGATATCATTTGACATACGTTTTGATAGATCAGTTAGGAGTTTTTCTCGCATGTCGTGTAGTATCATTGTATACATAATGTCAAATTGGTTAAAGTGTTTTTTATAGTGCACAGTGATACTATATATGATTCTCAATTAAATAGCAGATATTTTGTAAACTACATGCCCACCTGCTATTCCCTACTCCCCTCAAATTCACATACAATATTGAGAGGCTAGACATTTACCATGGCATTATTTAGTTTAGTGTTCTAAGAGTTAAAACAAATCCAGATACCACAATATGTCTCCAAAAAGTGATTTAAAATAAATTGATTTTTTATTAGTTGATTAGAAATGTTTTCATACACAAAGTAAAATATTCATTGTTTTGAAATTCAAAACGGCCACCACTTGTAGCAAACAAATTATTTTAGTGAACATTATGGCGGTAGATGTTTGTGGTCCAATGAGTAAACTTGACATAGGCATTCCAGAAAATTACAATCAAAGTGTTAATATTTTATTTATTTGTGAAACTAAAACTGATATTACTGATGATGATGATGTCATCGCGACTTTTGTTATGAAAAAGAAGCACTCAAATTATAAATAACCTGTTATACATAGTTTATGTGTGCAAATAAAGAGTCTATTAGTCCATAGTCTCTTTACATTGTGGTGTAGCTCTACTTCACATTGAGACGATATGAGCCATATTATTCACAGTTATCTGCCGACGAAATAATTTGTTTAATATGTGTTTCACAATCAATAGAAACAGAAAAGCATTTCCTGATGTCCAGTAATTTTTTAGCAGATTTAGGAAATAAACTGTTCCCTAAAGCTTAATCTAGTCAAGATATTTGTTAGAATGTCCGTTTTAATTATTTAACGTCAAATTCTAAAATAGTGCGTCATACCGCACAAGCCTGTCACTTGATGCTCCAGAGAAGGGAAAATAGATATTAATGGTAAACAATTGTTCGAAGTCACAGATCTGAAAATTGTGAATTGCATACTGATACAATTTTGAGAAAGGTGGGCCTGTTGGTGATTTTACATATTGCACTCTAGGTAACGACTCTGATAAGAGCTGATTTCAATATTAATGTATTCCAAAGTTACAAAAACAGTCATGGAAATCACATGTTTATTTTGTTTCAAATTAATTACATTTGAAAAAAAATTCATTCCATCCAACGGAGCGTATTATCTAAGAGCCGTATGAAAATAATCAACATCCACAGTGATCGACAAAAAAAGCGTCATTGATTAAATTCAGCAGCGAGGCTCTCTGCTTACACTATTTTAACACATAACTCATTGTTTTAATGTCAATTAAAAAATGAAAACACCAACACAGCAATTGATATAATATTAACTGCTAACGTATGTAAATGTTTAACGTCCCACACAAACAGAACACACAAACCCGGGGCTGGTGTAATGTTGGGCCAGCGTTACAGACGGTGGAACAACTTTAATCCAACACCAGGCAATTACCATTAAGCTTGTGACAGAGAAACATCGAATGTCACAATCAATTGACGGCTAATGGCACAATAACCAATAACAATTCTCTCAATAAATTGCCGGCAAATGGCACAAGCCAACGTCACATGTCACAATCAATTGACGGTAAATGGCACGAACCAACAACAAATGGCACAAACTAACGTCAAATGTAACCATCAATTGATGGCAAATGACACAAACTAACGACAAATGTCAGAATCAATTGACGGCAAATGGCACAAACCAACAACAAATGTCACAATCGATTGATGGCAAATGGCACAAAATTAACAACAAATGTCGCAATCGATTGAAGGCAAATGGCACAAACCAACAACAAATGTCCCAATCGATTGATGGCGAATGGCACAAACCAGCAACAAATGTCAAAATCGATTGAGGGCAAATGGCACAAACTAACGCCAAATCGGCATAGTCAATTGACGGCAAATGGCACAAGACAACGACAAATGTCACAGTCGATTGACGGCAAATGATCTAACAAAGACATTTATGGCGTTTTTAAAGTAGAAAACCCTTTAGCGTTCATAGTATTTATCAAAACATTTTAGCACCATAAGGGTTAATTGTAGCGCTAAAGGACACGACTAAATACAGTTACTGCGAAAGAAATGAGTCGAGATTCGCAAATGTTTGATCGCAAATTTACTAAATATGAGTAGTTTTCACTCACTTGAAGTTGTGGGTCGCGGTAGCGAGACGCAACTTCAAGTGTGTGAAAATTTTATTTATTTAAATCAGCTAGAACTTTCAGGGTTAATTTAAATGGATATGAGTAGTTATTAGCGACTTAACATTGTGTGTCGCCTGAAAGGTCAATGGATTGTTTAGATGCATGTAATACTATATCACTTCAATTATACTCATTACTGTAGATCTGGTGATTTTTGCGTGTTTAAATTTTCGCGAATTTCTGATTTTGGGAATTTTCACTAAGTTTAGAATTCGCGAATTTTCATTTTTCTTCAGTATCGCTGATAAAATAATAATTTCCGCGTGATTCTTGATATCGCAACATTTGTCTTTCTCGTGAATAATACCAGATCTACATTATATCAATTTAAACATATCATCACTGTATGTCATACCAATCACGGTAATGGAAAATAAACCTATGTTTTAGCTCGGGGAACTCACAAAACAGACCAACGCGATCGCAGCGAATACACAGCCGACCACAGCACTATTAAAAACAGACGCAAAATTCAACGTTCATAATAATAGTAATAATATTTTTATTTAAAGAGAGTAAACTCAATGGGCATTCATCCATCTTCCTTGGGTACCTCAAAACATTCAATATACAAAATATGTGACATGAATATAAACTTAAATTAAACCAGTTAAAAACTTTTCGCGTTGGCCTTCGCGTTTGTGAATTTTGTTTTTTATAATTTGAAAATAAACCTATGTTTTACTCTTACAGTGCGGGGATCGACTTTAGTCGTCAGAATCTGACGTCTACAGACGTCAGATTCTGACGACTAAAGTCGATCCCCGCTCTATGAGGCTTAAAATATTTGTAATGGCCGTAGACCCATAACATAGGTATTCAAATGAAGCGGAAAGAGCTAGCTAAGACATTTATGATGATTTTAAATTGAAAATAACCCTTTGGTCTCCATGGTTTGTATTATTATGTCAGCGTTTTGTTGGTTAAGATGTTCAGTATTGCCTATTATGGTCAGTTATTGGGCGAATAGTGATAAATGGAATGATACCCGGCAAGCACAAAACAGGTGTAACTGTTAGGCCTATAACATTTGTACAATGCTGGACCAACGTTCGGCCGACTTTGTATACATGTTAAACAAATTATTTTGTGTTTGCTGGGTAAGTCTCCGTTATCGTCAGATTCACATAATAGCCAAGGTGAATGAATTTCGATCATTTATCAGTCGATTCTTAACAAAGTTTCATGAAATTTTACATACTCTTCCTGGTCATTCTGCGAGTACTGTCGTGATGCTTTACTAGGTATTTCAAAAGTTTGACCATTTGACAAGTAATGAAATTCTGAAACGAAGTGATGGGTTTATAGTGAACGACATTTACTACATGTATGTTAAAGAGACTAAGTTCTAAAATATACAATATCTTTCAATGAAATTTTCAGGGAAATCGCCGCATCCCTAGAAAATGGTGTTTGTCAAATGTCATGAAACATTGGTTGAGAATTGACTGAGAAATCAGCGAAATTAATTCACCACGGTTAATTTGAATCCTGGCATATTCTCCATAAGTCTCCACCTGATAAGCCGCCATTAGTCTGACTTGTTCAGGTCGAGATAAGAGTCACATTAAGGTCAGCTCTGCTGGTCAAGCATGGTTAATTACGGCGGTAATCATTAATCTAGTCTTGTTTTTTTTCACCAAGCGTTCAGCATACACGGTGGCTGTTTCCATATTCACGGAGACAAGAACGTTATTTAGACGCGAGTTTAACGTTTTGCGTGCCACTGTACACTATATTTCGAATTTCCATCCATTTGTAGTTGTCTCTCTAGCGCGACACACAACTGCAAATGGGTAAAATTAGTCGTATTTTATCAACTTGAAACCAAACATTTACTTAACACAAATTTGACTCCTAAGCGTCATTTCATATGTTAAAAATGGAATAACTATTTGCGTGCTAAGGTATTTTAATTTCCACTCACTCACTCACAAACTCATTCGCTCGCTCGCTCGTTCGTTCGTTCGTTCGTTCGTTCGTTCGTTTGTTCGTTCGTTCGTTCGTCCGTTCGTTCGTTCGTTCATTCATTCATTCATTCATTCATTCATTCATTCATTCATTCATTCATTTATTCAATTATTCATTCATTCATTTATTCATTCAATTATTCATTCATTCATCCCATTCATTCATTTATTCATTCATTCATCCCATTCATTCATTTATTCATTTATTTATTCATTTATTTATCTATTCATTCATTCATTTCTTAATTTATTCATTCGTTCATTCATTTTTATTCATTCATTCATTCATTCATTCATTCATTCATTCATTCATTCATTCATTCATTCATTCATTCATTCATTCATTTATTTATTCATCCATTCATTCATTCATTCATTCATTCATGCATTCACTCACTCACTCACTCACTCACTCACTCACTCACTCACTCACTCACTCACTCACTCACTCACTCACTCACTCACTCACTCACTCACTCACTCATTCATGCATTCACTCACTCACTCACTCACTCACTCACTCACTCACTCACTCACTCACTCACTCACTCACTCACTCACTCACTCACTCACTCACTCACTCACTCACTCACTCACTCACACAGTTCTACAGAGGTGGAATTCTAACGTCAAAATAACCAATAGTATGATTGCAGCAAATACACATGTAGGCCCTATAAATAATATCAAGGAGCGGATCAGTAGGCCTACGCTACCTTCCGATTTGATGTATTTTCCTTTTTTAATCTGATTTTTTATAAATAATACCATGTTACGTGGTCCTCAAAGGGTGCAATTATATTCCATTATCTCAGCAGGCTCAGAAAAAGATAAAGGGTCGATTTGGGGAGGGGGGGGGGGCTCTGCTGCTCAAACATGGTCAATTATGGCAATAGTGATTAATCCAGATCAGCAGAAGTGGCTGTTCACAACTTCACAGCAACATGAAGGCTATCTAGACGCTTACTGATGAATTGCTCTCTCCTACAGACAGTCTGACTGTAAGGCGTCATTGGAGTTTCACTTTGCAGTGCATTGTGGGATTGTGTTAAACGGAAGCGAAAGTCAGTACTTTAACTGGTATATTTCAATTTGGATTTCAGTATACTCACGTTGACCTGACCCAAATTATTGTTCCCGAAGCTACGAGAGAATAAATTTTCACCCACTTGAAGTTGTGTCTCGCTACCGCGACCCACAGCTTAAAGTGGGTGAAAATTACTAGCCTGAATATCAGCGATGACCGCGGTAATTATAATCCTGCCGTATAATCCCCAGTGGTCTCCACTCCGATCGGCAGCGCATGTAGCCGTACACAGCTTGCTGTGCTGTGTTAAATGGAAGCGGAAGTCAGGACTTTAACTGTTATATTTCAATTTGAATTTCAAGATATATTCACGGTGAACTGACCCAAATTATCGTGGGTTTCGGTCAGACACCGAAGCCCGGCGTCGACAGACAACGGGAGACAGGACAGATCTCTAGTGTAGTGGGTAACGTTGCCTGACTGTCACGCTGGAGCTCACGGGGTTTCCCCTCGCTCTCTGGTGTCGTGGTTAGCGCTGCTTGCCTGTCACGCCAAAGCTTACGTGATCATCCCCTGTTCTGGTAGTCAGTTTCTGCCCATATAAAAAAAAGTATTGTGGGGAGTCTCTGTAAGCGAGAGGTAACGTGCTCAGCCTCAGACAGCCAGGGTTCGAATCCTGCGTCTGCATGAGGGCAGTGTCATCTGGGTTTAATTATCTCACTAACCTCAAACAGAGTTATAGTAAAAGTCACTTTAAATCTGTTACTTTTGCGTTGCATGTTTTTCGATAATTTCTCAGGCAATTATAATCCGATTGTTACAAAATTTGGCAAGTATAGTGTTACGGCACCAAGCAAATATATTATGTAGTTTAAAAGTTAGACCATTTCACATGTAGTAATTTTTTAATTATGACGCTCCTCTATAAACCGATTGATTTCATTCAGCTCTAATCTGGAAATTCCACTACATGTCAAATGGTTCAACTTTTGAAATACTGATTCAATTAAAGTTCACGATATTTTAGGGTAGGCACCGTCAGCCACGATTATATCGGTTTTTAGGGTAGGCACCGTCAGCCACGATTATATCGGTTTTTTAAATTTTTATTAGCACATTAAAATGTTGAAAATAAAACGTGACATCAATCAGCAAGATTTCAAATTCGTGTACCTTTATTTTGCCAAATTTGAATCATTTTCACTCACTTGAAGTTGTGAATCACGTTAGCGAGACACAACTTCGGGTTGTAAAATTCAAATTAAATAACTGGGCGGTCAAAGGTTTTAAAGGCTTTTTTTTACTAGAATCTTCCACTTTGGCCATTACGGGGTTTTTCTTACCAGAGCACACACCTTACGCTACACACTGACCTCAGTATGTCTTATGTGGATGAGATTCACAAATACTGGTCAGCTTGTTGGGAATGTCGCTCTGGACAAGTCGGGGTCACACGTGAGGATAACACAGCAGAGTCCGCTGTAGACATGCAGTACATCAACACAGAAGCCGACACGAATACCACGTGTGTCAGCTCAAATAATGACACGAGTAGAGCGTACATCGACCCCAAAGAAGAGGATCATATTAGTCCTGACAAAACGGGACTGCGTGGCGACGCAAAAACTGATTTAGTAGTGTTCGACAACGAAAAACAAGTGTGTTGTGCAGAAATTCGCAAAAATGATCAAATGGAAGTGGCACCCTCGATCGACGGGTGTGAATTAAGGTGCGCGGATAAAATATGTGAATTGGAAACTGGTTTAATCGATACAACGGATTGTACACACAGTGACGTCATAGATACACGTCACGACGGCATAGATACACGCCATGACGTCATAGATACACGCCATGACGTCATGGACACGTCAGTGACGATCGTAGCTGATTCTCTAGAGGATAAAGCACAGCTTGAGATCATCACGCTGGAGAGTTTCAGGAGAGCTTTCGCTTTTGGACTTGGTATTTCTGGAATGAGACAAATCTGTGGACCATCAATCAACTGCTGTAGAAGGTTAGTTATCCCTTGTTTGGCGGAATCGTTTGTTTCAAGTTTTCATTCAATTGAAACTGAAATTGCTTACTCGATTTCCAGCTTTGAATGACTACAATATGTCTATTTATGAAAAATAATTGATATTTACATTATACCTGAACATCATCACACTCCAGTTATGTCATCTATAATAGGGGGGATCGGAGCATCATGGGCACAGGGTCACTATGGAAACTGTGTCATCTATAGTAGGGGAGATCGGGGCATCATGTACACAGGGGCACTGTGGCAACTGTGTCATCTATAGTAGGGGAGATCGGGGCATCATGGGCACTATGGTTGGCCATCACCCTCATAAGTAAATAAACCTTCCGAGGATAATTAAAAACCTTCCGCGGATAATTAAAAACCTTCCGCGGACAATTAAAAACCTTCCGCGGAGAATTATAACCTTCCGCGGACAATTAAAAACCTTCCGCGGAGAATTATAACCTTCCGCGGATAATTAAAAACCTTCCGCGGAGAATTATAACCTTCCGCGGATAATTAAAAACCTTCTGCGGATAATTAAAAACCTTCCGCGGAGAATTAAAAACCTTCCGCGGAGAATTAAAAATTAATTCTCCACGGAAGGTTTTAATTATCCGCGTAAAGTTTTTAATTATCCTCGGAAGGTTTATTTACTTATGAGGGTGATGGTCAACCATAGGGCACAGGGTCACCATGGAAACTGTGTCATCTAGTAGGAGCAGAGATCGGGGCATCATGTGTACTGAGCCACCACGGCATCTGTGCCATCTATAGTAGGGGAGATCGGGTCATCATGTGTACTGAGCCACCACGGCAACTGTGCCATCTATAGTAGGGGAGATCGGGGCATCATGTGTACTGGGCCACCACGGCATCTGTGCCATCTATAGATGGGGCAGAGATCGGGGCATCATGTGTACTGAGCCACCACGGCAACTGTGCCATCTATAGTAGGGGAGATCGGGGCATCATGTGTACTGAGCCATCACGGCATCTGTGCCATCTATAGTAGGGGCAGAGATCGGGGCATCATGTGTACTGAGCCACCACGGCAACTGTGCCATCTATAGATGGGGCAGAGATCGGGGCATCATGTGTACTGAGCCACCACGGCAACTGTGCCATCTATAGTAGGGGAGATCGGGGCATCATGTGTACTGAGCCACCACGGCAACTGTGCCATCTATAGTAGGGGCAGAGATCAGGGCATCATGTGTACTGAGCCACCACGGCAACTGTGCCATCTATAGTAGGGGCAGAGATTGGGGCATCATGTGTACTGAGCCACCACGGCATCTGTGCCATCTATAGTAGGGGAGATCGGGGCATCATGTGTACTGGGCCACCACGGCAACTGTGCCATCTATAGTAGGGGAGATCGGGGCATCATGTGTACTGAGCCACCACGGCAACTGTGCCATCTATAGTAGGGGCAGAGATCGGGGCATCATGTGTACTGGGCCACCACGGCAACTGTGCCATCTATAGTAGGGGAGATCGGGGCATCATGTGCACTGGGCCACCACGGCATCTGTGACATCTATAGTAGGGGAGATCGGGGCATCATGTGTACTGAGCCACCACGGCATCTGTGCCATCTATAGTAGGGGAGATCGGGGCATCATGTGTACGGAGCCACCACGGCATCTGTGCCATCTATAGTAGGGGCAGAGATCGGGGCATCATGTGTACTGGGCCACCACGGCAACTGTGCCATCTATAGTAGGGGCAGAGATTGGGGCATCATGTGTACTGGGCCACCACGGCAACTGTGCCATCTATAGTAGGGGAGATCGGGGCATCATGTGTACTGGGCCACCACGGCATCTGTGCCATCTATAGTAGGGGAGATCGGGGCATCATGTGTACTGAGCCACCACGGCATCTGTGCCATCTATAGTAGGGGAGATCGGGGCATCATGTGTACTGAGCCATCACGGCATCTGTGCCATCTATAGTAGGGGCAGAGATCGGGGCATCATGTGTACTGAGCCATCACGGCAACTGTGCCATCTATAGTAGGGGCAGAGATCGGGGCATCATGTGTACTGAGCCACCACGGCATCTGTGCCATCTATAGTAGGGGAGATCGGGGCATCATGTGTACTGGGCCACCACGGCATCTGTGCCATCTATAGTAGGGGAGATCGGGGCATCATGTGTACTGGGCCACCACGGCAACTGTGCCATCTATAGTAGGGGAGATCGGGGCATCATGTGTACTGAGCCACCACGGCATCTGTGCCATCTATAGTAGGGGAGATCGGGGCATCATGTGTACTGGGCCACCACGGTATCTGTGCCATCTATAGATGGGGCAGAGATCGGGGCATCATGTGTACTGAGCCGCCACGGCATCTGTGCCATCTATAGTAGGGGAGATCGGGGCATCATGTGTACTGGGCCACCACGGCAACTGTGCCATCTATAGTAGGGGCAGAGATCGGGGCATCATGTGTACTGGGCCACCACGGCATCTGTGCCATCTATAGTAGGGGAGATTGGGGCATCATGTGTACTGGGCCACCACGGCAACTGTGCCATCTATAGTAGGGGAGATCGGGGCATCATGTGTACTGGGCCACCACGGCATCTGTGCCATCTATAGTAGGGGAGATCGGGGCATCATGTGTACTGAGCCACCACGGCATCTGTGCCATCTATAGTAGGGGAGATCGGGGCATCATGTGTACTGGGCCACCACGGCAACTGTGCCATCTATAGTAGGGGCAGAGATCGGGGCATCATGTGTACTGGGCCACCACGGCAACTGTGCCATCTATAGTAGGGGCAGAGATTGGGGCATCATGTGTACTGGGCCACCACGGCATCTGTGCCATCTATAGATGGGGCAGAGATAGGGGCATCATGTGTACTGGGCCACCACGGCAACTGTGCCATCTATAGTAGGGGAGATCGGGGCATCATGTGTACTGAGCCACCACGGCAACTGTGCCATCTATAGTAGGGGCAGAGATCGGGGCATCATGTGTACTGAGCCACCACGGCAACTGTGCCATCTATAGTAGGGGAGATCGGGGCATCATGTGTACTGAGCCACCACGGCATCTGTGCCATCTATAGTAGAGGAGATCGGGGCATCATGTGTACTGGGCCACCACGGCATCTGTGCCATCTATAGTAGGGGAGATCGGGGCATCATGTGTACTGGGCCACCACGGCAACTGTGCCATCTATAGTAGGGGAGATCGGGGCATCATGTGTACAGGGCCACCACGGCATCTGTGCCATCTATAGTAGGGGAGATCGGGGCATCATGTGTACTGGGCCACCACGGCATCTGTGCCATCTAGAGTAGGGGCAGAGATTAGGGCATCTTGTGTACTGAGCCACCACGGCAACTGTGCCATCTATAGTAGAGGAGATCGGGGCATCATGTGTACTGGGCCACCACGGCATCTGTGCCATCTATAGTAGGGGAGATCGGGGCATCATGTGTACTGGGCCACCACGGCAACTGTGCCATCTATAGTAGGGGAGATCGGGGCATCATGTGTACTGGGCCACCACGGCATCTGTGCCATCTATAGTAGGGGAGATCGGGGCATCATGTGTACTGAGCCACCACGGCAACTGTGCCATCTATAGTAGGGGCAGAGATCGGGGCATCATGTGTACTGAGCCACCACGGCAACTGTGCCATCTATAGTAGGGGAGATCGGGGCATCATGTGTACTGGGCCACCACGGCAACTGTGCCATCTATAGTAGGGGAGATCGGGGCATCATGTGTACTGGGCCATCACGGCATCTGTGCCATCTATAGTAGGGGCAGAGATTGGGGCATCATGTGTACTGAGCCACCACGGCATCTGTGCCATCAATAGTAGGGGCAGAGATCAGGGATCATGTGTACTGAGCCACCACGGCAACTGTGCCATCTATAGTAGGGGCAGAGATTGGGGCATCATGTGTACTGAGCCACCACGGCAACTGTGCCATCTATAGTAGGGGCAGAGATAGGGGCATCATGTGTACTGAGCCACCACGGCAACTGTGCCATCTATAGATGGGGCAGAGATCGGGGCATCATGTGTACTGGGCCACCACGGCAACTGTGCCATCTATAGTAGGGGCAGAGATAGGGGCATCATGTGTACTGAGCCACCACGGCAACTGTGCCATCTATAGATGGGGCAGAGATTGGGGCATCATGTGTACTGGGCCACCACGGCATCTGTGCCATCTATAGTAGGGGCAGAGATAGGGGCATCATGTGTACTAACCACCACGGCAACTGTGCCATCTATAGATGGGGCAGAGATTGGGGCATCATGTGTACTGAGCCACCACGGCAACTGTGCCATCTATAGATGGGGCAGAGATTGGGGCATCATGTGTACTGAGCCACCACGGCAACTGTGCCATCTATAGTAGGGGCAGAGATTGGGGCATCATGTGTACTGGGCCACCACGGCAACTGTGCCATCTATAGTAGGGGCAGAGATTGGGGCATCATGTGTACTGAGCCACCACGGCAACTGTGCCTTCTATAGTAGGGGCAGAGATCGGGGCATCATGTGTACTAAGCCACCACGGCATCTGTGCCATCTATAGTAGGGGCAGAGATCGGGGCATCATGTGTACTGAGCCACCACGGCAACTGTGCCATCTATAGTAGGGGAGATCGGGGCATCATGTGTACTGAGCCACCACGGCAACTGTGCCATCTATAGTAGGGGAGATCGGGGCATCATGTGTACTGGGCCACCACGGCAACTGTGCCATCTATAGTAGGGGAGATCGGGGCATCATGTGTACTGGGCCACCACGGCAACTGTGCCATCTATAGCAGGGGAGATCGGGGCATCATGTGTACTGGGCCACCACGGCATCTGTGCCATCTATAGTAGGGGCAGAGATCGGGGCATCATGTGTACTGAGCCACCACGGCATCTGTGCCATCTATAGTAGGGGCAGAGATCGGGGCATCATGTGTACTGAGCCACCACGGCAACTGTGCCATCTATAGTAGGGGCAGAGATCGGGGCATCATGTGTACTGAGCCACCACGGCATCTGTGCCATCTATAGTAGGGGCAGAGATCGGGGCATCATGTGTACTGAGCCACCACGGCAACTGTGCCATCTATAGTAGGGGAGATCGGGGCATCATGTGTACTGGGCCACCACGGCAACTGTGCCATCTATAGTAGGGGCAGAGATCGGGGCATCATGTGTACTGAGCCACCACGGCATCTGTGCCATCTATAGTAGGGGCAGAGATCGGGGCATCATGTGTACTGAGCCACCACGGCAACTGTGCCATCTATAGTAGGGGCAGAGATTGGGGCATCATGTGTACTGAGCCACCACGGCAACTGTGCCATCTATAGTAGTGGCAGAGATTGGGGCATCATGTGTACTGAGCCACCACGGCAACTGTGCCATCTATAGATGGGGCAGAGATCGGGGCATCATGTGTACTGAGCCACCACGGCAACTGTGCCATCTATAGATGGGGCAGAGATCGGGGCATCTTGTGTACTGAGCCACCACGGCATCTGTGCCATCTATAGTAGGGGAGATCGGGGCATCATGTGTACTAGGCCACCACGGCATCTGTGCCATCTATAGATGGGGCAGAGATCGGGGCATCATGTGTACTGAGCCACCACGGCATCTGTGCCATCTATAGTAGGGGCAGAGATCGGGGCATCATGTGTACTGAGCCACCACGGCAACTGTGCCATCTATAGTACGAGCAGAGATTGGGGCATCATGTGTACTGAGCCACCACGGCATCTGTGCCATCTATAGTAGGGGAGATCGGGGCATCATGTGTACTGGGCCACCACGGCATCTGTGCCATCTATAGTAGGGGAGATCGGAGCATCATGTGTACTGAGCCACCACGGCATCTGTGCCATCTATAGTAGGGGAGATCGGGGCATCATGTGTACTGAGCCACCACGGCAACTGTGCCATCTATAGTAGGGGCAGAGATCGGGGCATCATGTGTACTGAGCCACCACGGCAACTGTGCCATCTATAGTAGGGGCAGATATCAGGGCATCATGTGTACTGAGCCACCACGGCAACTGTGCCATCTATAGTAGGAGCAGAGATCGGGGCATCATGTGTACTGGGCCACCACGGCAACTGTGCCATCTATAGTAGGGGCAGAGATCGGGGCATCATGTGTACTGAGCCACCACAGCAACTGTGCCTTCTATAGTAGGGGAGATCGGGGCATCATGTGTACTGAGCCACCACGGCAACTGTGCCATCTATAGTAGGGGCAGAGATCGGGGCATCATGTGTACTGAGCCACCACGGCAACTGTGCCATCTATAGATGGGGCAGAGATCGGGGCATCATGTGTACTGAGCCACCACGGCAACTGTGCCATCTATAGTAGGGGAGATCGGAGCATCATGTGTACTGAGCCACCACGGCAACTGTGCCATCTATAGTAGGGGAGATCGGGGCATCATGTGTACTGGGCCACCACGGCATCTGTGCCATATATAGTAGGGGCAGAGATCGGGGCATCATGTGTACTGGGCCACCACGGCATCTGTGCCATCTATAGTAGGGGCAGAGATCGGGGCATCATGTGTACTGAGCCACCACGGCAACTGTGCCATCTATAGTAGGGGCAGAGATTGGGGCATCATGTGTACTGAGCCACCACGGCAACTGTGCCATCTATAGTAGGGGCAGAGATCGGGGCATCATGTGTACTGAGCCACCACGGCAACTGTGCCATCTATAGTAGGGGCAGAGATCGGGGCATCATGTGTACTGAGCCACCACGGCAACTGTGCCATCTATAGTAGGGGCAGAGATTGGGGCATCATGTGTACTGAGCCACCACGGCAACTGTGCCATCTATAGTAGGGGAGATCGGGGCATCATGTGTACTGAGCCACCACGGCAACTGTGCCATCTATAGTAGGGGCAGAGATCGTGGCATCATGTGTACTGAGCCACCACGGCAACTGTGCCATCTATAGATGGGGCAGAGATCGGGGCATCATGTGTACTGAGCCACCACGGCAACTGTGCCATCTATAGTAGGGGAGATCGGGGCATGATGTGTACTGAGCCACCACGGCAACTGTGCCATCTATAGTAGGAGCAGAGATCGGGGCATCATGTGTACTGAGCCACCACGGCAACTGTGCCATCTATAGTAGGGGCAGAGATCGGGGCATCATGTGTACGGAGCCACCACGGCAACTGTGCCATCTATAGTAGGGGCAGAGATTGGGGCATCATGTGTACTGAGCCACCACGGCAACTGTGCCATCTATAGTAGGGGCAGAGATTGGGGCATCATGTGTACTGGGCCACCACGGCAACTGTGCCATCTATAGATGGGGCAGAGATTGGGGCATCATGTGTACTGAGCCACCACGGCAACTGTGCCATCTATAGTAGGGGCAGAGATTGGGGCATCATGTGTACTGAGCCACCACGGCATCTGTGCCATCTATAGTAGGGGAGATCGGGGCATCATGTGTACTGGGCCACCACGGCAACTGTGCCATCTATAGTAGGGGCAGAGATAGGGGCATCATGTGTACTGAGCCACCACGGCAACTGTGCCATCTATAGTAGGGGAGATCGGGGCATCATGTGTACTGGGCCACCACGGCAACTGTGCCATCTATAGTAGGGGCAGAGATCGGGGCATCATGTGTACTGAGCCACCACGGCAACTGTGCCATCTATAGTAGGGGCAGAGATTGGGGCATCATGTGTACTGAGCCACCACGGCAACTGTGCCATCTATAGATGGGGCAGAGATCGGGGCATCATGTGTACTGAGCCACCACGGCATCTGTGCCATCTATTGTAGGGGCAGAGATTGGGGCATCATGTGTACTGAGCCACCACGGCAACTGTGCCATCTATAGATGGGGCAGAGGTCGGGGCATCTTGTGTACTGAGCCACCACGGCATCTGTGCCATCTATAGTAGGGGAGATCGGGGCATCATGTGTACTGGGCCACCACGGCATCTGTGCCATCTATAGATGGGGCAGAGATCGGGGCATCTTGTGTACTGAGCCACCACGGCATCTGTGCCATCTATAGTAGGGGAGATCGGGGCATCATGTGTACTGGGCCACCACGGCATCTGTGCCAGCTATAGTAGGGGCAGAGATTGGGGCATCATGTGCACAGGGTCACCACGGCAACTGTGCCATCTATAGTAGGGGCAGTGATCAGGGCATCATGTGTACTGAGCCACCACGGCAACTGTGCCATCTATAGTAGGGGCAGAGATCAGGGCATCATGTGTACTGAGCCACCACGGCAACTGTGCCATCTATAGTAGGGGCAGAGATCGGGGCATCATGTGCACAGGGCCACCACGGCAACTGTGCCATCTATAGTAGGGGCAGAGATAGGGGCATCATGTGTACTGAGCCACCACGGCAACTGTGCCATCTATAGTAGGGGCAGAGATCGGGGCATCATGTGTACTGAGCCACCACGGCAACTGTGCCATCTATAGTAGGGGCAGAGATCGGGGCATCATGTGTACTGAGCCACCACGGCAACTGTGCCATCTATAGATGGGGCAGAGATCGGGGCATCATATGTACTGAGCCACCACGGCATCTGTGCCATCTATAGTAGGGGCAGAGATCGGGGCATCATGTGTACTGAGCCACCACGGCAACTGTGCCATCTATAGTAGGGGCACAGATCGGGGCATCATATGTACTGGGCCACCATCGCATGTGTGCCATCTATAGTAGGGGCAGAGATCGGGGCATCATGCATGTGCACTGGGCCACCACGGCACAGGCTATTTCAATGTTACAATCTGATTATAGTTCTATACCCATGTTCTGATTCTATTCTTGTTCACATGTTTCTATGGTTGACGTTACAGGTTGTGATTTAATTCTAGTTCACATGCGGTTTCCATGGTTACATGTTGTGATTTAAATCCTTTTCACATATTTCTATGGCTACATATTTTGATTTAATTCTTCTTCACATATTTCTATGGTTACATATTATGATTTAATTCTTCTTCCCATGTTTCTGTTGTAGATGTCCTCATTTAATTTTTCTTATGTTTCTATGGTTACAGTTTATTTTGTTTCAGATTTCTATGGTTTCAGGTTCTGGTCATAATGACGGTCCTAATGCTTCTCACCTTCCGTAACAGAGTGCTGTACTTCCTCACACTTCCGGTTGGTATCCATAGCAATGATGTTTTCCAGACCCGGGTACGTTTTCCTGCCGTTACGCTCTGCAATCTGAATCCTTTGAGGTGAGATAGCTGGTGTTAGGGGTAAAGAGCCACCAACCAATAAAAAATCACTTCTTTAAAGCGACTCAAGCAGGCTAAAATCATCAAAAAATCTGTATTTTTATTTTGGCTTGTAATATGGCCATAAGATGCGAACACAGCCCTATTTATTAGTTATTCCCGTATTTCTTTTTTCGGACATGCATGTCCGAAATTAAATTTCGTCTTTATTTATTGCTTAACGTGATCATTTTAGCCTGATTGTGTCGCTTTTGAAAATTACTCTGCAATGTTTTATTTCAGGGCAACAGGGGCATACCATCTGAATCAGGAGGACACTTTTCCTTACAGAGTTAATATGACGACGATGTATGAAGCCTACACCATATTCCACGACGTGTTAGACTTCCACTCTGAGCAAACTGTAAATGTTTATCTGGACAAATACCTGCGCGTGTGGGAAGACTGTTATGACAAGCACTGCGGAGATATATTTAGCCACGGGACGCACAGCAAAGAGTCCCTCATATATGAGTGAGTATCCTTTACCGTTTAAGCCATCACGATGCATTAAAACATCATTTTACATCCCTGAAAACAGACTTAATTTCCCTACAACCAATTTTTTTAGCACGAAAATTTCTATGAAACTAGTTTACCAATACATGGTAAATTTCTTTAATTTTTCACCTGCATCAAGTCATCTTCATCCACTACAAGTCGTGAATTGCGACAGCAATTCGCGGCTTGTAGTGGATGAAGATGACAATGGTAAATTCAGGCCTGAAAGGGTTAATAAGTGTTACTATATTATGTATCCCTTCAGTAAGTGGTACTTCAGTATCTCTCCCTCATGAGTAATTATCCCTTGAGTAAGTGGTACTTTAGTATCTCTCCTTTATGAGTAAGTATCCCTTCAGTAAGTGGCACTTCAGCATCTCTTCTTCATGAGTAAGTATCCCTTCAGTAAGTGGCACTTCAGTATCTCTCCCTCATGAGTAAGTATCCCTTGAGTAAGTGGCACTTCAGTATCTCTCCCCATGAGTAAGTATCCCTTCAGTAAGTGGCACTTGAGTATCTCTCCTTCATGAGTAAGTATCCCTTCAGTATGTGGCACTTCAGTATCTCTCCTTCAGGAGTAAGTATCCCTTCAGTAAGTGGCACTTCAGTATCTCTCCTTCATGAGTAAGTATCCCTTCAGTATGTGGCACTTCAGTATATCTCCCTCATGAGTAAGTATTCCTTCAGTAAGTGGCACTTAAGTATCTCTCCTTCATGAGTAAATATTCCTTCAGTAAGTGACACTTCAGTATCTCTCCCTCATGAGTAAGTTTCCCTTCAGTATGTGGCACTTCAGTATCTCTCCTTTATGAATAAGTATCCCTTCAGTAAGTGGCACTTCAGTATCTCTCCCTTATGAGTAAGTATCCCTTCAGTAAGTGGCACTTCAGTATCTCTCCCTCATGAGTAAGTGGCACTTCAGTATCTCTCCCTCATGAGTAAGCATCACTTCAGTAAGTGGCACTTCAGTATCTCTCCTTCATGAGTGAGTATTCCTTCAGTATGTGGCTCTTCAGTATCTCTCCCTCATGAGTAAGTATCCCTTCAGTATGTGGCACTTCAGTATATCTCTTTTATGAGTGAGTATCCCTTCAGTAAGTGGCACTTCAGTATCTCTCCCTTATGAGTAAGTATCCCTTCAGTATGTGGCACTTCATGAGTAAGTATTCCATTCAGTAAGTGGCACTTCAGTATATCTCCTTTATGAGTAAGTATCCCTTCAGTAAGTGGCACTTCAGTATCTCTCTTTCATGAGTAAGTATCCCTTCAGTAAGTGGCACTTCAGTATCTCTCCCTCATGAATAAGTATCCCTTCAGTAAGTGGCACTTCAGTATCTCTCCTTCATGAGTAAGTATCCCTTCAGTATTTGTCACTTCAGTATCTCTCCTTCATGAGTCAGTATCCCTTCAGTAAGTGGCACTTCAGTATATCTCCCTCATGAGTAAGTATCCCTTCAGTATGTGGCACTTCAGTATCTTTCCCTCATGAGTAAGTATCCCTTCAGTAAGTGACACTTAAGTATCTCTCCTTCATGAGAAAGTATCCCTTCAGTGAGTGGCACTTCAGTATTTCTCCCTCATGAGTGAGTATCCCTTCAGTAAGTGGCACTTCAGTATTTCTCCCTCATGAGTAAGTATCCCTTCAGTATGTGGCACTTCAGTATCTCTCCCTCATGAGTAAGTATCCCTTCAGTAAGTGGCACTTCAGTATCTCTCCCTTATGAGTAAGTATCCCTTCAGTAAGTGGCACTTCAGTATATCTCCCTCATGAGTAAGTATCCCTTCAGTAAGTGGCACTTCAGTATCTCTCCTTCATGAGTAAGTATCCCTTCAGTAAGTGGCACTTCAGTATCTCTCCTTCATGAGTAAGTATCCCTTCAGTAAGTGGCACTTCAGTATCTCTCCTTCATGAGTAAGTATCCATTCAGTAAGTGTCACTTCAGTATCTCTCCCTTATGAGTAAGTATCCCTTCAGTAAGTGGCACTTCAGTATCTCTCCCTCATGAGTAAGTATCCCTCCAGTAACACTTCAGTATCTCTCCCTCATGAGTAAGTATCCCTTCAGTAAGTAGCACTACAGTATCTCTCCTTCATGAGTAAGTATCCCTTCAGTAAGTGGCACTTCAGTATCTCTCCTTCATGAGTAAGTATCCATTCAGTAAGTGGCACTTCAGTATATCTCCTTTATGAGTAAGTATCCCTTCAGTAAGTGGCACTTCAGTATCTCTCCTTCATGAGTAAGTATTCCTTCAGTATGTGGCACTTCAGTATCTCTCCTTCATGAGTAAGTATCCATTCAGTAAGTGGCACTTCAGTATATCTCCTTTATGAGTAAGTATCCCTTTAGTAAGTGGCACTTCAGTATCTCTCCTTCATGAGTAAGTATCTCTTCAGTAAGTGCCACTTCAGTATCTCTCCTTCATGAGTAAGTATCTCTTCAGTAAGTGGCACTTCAGTATCTCTCTCTCATGAGTAAGTATCCCTTCAGTAAGTGGCACTTCAGTATCTCTCCTTCATGAGTAAGTATCCCTTCAGTAAGTGACACTTCAGTATCTCTCCCTTATGAGTAAGTATCCCTTCAGTAAGTGACACTTAAGTATCTCTCCTTCATGAGAAAGTATCCCTTCAGTAAGTGGCACTTCAGTATTTCTCCCTCATGAGTGAGTATCCCTTCAGTAAGTGGCACTTCAGTATCTCACCTTCATGAGTAAGTATACCTTCAGTATGTGTCACTTCAGTATCACTCCCTCATGAGTAAGTATCCCTTCAGTAAGTGGCACTTTAGTATCTCTCCTTCATGAGTAAGTATACCCTCAGTAAGTGGCACTTCAGTATCTCTCCCTCATGAGTGAGTATCCCTTCAGTAAGTGGCAATTCAGTATCTCTCCTTCATGAGTAAGTATACCCTCAGTAAGTGGCACTTCAGTATCTCTCCCTCATGAGTGAGTATACCTTCAGTAAGTGGCACTTCAGTATCTCTCCTTCATGAGTAAGTATACCTTCAGTAAGTGGCACTTCAGTATCTCTCCCTCATGAGTCAGTATCCCTTCAGTAAGTGGCACTTCAGTATCTCTACCTCATGAGTGAGTATCCCTTCAGTAAGTGGCACTTCAGTATCTCTACCTCATGAGTGAGTATCCCTTCAGTATGTGGCACTTCAGTATCTCTCCTTTATGAGTAAGTATCCCTTCAGTATGTGGCACTTCAGTATCTCTCCTTAATGAGTAAGTATACCTTCAGTATGTGTCACTTCAGTATCTCTCCCTCATGAGTAAGTATCCCTTCAGTAAGTGGCACTTCAGTATCTCTCCTTCATGAGTAAGTATACCTCCAGTAAGTGGCACTTCAGTATCTCTACCTCATGAGTAAGTATCCCTTCAGTAAGTGGCACTTCAGTATCTCTCCTTCATGAGTAAGTATCCCTTCAGTAAGTGGCACTTCAGTATCTCTCCTTTATGAGTAAGTATCCCTTCAGTATGTGGCACTTCAGTATCTCTCCTTAATGAGTAAGTATCCCTTCAGTAAGTGGCACTTCAGTATATCTTCTCTATGAGTAAGTATACCCTCAGTAAGTGGCACTTCAGTATCTCTCTTTTATGAGTAAGTATCCCTTCAGCAAGTGGCACTTCAGTATCTCTACCTCATGAGTAAGTATCCCTTCAGTATGTGGCACTTCATTATCTCTCCCTCATGAGTAAGTATCCCTTCAGTAAGTGGCACTTTAGTATCTCTCTTTTATGAGTATGTATGCCTTCAATAAGTGGCACTTCAGTATCTCTACCTCATGAGTAAGTATCCCTTCAGTAAGTTGCACTTCAGTATCTCTCCTTCATGAGTAAGTATCCCTTCAGTAAGTGGCACTTCAGTATCTCTCCCTCATGAGTAAGTATCCCTTCAGTAAGTGGCACTTGAGTATCTCTCTTTTATGAGTAAGTATCCCTTCAGTAAGTGGCACTTTAGTATCTCTACCTCATGAGTAAGTATCCCTTCAGTAAATGGCACTTCAGTATCTCTCCTTTATGAGTAAGTATCCCATCAGTAAGTGGCACTTCAGTATCTCTCCTTTATGAGTAAGTATCCCTTCAGTAAGTGGCACTTCAGTATCTCTCCTTCATGAGTAAGTATCCCTTCAGTAAGTGGCACTTCAGTATATCTCCCTCATGAGTAAGTATCCCTTCAGTAAGTGGCACTTCAGTATATCTCCCTCATGAGTAAGTATCCCTTCAGTAAGTGGCACTTCAGTATCTCTCCTTTATGAGTAAGTATCCCTTCAGTAAGTGCCACTTCAGTATCTGTACCTCATGAGTCAGTATCCCTTCAGTAAGTGGTACTTCAATATCTCTCCTTCATGAGTAAGTATCCCTTCAGTAGGTGGCTCTTCAGTATTTCTCCTTCATGAGTAGGTATACCTTGAGTAAGTGGCACTTCAGTATCTCCCTCTCATGAGTAAGTATCTCTTCAGTAAGTGGTACTTCAGTATCTCTCCTTCATGAGTAAGTATCCCTTCAGTAAGTGGCACTTCAGTATCTCTACCTCATGAGTCAGTATCCCTTCAGTAAGTGGTACTTCAGTATCTCTCCTTCATGAGTAAGTATCCCTTCAGTAAGTGGCACTTCAGTATCTCTCCTTCATGAGTAAGTATCCCTTCAGTAAGTGGCACTTCAGTATCTCTCCCTCATGAGTAAGTATCCCTTCAGTAAATGGCACTTCAGTATCTCTCATTTATGAGTAAGTCTCCCTTCAGTAAGTGGCACTTCAGTATCTCTCCCTCATGAGTAAGTATCCCTTCAGTAAGTAGCACTTCAGTATCTCTCCCTCACGAGTAAGTATCCCTTCAGTAAGTGGTACTTTAGTATCTCTCCTTCATGAGTAAGTATCCCTTCAGTAATTGGCACTTCAGTATCTCTCTTTTATGAGTAAGTATCCCTTCGGTAAGTGGCACTTCAATATCTCTACCTCATGAGTAAGTATCCCTTCAGTAAGTGACACTTCAGTATCTCTCCCAAATGAGTAAGTATACCTTCACTAAGTGACACTTCAGTATCTCTCCTTTATGAGTAAGTATCCCTTCAGTAAGTGGCAATTGAGTATCTCTCCCTCATGAGTAAGTATCCCTTAAGTAAGTGGCACTTCAGTATCTCTCCTTCCTGAGTAAGTATACCTTCAGTAAGTGGCACTTCAGTATATCTTTTTTATGAGTGAGTATACCTTCAGTAAGTGGCACTTCAGTATCTCTCCCTCATGAGTAAGTATCCCTTCAGTAAGTGGCACTTCAGCTATAATGCTGGCTACCCACCCCCTCCACATATGGTGACAAGATGGATCAATTTAACAGTTCACCATGTCCTTGACATCGGTGATATACGTCTATGAATAGAGTGATTTCTTTAGAACTTTAGACCACCTAAATATATGGCCCTATTTACAAAGTGTCAGATGCAGCATTTGTGCTTAATAAGTGAAGGAGAAAGAAAGAAATTAAATAGATTTGTAGATCCGAATGAACGAGGCGCGAAGCGCTGAGTATATTCGGATCTACGAATCTATTGTAATTGAGTTCTTTCTTCGACTTAAAATACACATAATATGTGCAGATGTTCTAAGATTTGATATAGAAAACCGCAATTTCTTTGTCAGTATGGCTAAACCATGAAATATTAATATGCAGTTTCATAGTCAAATCAGTATATTGTCCCAGACCTGACCAGTATAAAATAACAGTATCTACTGTTTTAACAATAGACTGACGTCAAGGGTTTATTTTAAACACCCTTAATAAACACCCTGGAAAATAACAAAATTTCCAAAATAATGAAAAAATATATTTTTTGAAAAAGGTGGAGTTGTAAATATCCACTTCGTCTGAACTCACACACGAGTCAGTAAGTAGAAACATATTATAGGGTTAGGGTTAGAGTTAAGGTTAACCCTAATTCTAACCCTAACTCACACACGAGTCAGTAAGTAGAGATATATTATTTTGACTATGGTAATGTATTCCAGCTGTCAATGGACAGGCAGACAGTGTTACCCAGACGAGTCGCTAAGTAGAGATATATTAGTTTGACTATGGTAATATATTCCAGCTGTCAATGGAGAGGCAGACAGTGTTACCCAGACAACTTCACCGAGATTGACACAGATAAAGGGATATGTTACAGATGGAATGGTGGAGAGGATGGAAAATATATCCATCACGCTGAAAGCTCAGGTGAATCATGTATTTAAAATAAGAAATGTTACAATATTCAATACAAACATATTCAATATTACAGCTTGAAAAAAACCCTCAGAAATTAAGTTAGGCAAGATGTTGTTAGCATAAAACACAAAGTGAAAATTACACCAATTAAATAATACAGTTATAAAATATAGGAAATCGGCCATGTAACATGCCACTACATTTTAAATATATAAATTATTAGAATAGGTCTGTAAGATCGATCGGGGTTTGATAGACGTCAGACACTGATGGCTAAAGTTGAACCCCGCGCTGTAAGAGAGAATGAGCATCAATCCAAATCTCTCCCACTGCGCTGAACATTCACATTAAAGGTGATCCATCACCCCTTATATAGTATGAATAATTTTGTGACAAATAAATCAAAGTTGCCACAAGATGGGGCACAAGTGTTTCCTTATATGGGGGGATTGGCTATCATGTGACCCTCTGAGAGGGTCACATGAAAGCGCAATCACCCCATATATGGGGTGATTGGCTATCATGTGACCCTCTAAGAGGGTCACATGATAGCCAATCACCCCATATAAGGACATAATTATTCATACCATATAAGGGGTGACAGATCACCTTTAAACAAACATCAAGGTTTGGTAACATACACTAACATACACTCTTCAGCCTCCGTGTGCGCGTCTTGACCCGTGTTCTTCTTCCTTTGAATCATATTATGTATGTCGCTCCATGTATTGAATCCCTGTTGTAGATCACATTGCCAGTCTTTTGTGATAAATCATTTGCGCACATCAGAAGGAAATACTTTTCATTTAACTCCCTATTTGAGCTCTTTAGGGACACCTCTGCCGGTATTATTATTCAGTTCCTTTGAGAATGTAACCTTTATTATAAGTTTTTATTATAGACATTTTTATACTCACTATTCTGTGTTGTAGTGCAGGCACTGCAATATGTCATCAAACTCGCTATATATAGTTGCCAGGAGCACCATGATAATATCATCAAACTTTTAAACTGGATATTTTAGTGCGAACATTCCGTTATTAGTTTAGTCGTTACTTTACCACTTTTACTATACAATATAGGATATTGTATTGCTAGGGATTGTCACTTAAATGGCCATACTAACCGAAAAGTGATGTAAAATATCACATTTTACTTACTTTACTTGATAAATGATTTTACAATGCTCATTATTGAGTAGGTGAGTGTGCCCATTCCCTTGATCATTGTCCATGTGGACCCCAGGGATTGAGTCTCAATATTGTTGGCGCTATAGAAGTCATTATATTATTATTATAAGGGGGCTACCCAGTCGTGATATTAGATGACCCCAGGGATAATGGGGCTACCCAGTCGTGATATTAGATGAACCCAGGGATAAGGGGGCTACCCAGTCGTGATATTAGATGAACCCAGGGATAAGGGGGCTACCCAGTCGTGATATTAGATGAACCCAGGGATAAGGGGGCTACCCAGTCGTGATATTAGATGAACCCAGGGATAAGGGGGCTACCCAGTCGTGATATTAGATGACCCCAGGAATAAGGGGGCTACCCAGTCGTGATATTAGATGAACCCAGGGATAAGGGGGCTACCCAGTCGTGATATTAGATGACCCCAGGGATAAGGGGGCTACCCAGTCGTGATATTAGATGAACCCAGGGATAAGGGGGCTACCCAGTCGTGATATTAGATGAACCCAGGGATAAGGGGGCTACCCAGTCGTGATATTAGATGACCCCAGGAATAAGGGGGCTACCCAGTCGTGATATTAGATGAACCCAGGGATAAGGGGGCTACCCAGTCGTGATATTAGATGACCCCAGAGATAAGGGGGCTACCCAGTCGTGATATTAGATGACCCCAGGGATAAGGGGGCTACCCAGTCGTGATATTAGATGACCCCAGGGATAAGGGGGCTACCCAGTCGTGATATTAGATGACCCCAGGGATAAGGGGGCTACCCAGTCGTGATATAAGATGACCCCAGGGATAATGGGGCTACCCAGTCGTGATATCAGATGACCCCAGGGATAAGGGGGCTACCCAGTCGTGATATCAGATGACCACAGGGATAAGGGGGCTACCCAGTCGTGATGTCAGATGACCCCAGGGATAAGGGGGCTACCCAGTCGTGATATCAGATGACCCCAGGGATAAGGGGACTACCCAGTCGTGATGTCAGATGACCCCAGGGATAAGGGGGGCTACCCAGTCGTGATATCAGATGACCACATGGATAAGGGGGGGGGGGCTACCCAGTCGTGATATCAGATGACCCCAGGGATAAGGGGGCTACCCAGTCGTGATATCAGATGACCCCAGGGATAAGGGGGCTACCCAGTCGTGATATCAGATGACCCCAGGGATAAGGGGGCTACCCAGTCGTGATGTCAGATGACCCCAGGGATAAGGGGGGCTACCCAGTCGTGATATTAGATGACCCCAGGGATAAGGGGGCTACCCAGTCGTGATATCAGATGACCACATGGATAAGGGGGGGGGGGCTACCCAGTCGTGATATCAGATGACCACAGGTATAAGGGGGCTACCCAGTCGTGATATCAGATGACCACAGGGATAAGGGGGCTACCCAGTCGTGATGTCAGATCTCTATTCAGTAAATGGCCATACTAAAATAAAACATTTTACTTACTTTACTTGATAAATGATTTTACAATGCTCATTGTTGAGTAGGCGAGTGTGCCCATGCCCTTGACCATTGTCCATGTGGACCCCAGGGATAAGGGAGCTACCCAGTCGTGATGTCAGATCTCTATTCATTTCAGAGCCACGAGGTGAAGCTGTTATCATCTGTAGGCCCTCCCACTTCCTGCAGTCCAAACTATAAACTACAAAAGACATTGTAGGCTGCAATCATCTTATGGTAGTCAATAAACATAAGTTGGCATAAACATAAATAGTTTAGTAATGAAACTGTTTTTTCTTCAAGAATGTAGACCTGGACTATATCAGCCTTTTTTATCCCACTTAAAGTTGTGAGTTGTAGGTTGTGGCTGTGAGCTACATCTTAGCTCAGAATCTAGTGGTAAATCTGTTTTATTATTTCTTTACACCCCTTAACAGTATGAGTACATGAGATCCCACAGTGGTGTTTACTGCTTGGTGGACAATCATATCAAAGGCTCAAATTGTACAAGAGAGGTCTCAAATGTACACATAGCCCTTTGAACATATGCTAAATATTCTACATTTTATTATTTGTGTATTTACACACTAGGTACATCTGGCGGGCTTCAATTTGAAATCATCATACATTTTGAAATCATCATACATGGTTTAGTTACCTCTTTATGGTTCACTTGAATACCTATGTTATTGGTCGACGACCATTAGAAATATGGTCATTCTTTCAGTGCGGGGATCGACTTTATACGTCAGAATCTGACGTCTAAAGACGTCAGATTCTGACGTCTAAAGACAGTCCCGCGCTGAAAGAATTAACACATAGCCCTTCGAACAAACTATTCTACATTTTATTTTGTATGTACTTCGTCACCAGGTACCTCTGGAGGGCTTCGCCTGCTGCTCAACATAGAGCAGTACGAGTACATGAGATCACGCAGTGAGGTGGCCGGTGTTTACTGCTTGGTGGACGATCAGAGAGAGATCTCTACTCTGGTGAACGGACATGGGTTCTCTGTCAACCAAGGCTCATACGCCAGTGTGGCCGTGGATAAAAAAACGGTCAGACTTTAGGAAACATTGTTGTACACAGATAGACCTTAACTAAATAGCAATGATCACTCTGAAAGAAAGG